>NEWO01000002.1:269525-362567 GCA_003013225.1 Phalaenopsis aphrodite
TATATATATATATATATATATATATATATATATATATATATATATATATATATATATATATATATATATATATATATATATTGTCATTTGTAAATTATGTAAAACCAACCACCTAGAGTGATTGTCATTTGTCGTAATTATAGGACATTTTCTAACATTTTTGTCATATGTCACAACATATTTTGATGTTTTGCAATAGATTTTGACATTTTCAATTCCTGAAAAGGCCTGCAGTGCAAATTTTGAGCAACAGAATTATTTAGAGGGAATTTTATTTTCAAAGACATAGTAACAAAAACTGTAAAAAAATAAAATTAAAGTTGGAGGAATTGGTTCACGTACACCAGGAGGTTCATGTGACCAAGCTTTGGGATTTACTTTAGGCTGCAAATTTCAAATTAAATTCTTGTTGTGTCTGATCAGTTAACATTTATCTTACATTACACAGCTAGAATTGAATTTCTAATAATTACACAACAAGAATTACAAAAATATGATCAATGCCTCACAATCTTATCAGACCAACAAATTTCTGATACAACTTAATCGTGCACATCAAATCAAGACCTTGAAAATAGTGCCTTATGTAGTTATGTTTATGAATTAGAGAAATCATCATCTGAGATCAACGACAAAACAACACAAACAATTATTTGATCAACCAATCCAGCCAAGAATAGATAGGTTAATTGAATTAGCAGGAGAGAATCACTCAATCACTTCTCAATCAAGTGAGACTAGGATTTAGTGCATTTTATGATGATAAGAAAGATACATTCTTCAAGATGATTCAAAATAAGGACCAAATTATTCGCCATAAATAGACCACAACTTTCTTCATTTGTTTTCAAATACTTAATTTTGAATATTGATGTCATAAGGAACTCTAAAGTCGTAGGGAATTCTACAGCCATCAGACAACCTCCGTGGCATTCCCATCAGCAATCCTATACCTTCATTGGTAACTACCACTTGCCAATCAACATCTACGAATTGACACCAGCCATATCACAATTCATTGCCAATTTACAGCTGATGGCAAAATTTCATTAACCGACATCCTAGCCTGACAACCGTTCACCTAAAGGTGTCAAATCAAGTTCAAGGGTCGGGTTCAGTTTTGACCCAACAAAAAACTGCTTGATTTGAACCCGATCAAAATCTTAACTGGGTCATAAAGTCTAATCTGAACATGATCTGCCTTCAACCCAAATGCCCCGAATACAACTTGCATACTCATTTAGTATAAGCATGGTAGTTATTTGGGTTAGATCCAAGTTAATTTTGAGTTACGTTCGAGTCAAATTTGGGTTGGAAGGTGTGACTCAGGTCAACATTGGATTGACGGATCAGATTTGCATCAATTTTGAGTTGGATCTACACAGACCCAACATAAAAAAATTAAAGATGTTAAAGTTTTGAACCCGAAACCGACTCAAAATGGTTCGTGTCGAGTTGGCATTTTGATACCCCTATCTTAACCATTTACTTGGTTTTGTCAAAGGCCACCCTTGACTAAATGCTGTTAATTGGCACCTGCCATATCTCACTGACGTTAGCAACTCGAACAAAGTCACCAACAGACCAAGTTCCTACATTGTAATGTCTCATCTTCTTCATTCATTAAGCACGATAAATCTTTGTAATTTCAAATCAAGATCAACAAAAACTAGTTTAATTAAGCAAGGCTAGTGAATATTTCTCTCATTGAATTTTTCACATAACAAATCTCTATCCTCATCATGTACACCTTTACCATAGATATCTTTCCGCGACCAAAGCTTCATGCAAATTAACACAAAACTTTTTACCAATCTTGCTAACCTTAGCACGCAATGATTCTTTACATGAACAATATAAAATTTTCATTACATCAAAACACTTTAAGTTGTGTGTTTTTCAATCCTAAGTTCCCACTCTTAAAGCTAACGATAAATCAAAGTTGATCTCAAGTTCATAATTACATTTTGGGCATCACAATAGGAAAATTATTGAAATGAGAAATAACATAAAAATTTCAAAAAAACTTATCATGTGGTTTCAACCCTCAAAGTAGAGACATAATCCATGGTCTAGGTTCCAAAGAAAAGCATGGCATTTATAGCTCTAGCAAAAAATGAAAAAATGAAAAAATAAACCATAAATTTCGTTTCAAGCATTCAAAACTACCTAGGAACTTCATCTATCAATCCTAACATTGGATCCCTCAGCCTCCTCTGAGATTAAATTCTCATCAATCTATTTTCAGAGAAGAATAGATCTTCCTGACAAACCATAAGCAGGAATAGAATCCAATTGTGCCAGTCAGCACAAAAAAGGCATAGGACACTATCAACATATAGCCAAAGTAAAGAATAGCAGATACAACCTTAGTTATCTCTAGCTTGGTGAAGAAATAATACGCCGCATATAAGAAAATGTAGATTGCCGAAGATCCAGCAGTTAGATAAGCCCTCCACCACCACCTGTGATCTTCACCGCACAACTGGAAGTAGCAAAGCACAATCGTGATCTCAGCGCATGTTATCAGAAGAATGATGAAGACAATGAACAGGAAACCAAAGATGTAGTAGAACTGGTTCAGCCATATTGATGTCAGGATGAAGAACAGCTCAATGAAAACTGCGCCAAATGGAAGAATTCCGCCGACCAAGATCACGAAAACAGACTGCATGTACCAAGCCTGCTCAGGTACCTGCCTGGAGATTTTGTTAGTTTTTACTGGGTCTTCAATGGCTGGCTTCATGAATCCAATATAGCTTCCAACAAAAACTAAGGGCACCGATATTCCAAACCATAAGAAAACCAAAGCAAACATGGTGCCAAAAGGAACCGCACCAGAAGACTTCTCCCCCCAAATCAAAGCATTCAGAACAAAGAAAATGAAGAACACAATGGCAGGGAAAACCAAGGCTGTATTTACGGTGTTTTTCTTCCATTCTATACCTTTGAACATTTTGTATAGACGAGCGGAAGAGTATCCGGCAAATAGACCCATTAAAACCCATAGGATGACCATTGCAGTCATCAGCCCACCGCGATTAGATGGGGACAGAAAGCCCAGTAAAGCAAATATCAAAGTAACTACAGTCATCCCTAAGAACTGTACCCCGGTTCCAACATAAACACAAAGAAGACTATAGTTGGCTGGTGGCCTAAAAACATCACCATGGATTAGTTTCCAACCAGATTCTTCCTGGGCTTCGTCGTGAGGATCTAGTTGATTGTAGTTAGCAATATCTCTGTAAAGAGTTCTCATCATAATCATGGCGACCATCGCCGAGAGAAAGAGTACAATCATGAGAGAGTTAATAATTGAAAACCAATGAATGTGATCATCACTCATGAGAAGGTAGGTGTCCCAACGAGAAGCCCATTTGATTTCACTTGGCTGCAGGGAAAATGGAGAACAATAAGATATGTTCAAGGCATAAAGGAATATCTGACTGAATTGAGCACGAACCTCGAAGGTAACGTCATAAGTGAACACAATGAATGTATCTGGAGCGATTTCCTGAGGAGTCTGGCTACCGGGAATTATTTTTAAATTTGTGTTGCAAGTCGTCAATTTAGTGTTCTTATCATCCCATTCAGTGTACTCATGTTTTACACTGTTGGAAGAAGTGAATAAACAGAAAAGGATATGAAGGCCTACTGATGAAAAGTGTAGTATGAATGATAGTGAACAATACTGTTGCTAGTACAATTTGATGACCGATATGATCAGCAAAAAAGTATTTGAGGACAAGTATGAAACCGCTAAAAGATTGCAATATTGAATAAGTAAATATAAAAATCAAGGAGGATTCATAATATTAGACATGCATGCCAATTAACCTATGTAATAAAAACTTTCATAAAAAAGCATCACTGAAAAAATTTCAATGGAAATACATCGTACAAATCAATTTCATTACCTTTGGTTCTTTTCATACAAGATATGCCAATGAACTCACAAAATTCATTAAAAAGGTCAATATAATATTAACTTGAGTGTCTAGTCTGGCTTTTCATGTGATGATTGATTTCCTTTCCGAAGAAAAACAGCATTATCAGATCATGGTTTTAATGTGTAGACATGCATGTTTGAATAACCAAAGTAAGACAGGCTGCTTCCTCTTTTATCTACCCTCATCCATCATGACCAAACTAATTCTAGTCCACAGTCTTAGCAGTGTGTTGATCTTTTTCCTCTCCATTTCAGGTGCCAGAGCTGAACTAAAGCAAAAGTCATTTTACACTTTTATCTTGCACTCACTAAGGCATGCAATTTTGATTTCTAAGTTCAAAACTATTTGAATAAAATGTGGTTTCATTCCTTGCCATCTATATATTTCAAAAGTCATTACAAATTCTTTTTCTTTAATTAGTGTTAAAATCAGTGCCCTTTCAAAACTCATTACAGATCTTGAACAATCAGTGCAGCTAAAATCACCTACATGCAACTTTCGTACATACTTAATAGCAGGTAACATAACATAATGTTAAGATTAATTTTTAAAATAATTGCTAAAACTGAATAAATAGAAGCAGCCATATTTCACAATTCTTCTACAAAATTTAAATGGGGCCGTGCAAACATCATGGTAGTCATTTTATACAATGAGTAAAGCTAGACATATACAAAAAAAATTCTTCACCTGCTTGGAATGACCTCAAAGCCAACAATACGTCCTTCATCAGCATCTAAATCTTTATGGTACATGACTTTAAAGTTCAAGTGGTTATTGATATAATATTTCTTATCTTTACTCTGAAGAATAAAAAAATGCATTTAATATATTATACGAGAATAAACATACCATAGAGCTAGAAACAGCATATTTTATATTTTTCCTAGCCTACCTTTATACCCACACGGAAACCATGCTCATAAGTGAGATCATGATTTCCATCCTTCCTTTGCCTAGGAACTGCAGCAGGAAGATTATCCAAGATCCTACAAAATGCAATCAAGTGGAATACATTTAACAAAATTAAAAAACTAAAGCAATTAGTGGTGTAATCTAAGAACAACGCTGAGAGCAACAATGAGAATATGAATTTACATATTAACTCGATATTCGTCATCAATCTTTTCTTTGAATCTCTTTGCAGCCTTTTGGCTAAGCTTTACACGACATGCAACTTTGCAAGTCTCATCCATCCTCATTTTAAACTGACACATTTGATAAATGACAAACAAATGTTAATATGTATTGCAAGGTAGTTTTCAATATTACCTGTTATAGTGACTCTAAAAGTTCCCTGCCATAGTTCTAAAACATAGCCTCGCAGGAAATGTTAAAAATACTCACTAAATAAACAGAATTCTCAATGCGATCCCCACGAAGAACCTCCCCGAGATTCTCTGCACTATTCCTGATCTTGGAGGGTTTACAATAATCTAAGAAATAGTAGACATATGGAAGTTGTGTCTTCGTAGATGAAAGCTTATTTACTTTTACTTGTAATTCATCACCCTGTGTTTGCAAAACAAAAATTAATTGTACAGTAAAGATTGATTCATCACTACTACATTTTTAAAATATAGTTCATAAATCAAAATTATAAACAAAAATATTATGCATGCAGTTAAAGAAATGGAGTATGAATATCACATAACAACTATGATAGAATGTCGCAGTAGCATAAACGCATTTTCAGATTGCAAAATAGGGAAGTCAGAAGCATTCGCATTAAATCATATAACACAATGAACATTTTAAGGTTCCCGCGGAATTAATATTTTAACCACATAACATAATGATAAAACAATACAAATGATCAGATTAAAACACTTTAGAAAATGACATAAAAATTCAATTTAGGGCAAACATTAACGCAGAAAGAGAAACTATTGTTAGCCATTAGCTTTCATGTTTGTGGCCTGGCACATGGAATTAAACTCCCTTCAAATGCAATTCCAAAAACCAAACCTTGAATTATGTTAATATTGCAATTCAATACTATCGACGGTTCTTAAAGAATTTAAGCACACCAATAACATTCAGAAAACAAAATTCATTGACAAAGCATCCAAACAAACATAATTAAGTTAAATTATTGTTGTACAAACAAACCATATAAAGAGCTTTCATCCATATCCCCGCAAATTTACTTCACAATATGGCATGCACTATCATTAAAAAGTTTACTAATTTCTCACTGCTAAACTTGATAGCTCCAACCTAAAGACAGTCTATAACTCTGGCAATTTTCAACCAGCTATTGTAAACTACAACTCTAAAATAAACAATCAGCTGTTACTTAATCAAACATTACTTGGGCAAATTGGGGTGTTTAGGCTCCACTGAGACAACAATCTACTGGTTGCCGGATAAAAAAAATCCAGTTCCAAGAACTTTTGAGGGGTTCATAGCAAATTCAACAGCAGAAAATTCATCAAGAAAATAATAAAATTAAATTAGTAATTTCTTGAAACAAACATAGCACGATTGAAATAACAGCAATAAAGTTTTGATTAAAATACCATCCATTTAACAATGGCAAAAATACACAACGCAGCACATCAAAACAAAAAAAAAACCACAGAGTCTACCCATCACATGTCTAGATCCAAGAGAAATAACTAAATGAGATTCCAGATCTCCTAACGGAAACCAAGCGACTGCGAAAACGTAACAGATCAGGACAAAATGACATTACGTTCTGAAAATCGCGAGGCGAGACTCCGGGAAGGTAGAAGGCCAGCGATGACTCGCATAGAAGTAGTAGAAGAATAAATGAGATTGGAACGGTATTAGCCGCGATTCTCTTGTGGAACTCCATTCCCCGCGAGGTAGAGAGAGCAAGCGGGAAGTGCAGGAAACTGTGAAGGAGGGTAAGTTCGATAGATAATGTCAAGTTGTTGTGACGATTTTTAAATTTAATTAAGAATAGAAAAGATGGAAAAATATTTTCACTTCGGCCGCCGAGCAGATCGCAACCATCTGGCTTCTCTGTCCGGGAGACCAGCCTAAGTGATAGAATGCTGGGTGACGAGAAAGAGGGGGAGAGATGGAGATAAGAGAGAACAACAGCAAAAATGAACAGTTTATTTGTATGGCTTTTATTAATAAAATGAGCTCTTTATTTATAGAAACATGTCTTTATATATTTATATACTATAACATGATATGATGAGAGTATTTTAATCTCTACATGAATATCACCTATGGGGCTCACAGATGAAGTCGATCGGCTATCATTAGATCGGGCAGATAGGAGGCCGCTCGGCTGCATGGTCGGGTGGCAACAAGGTCGAGCGTCCACTCTCTGAAAGTTCCCATCAACCGCCCTATAGTTGAAGGGGTCTGTTTTTCCTTCCCGATCTACCCGATTTGGAGGGCGACGTGCTCGACTGGACGGATCTAATCCGTTGGATTCTTGATGGGTGATTCATCTATTTACAAGATGCAAGGAACTGGTCGGTTTAGCATGGAGTCCTGGATCATCCTCGGTAGGCTTCGCGAGACCACATCACTTCTTCCATTATCCGTGAGATGTCTTTGCGATTCATGTTAGCACCTTTTTTATGTACATGTGATGATGTGAAATTCCTCGATTTTCTTGATCATTGACAGTGGCAACTGCAACAAGGAAAAGGAAATTCTTTTAAAGGTTATCAAGGAGCTTCATCTGAAAGTTTGACGATGATTGATCGATTCGCCCAGTTGGGTTTGGTGGATCCAAAATATTCTGACCCCTGAGAGTTTACAAATTTATTCAGAAGTTCCCAAGAGTCATCCGAAGATGATTCAGATGCTGAGAACGAGCCAGGTTCTTCCAGCTGCCTAAAGCTTAAGCTTTTCTTTTGAACAATAAATTCATTATTATTTATCTTTTATTTTTTAAACTTTTTGTATAGCCAATGTTTTGTAAAAAAAACAATTTGGTAGTTGCATACTTCTCTTATAATGACAAAGCATTTGGTTTTCTTTGGTGCCTTCTGGTTTATACCTTGTGCCTTTTTGGTTTGTACTTTTGTGGGGGATCTTATCGCCGCTTCAACAAACATTATCGCATGGAGTGTGTGGCAGAGTGATTCACGTCTTACTCTTCGTGGTACTCAAAGATATTAGGCAGGGAACTACCTATAGGTGTTTAATTAGTTGGGCGATCTTGGCGCTATGACCGACCACTTTCACATTTGGCATCACTAGGACCACCATAATGTCGCAACTGGCCGCCTTTAGTTTTCTTCTGAGTCGAGCGATTTCAATTTGCTCTCAGTTGAGCGATCATGGCGTCACGGCTGACCGTCTTCATTCCTCATGTCATACCCGACAGCCTTGGCGCCACAATCTACCAGTCTTCGATTAGCGCTAAACCGAGCGAGCATGGCACCACAGTTGGTCGTCTCTTTTCCTCGGGTTGGACCAAGCAAGCTTGGAGCCAAGACTAGTTACCTTTATTCCCTGAGTTAGACTAGGCGATCTTAGTGTCGCGATCTACCAATCTTTGATTTATGCTCAGGCAGGCGAGCTTGGTGCCACGGTTTGATTGTGCTTAGTCGGGCAATCTTGGCATCATGAATGACTGTCTCTATTCCCCGGGTCAAACCAAGTGATCTTGGTGCCATGTTCTATCAATCTTTGATTTGCGCTATGTCGGGTGATCTTGGTATCACAACTAGTTGTCTTCATTCCTCGGTTCAAACCGAGTGATCTTGGCACCACAATCTATCGGTCTACGATTTGTACTCAGCCAGGCGAGCTTTGTGCCACGACTTAATCTATATTCCCCAGGTTGAACCAGGTGATCTTGGAGCCATGGTCTACCAGTCTTCAAGTTGCGCTCAGTCGGGTGATCTTGGTGCCACAGTCTACCAATCTTCAACTCGTGCTTAACTAATGATCTTGGAAACACGGCTGATCGTATTCATTTCCCGGGTTGGATCGAGCAATATGAGAGCCACAGTCTACTGGTCTTCGATTTGTGTGTCACACCTGACTGTCTTCATTCCTTTGTTTGGATAAGGCAATTTTGGCGCAACAGTCATCCAACCTTCAATTTGTGCTCAGTCGAGCAATTTTGGCTCCACTCCTTTGTGTCATAATTCTCCAAGTAAAATCCGATGAACTTGCTTCTATGATCTACCCGTCTTCAATTTGCACTCAGCTGGACAAGTATGGTGTCGCGGCTGGTTGTCTCTATTTCTAAGGTCAGATTTAGTGATCTTGGCGCCATGGTCTACCGGTCTTCAGTTTATGCTCAATCGATAATCTTAGCATCATGCCTGATTGTCTTGATTCCCGGAATTGGACAGGGAAATCTTGGTTCCACGATCTATCGATCTTTGATTTACGCTCAGTCGGGTGAGCTTGACACCATGACAAATTTTTCTATTCTTGAACTACAGTCTATCGATCTTTGGTTTATGCTTAACTGGGCGATCTTGGCCCCACAATTGGATGTTTCTATTCCCCGAGATATCTTGGCACCATAGTATGTTGCTATTCCCCGAGATATCTTGGCACCATAGTATGTTGATCTTCAACTCATGCTAAGTCGAGTGATCTTGGCACCATGAGTGGTTGTCATCATTCTCAGAGTCAGACTTGGCGATCTTGGTTCTACGATCTACCGGTCTTTGATTTTCACTTAGTCAGATGATCTTGACCCACAGTTGGTTGTCTATATTTTTGGGCCAGATAGTACAATCTTGGCACCATGGTCTATAAGTTGTCTTGTGCTCAGCTGGGCAGTCTTGGCGCCATTATTTGTTTTCTTTATTCCTCGGGTCAGACTTGGTGAGCTTGGCATCTCGGTTTGTCGGTTTTTGACTAGTGCTCAGTCAAGCGACTTTAGTGCCATGACTAGTTGTCTTCATTCCCCAGGTCGGACCAAGTGATCTTGGTGCCTAATGCACCATAAGTAAGCAACCTATACAACGTAAGTGCACATATCAAGTAGTAATGCGATTAAAGAATATCACATATTGATATCACAGGGAAAGTGTAACAGTTATTTCTACAAAAAATCTATAGTTTACTAATTTAGCTAACCTAGTCTGGTGTGATCACAAAGAGAGTTTTAAATACTAAGGTTCTAGCAAAACAGAGCATTGAGAAGATAGTAGAAAGCAAAAATAACAGAAAGACTTTTATGAGTTCCTTCAAGATTTATGAAGTTCATGGCTCTATGCTTCGGGGATCGTGATGATCATGATTTTTCTACATGTTCTTCTACATGATTATTGTCAATAGAGGATATAATACTCATTATGTCTATGTCTAGGTCAAAATAAGCTTAGAATTTATGAAGTTGAAGTTTCCTTAATGCCCATGGCATCTCGTATGACTTTTTCGATCCCTTGGAATGATTGCAGAATTCCCCCAGAATATGTCTATCCTCTCGAAATTATATGGTTAACCCTTTATTTCCACTACAAAACGGTTAGAAGTCTTAGTTTCATAAAATATTTTAACATCATAGTTTGCCAGACTAATAGTAAATTAACTTTGGAGGTTAACCAACGACAAGGCCATGAAACTCAAAGAAAGCGCTTAACGAAAAAACATTATGGAAAAATCAAGATAAACCACTACCCCCTACATTATAGAGACAGAAAAATTTAGCCACGGATTACAGAGAAAATTATAGCAAGAAAACTATGCAGGAATACATTGCAAGCAACAAATACATGAAATACTTACAAGCCATATTCTCTCATTGATGATAACAACTCTCTCTCTCTCTCTCATACAAATCTCTCAAAACTCACAAAGCAAAGGAAAAATCCCTCTTTTAGGTTTCCAACAAAGGGGGAAGATAACCTTCAAGAGAGCACTCAAACTCTCAACAAATTCGCCTCTAACAATCTCCAAGCATTCTCTGGTGCATAAAACCTTTTAAGAAACCCTAAGAATTGATTTTATAGCAAGAATCACATCTTGGGCCATCAAATTTTCTTCCTAAAATGCTTTCGCGCTTGTCTGCATAGCACACCCATAACTAGTGCAGTCACACCATAAAACTGCACGTGCAGTGTTGTCACACTTGATTGCGACATGGTTGCGCTACTAGTCTGACCAGAGTGGTGTGGCTACACCCGATTGCTACATGGTCACACCGCAACCCTTGGATACATGGTGTGGTCATGCCAAAGCCAGGTGTGGTCATGCCACTTCGGGGCACTTTTTGCTTAATATTCTTGTTTCAAATTGTTCATATTTAACAGTGTGACCTACTCAAAATCAACAGAAAACCATCCTCAATCTCAAATCTGTGATAAATAAATAAAAATAACATATAAAGTACAAAGCTCAGTAGATAAAATCATCCAAAAAAGAAAATTAAAATTGCAACAATATAAAATCATCAAACACACTAGCATAAATCTGTGACATGGCTGCACTCAACAAGGACAACAACAAACAAAAATAGATCATCACTCATCACTGTGGCCAAACAACAATGAAGTAGCCCCTCCGATGAAACTGTTCATGTAGAATCAACAAAGGCAGCAACACACAAACACCTGATACAAGACACTAAAGAATGCAATAGTCGCCTACTCCACTAGCATGACCACTTAGACCTACTTCGCTTACTTGAAGGATGCAAGCACTCAACTGCAGGTCACTGCCTCTTTAGCACACCCATTTTTCAGACCTTTGACTCCACAACATGTCCACCCTTTTGAGTCACTGCTTCTAAGGTACACCCATCTGTTAAACCCCTGCCTCATTAACATGCCCATCCTTTGAGTCTCGGCCTCCATGACACACCCACCTTTTAGCTACTGTTTCTTAGGCATACACATCACTCATTATATGTTTGTATGCATTTGCATTTGCATGAGTGCATGAACAATGAGTCATACTCATTAGGAGAGTGACCCCATATTGTTCGTGACGCCTTAATGAGCATTGCTTACCGGGTTGATCTCAGTGAGTAATGAGAGTTAAGTCATCAAGATTGACATGAGTATGACTGTGCTAAGTATCCAAAGGATCTAACTTGTGTCACCTTACATGTTACGGGCTCGCATTTAATGGCGCTTATTTTAAAATATAAAATTTTTTTTTTTTTAATTATTACACTTACCATAATTTTAAAATTATGCATGTAGCAAACGAGGTCATATATAAGACCAATTCTTTTTAAAATCCATCATGGGTGACACCTTTTAAATCCCTTAGATATTTAGGACAGGAGCGATGTGGAGACTCTGTCAAAATCATGCATACCTAAGGACTTACCCTCACTTAGACGATGGTTAGGACACTTATCGTTAGATGGTGTGCTAGGCTAGGATTTAGGGTGCTAAGTAGTATTTTTTACGCCTCTAGATATTGTTCTGTGTTGGTTTTCCTTATGCTACCCATGCGTCATTTTATTTTGCATTTTGGTGTGCTAGTGTGTTTGATGTGCATGGTAGTGTATTAGAACATTCTTTTGTAAGGAGTTGTGCCGATACATGCATACACACATGTACCATAAAGGGGGAGCAAGTAATGAATTCTAACCATTTGCTTGTATGTGTTATCTAGCTCTTCCCATTATAAGACACAACCTATTATGTGTTGCATGACTTTCCGTGCTAGTGATTTTTTTCATGCAGGTTGATTTTTTATTTTCTCCTTCACTGTATTCGATATAGTCTTTAGGTCGAGTCTATTTTAAAAATAAGATATGAGCACAAGTTTCAAGGTGGATGATGCATCAAACCACATGGTGAGGACCAAGAACGTCAGCTCGTGTCTCGTACGACTTAATTTTTCAATATTCTTGTATAGATCTAGGTTAGGCATGTATATATAGAGTCCAACCTCTTTTCTTGCTTTCCTAGGATATGTTGCATACCCAACTACATTTGGTCTTTTTTATATAAATTTTAAAGCAATTTCCTTTTTATGAATGTCTGGATTGCTTTTATTATTTATTTCTATAAATCTGGGAAAACAATTAACTAGGCTCATTAAGAACCCTAAAATTATAGTTTTTCTACTTAAAAAAGATTAATATAACTAAAATTTTAGGACTAAAATATTCAGGACATTTAAAACCTTTATTTACTTTACTGCATGACTTTCAGGCTAGTTTTAAAATGGGATGCATGCATGAACATATCCTCAGTGATGATTAATAGGTTCTTCATGCCTAGAATTGTGGTTGATAATTGCATCATACTTGCATGTCTTGATGAGAGGTCCTTGTGCTTCTCTAGCTCAATTGGCTCAATGTTCCTTTTACATAGGTGATTGTCTAGTGCATCTAGCGTGTTAGAAAGTTCCCTAACCCAGATAGGTTGCAAGTCCTTTTTGTTGGGAGGTTTTCTAGCTTTGTACCCGAACCTCCCTTTCTCCTAATTTCTGAGGCATCCTTACCATTTTGACGGGTATAAGTCTCAGATCTGAAGCTCCAGCCGATAGACATAGGATATAATTTTATTCCTTTGACCATAGAGCTATCGAGGTCCCTGTGGATGACGCAATTCATGAATTGCAGATCGGGTATATCTGGTCGTGTTGGGTTGACTTCCCACACTATCAGGTAGACTTAAGGTACTAGTAGCTTGAGCTGATGGGCCCATGGTACCCCTTCATGGCTACCTCTACCTTTTAGGACTACTCTCCCTTTTATTGACCACTCATGTTAAGCCCTATCTGCTCCTTTGACTTCGTTGATATCATTTTTACGACTCAAAGTCGATGAACTTTCATTTGTTTGAGATACGACGATTTGTCCTTTGCCCCCATGGCCCATAAATGCTTTAACACATAGAGATATCCTCATCAAATTGATCATGGTTATTTCGTAGACTCCGTATGCCAATGAGCCGCTACCCATTAGGGATGTGAGAGACTCCCTCTCTACCCAATGACTTAGCGAGAGACTTGAAACATCAGGGCTTTCTCATATGAAGTAACCACCCTTTAATGAGTTATTTTCTCAGGTTCATGATTAAATAAGCGAAACCCCTTTCATTGAGAGTATTTTTAGTTTTCCCTCATGATGTAGTTGACTAAGTGAGATATGTTCCCTTGAGAGACTCTGGACCCCTGAACAAAAATGTTATTTTTGGTTCTCTGGTTATGGGTGGCTTATATGAATTCTCTTTGCGGATGTCGTATTTCAAGGTATTTTCGATCCGATCTTCTTTGAACATATACTCTCCACCCATCCCATGAGGAAAACCTATATGCAAGCCTTCCGTCAATTTTCTTTTTATTTGCTTATCTATTTATTGTTGTATGTCCTTTTTATTTGATTCCTCTACTCTTCAAATTATTTATATGATTTGAAAGTAAAATTTATTCAAATAAGAGAATCATACGATGATATCTAAATAGACAAGCTAGCGACTTTGAGTGCTAAAAGAACCAAGAAAAATAAGAGCATGATTTAAAAAAAATGATTTCAAGGCCTTGGATCCTAAACCAAAGGGACAAAATTTTTTGGGAAAGATTTCTACATGAAGGTTGAAACCTTAACTTTAAAATAAACATAGATTCTACAAGAAGACTAATTAGGTGGACTAACCTAACTTTTGGGTAAAACACCCTCGGTGAAGATACTAATAGCTTTATATCGTCCCAGGTTCATCAACATCCTTGTAATAATAACCAACCAAATAGTTAGAAGTTTCCACTTAATAACATAACAATGGTGTGTGTAAACCTTCTTACAATTAGGTAGCTTGAGGTGTTTATATTGATAACCATGGTTACTTGATCATAAGGCACCTACATAATCTAAGGGGTTACATGCTTGTTTTATATCTCTTAGTAGTACCAACTAGAGGTACCCAGTAGTTTAACCTTAGCTTCTGAACTAGACTATCTAGATGACCTGTGAACTTGGGTTTCATTTCTAAGTTGGCTAACCTAGAGTTCATAGTTGATCCACCTAATGGTGGTTTTTGTTGTTTAAGTTGGTGACTTTTAAATTTTATTTTGGGATTTTATATTTAATTCATGATTGGTTCAATACCTAGTTTATCAGTCAATACGAAAATCAAGGTGTTCTATGTTTAAAGTCCTAAATTTAATTTTCCTCTCTAAGTTAGCGTTCTTCATTGATTTTCTTCCGATATTTGATTTTTGATTTACTATTCTATATTTCTTATATATCTCATTTAGCTTTTCCATACTTATATTTTTAACATTTATGTTTCATATACGTGCTTAATATTTATTAAAATTTTACAGTTCACACATATGAAAATGATAATTCTGATAAATATGTATGTATATATATCTTTTTCCGCACAAAGATACTTTAATTATATTAAATATTAATCATATAAATGAATTAAATGCATGATATGTATGTATACATGAAGTTAGTTAAGATTTATATGTTTAAAATTTAAGTTTATAAATTATATGCATACAAATTAAAATATATTCATTTAGATGCTAGATAAGAAAATGTACAATTCTTATGACTTGGTGTGAAAATTTATACAATTTGTGAACTTTTGAGAGATTTATAGACTTGTTTTAAAAATGATGATTGAGTGTAAGTTGATTAAAAAAATGGGTTTGCTTTAGTTTAAAAATGATTGGCTTAAGATTGTTTTAGTTTTAAAAAAATTGATTTATTCAGGTTTATTTAATTTTTTAAAAAAGTATTTGCTAAATAAAATATTTGTTTTATCTTGAAAATGTTTTGTTTATGTTTTTTTTAGTTTTAAAAAAGATTTTAATTTTAATTTTAAAAAATGATATGTTTAAGTTTATTTTGATTTTGTTTTGGGTTTCTTTTAAATTTTCTTTAAAAAATAAATTTTCTTTTAGATTTGTTTTATTTTGAAAATATTTTATTTAGCTTTGTTTTAATTTTAAAATATTTTTTAATTTTTTTTTGTTTAGAAAATATTTTTATTTTTTTTTCTAATTTTAAAAGAAATTTTATTTAGATTTGTTTATATTTTTTTAGGTTTATTTTAGTATGAAAATATTTTTTTAGGTTTATTTTGGTTTTGAAAATATTTAAAAAAACATTGATGTTTTTGGAAAATTTTTTTTTGAAAATTTGAGCTTATCTAATTATTATTTAGGGATTTACTCAACTTTTAAGCTTATATGAGAAATTTTAGAAATTTAAAGAAAAACCAAAGATTGCACAATTCAAATTTTGATCATACTTCTTATTGAGAAACAATTTTTGAAATGGGAGTATACATAAACTTAAAAGATTAATTTGAAGTTAGAGCATACATAACCTTACATTGTCTTATAAAACTATTTCCCTTTTTTAGAGCTCATTTAAATTTAGGTTAAGATAATTATTTTATAACACATTTAAATTTATATAATTTTTAATAAAATTAGTTAATTTAGAACATTTAAATTTTATAAAAATTTTATAAAAAGTTCAAGTCTTGATAGTTGAGATATATGGATTAAAATAACTCAATTATATAAGCTTGCAAGTCATATCATAACACCTAAATTTATGACAATGATCAATCCCAAGCATAGACACACAACATATAAACAAACTACACATCCTAAACATGTTTTCTATTAATCACATAAGGCCACAACTTATAAATTTTCAAGAAACATTAAGTCGGAGCTTGCTAGTGATTTACATGGAACATAAAATCACAACTTGCTAATAATTTACATGAAACATAAAACCACAACTTGCTAATAATATGCATGAAACATAAAAACACAATTTGCAAATTTTTATGAAACAAAAAACTTAAACATGCAAATTTTAATGAAGCATAAGGCCTAAATATGCAAATAAAATGAAATTTATTAACCTAAGCAAGGATTTTATGAAAGATAAGGCAAACATATGCAAGTAACATGAAATTTATTAGCATAAACATGAATTTCATGAAACATAAAGCAAACATATGTAAGTAACATGAAATTTATCAACCCAAAAATGATTTTCATGAATTTGCATAGAACATAAATATCACATAGTGTATAGACATATCACATAAAACATAGAAGCATGTAAGTGGATTATTTATTTTATCATACCAAATTATCATGACTAATATATATGAGAAAACATGCAAATTTTTCAGAACAAATTAATTCATATACTTTAGTAAACTGAATGATGTTTATTTTTTTCTTTTGCCAAGTGAAAGGAAGAGGATAGAGAGAGCTAGGATTAAGGTTTGGGTCATAGGAGGTGAAGTGGATGTGTGTTTGTGTGAGTGTATGTTTTGATCATATATTTTATTAGATATTTAGTGAATGTTGCAATTACTTAAGTCTTGTATATGTGTTTTATATGTCTTTGCAATTAAATTTGTTAAAATGTTCATTCCCTGTGCCCCTTGAGTAATTTGAAGCATAATGAATAATGAATAAATTCCTTTTTTTTCTCATACAATTCTTTTTTGTATCGGGGTTTGAAGAGCTACAAATGTTCGATTAAGATCAAGGATCCAATGAATGGTAGTATTTCATTCAATATGGTTCATTTATTTTTCTTACCAAGAGCCTAGTGTCACGGGCAAATAGTCCCACATTGGCTAGGTGTAGGGTCGAAAAACAGTATTTAAGTCATGGGTTGCCTACCACCCACAAGGGCTCTTTTGGGAGGTGACAAGTGGTATTAGAGAAGATTACTGTCTGTCATGTGTGTGGACTCTCCATGATCCAGTGGGACTCTCAGTGGAGCCGATCCGTGACGAGGACGTCACGTGATTGGGTGGAAGAGAATGTCACAGACAAATAGTCCCACATCGACTAGGTGTATGACAAAAAAACAGTATTTAAGTCTTGGGCTGCCCACCTCACTTAAGGGCTCTTTTAGGAGGTAACACTAGGGTGAATATCACCAAAATTTTAAAATATAGTTCAAGTTTATTATTAATTTTCTAATTTCAAATTTTAATCGAGCCTAATTAATTATAAATTTGATGATAATGATTTAAATATTGAGATTATTTACTGGGCATCGTTTAAGCTGTTTGGAAAAATTCAAATATATATATATATATATATAACATAATTACTTAATATATATCAAATTATTTGTTTGATACTTTCATAAGACTTAAACCACCAATAATATATGTAATTTTAACATAGAACATCATTAAATGAACATTTGATAGACTTTTAAGAAACTATTTCTTAAGCTAACAAATGAGTATGTTCACATTCATAAACAACCTATCAAGCCCGTATTCAAAGCTATTCATTTATACTATGAGCAATTAGCCATATTTAATTATGTAAACAAACAGATATAAATGGATCTTAGTATGAAGAAATATTGAGCTTATTCATTACTTACAACCTTGAGTTTGGGACCAAAATAAGAATTATGCAATCACATGCAGAAGAAGATTCACAAATCAAAACCACCAACCCACAAACATAAAAGAAAGATTTACATGCATACCACACAATTCTGATGTATTTGCACATCTAATACAAAAACTAGGGCTGTAAATGAGTCGAACATGAGCGAGCCCAAACTCAGCTCGTGTTCCGCTCGTTTATATTTCAAGCTCAAAAAATGCGTTCTTGTTCAGGTCGTTTGCTTAACGAGCTGAACAAGAAATGTTCATGAACGAAGAGTCATTTTGACAACCCTAATCAAGTAGCCATAAAATGTTAAGAGTAGGGAAAAAGATTTAAAAATTATTGTTTATATTAAAACATTATTTCAATCTAGTTTAATAATTTTTATTCTATTTTCTTAACTAAAACTTTTAATTGATTATAAACCTTTATAGCCTTATAGTCAATTAATTTTTTAAAAATACACATCAATTATATAAATAAGCCGAACACGAAGGAACAAATCTTAGTTCGTGTTCGGCTTGTTAACCTAGCGAACGAACCAAACACGAGCTTCTTAACAAGCCAAAAACGAGCTGCTCACGAACAACAAGTCATTTTGACAGCCCTAATCCAAACTTCAATTTTTACATATATGCCACCTTACCTAAAGAAGGTATTTCATTTTTTAAAAGTTCTCGTGAAATTTTTATATCAAATGAAATATGTGGGTGTTATAAATGCAAAAATCAAAGTTAAGGCATTAGATATGTAAACACATAAGAATTGAGTGGCATGTATGTAAATACCCCAAGATTAAAAAAAAAAAAAAAAGCTTCAGAAGCAGGCCGAGAATTGAATAACAGACATCACAAGCCCCCCAAACCTTGAAAACAAAGAAGAAAACATGCAATCTTGCAAAAAGCGCAAAGAGATGCATGAAAACGACAATTGTGTGGAAAGAATGGAGGAGTACGAACAATAAAATTCTTATGTGTGCAGATTTAACACCCAAAAGTATAATATTTATTTTTCTGGAATCGACGGTGTCTTTTTCTTCTTGGCTGGCAATTGGTACTCATCTTTCGCGTTGTCGCTCTCTTCAATATCTACTATGTCATTTTCGACTTCTTCAACCTTTCCGTACTTAATGAAATATATCGCCCACCTCGCAATTCGCTACAATATTACTAAATCCGTGACACTTAATACAATTTTTGACTGAGACAGATTTAGGAATTCTAGTTCACTCTACCTGTTCTCTACTTGTTCAATTTGGTGTACTCAAACTGTAAGATCCCGAGGTTAAACTCCACTTGTGGGATTCAGTGGTCATCCGGTGATATGATCTCTCCACTTTTCAAGCTAGGGTCTGAACATTTGATCTGTGGTGAATTGGTAGGTATTGACACTGTATCTCTCATTTCATCTCGAACCAGATAGTGATCTTATCTTTTCCCTCACGCTGTCATAGGTAGTTCAAACTTTGCCACCAAAATAATAAACACTTCTTTAGCATGTTGGCAGCTAGTTTCAACATTTTGTACGTTGGGCTCAATGAACTCATTTGGATCCATGTGATCGTAAAGAAAAAGACAAATCCATTTTTACTTCCAAATTATGGCTTCTTAGATATTTTAGATCATATCTTTGAGGAAGAGATCTTTCAACGCTAAATCCACATAGTGGAAGAGATTCACTCCATTACTCTGATTTAGCAAATCACTCTTGTGGCTATGAGTGACCCATTTGTATTGCCTCCTCTAGAAGGTGGCAAGCCTTTGTAGTAGCTGGCAAGTTTCCAACTCCATATCCTCCGTAGAAATCCCTTAGGCACCATTTTGTGAATTTCTCATAAACGACATCGTGTCATTTTCCCTCAACCAGACTTCTCATGATTATCTCAATGACAACATAGCTAGGTTTTTTATGTAGGTAGGTGGAAGGAGAAGTGTAAGGGTGATATAGAGTGAGAAAGAAAAATTTTAGGTGGATATAGGTTTGAGTATGATGGATGATAATAATCCTAGGATAGGTCAATGATTAGACTAGCACTGATACTAAATTATATTGTAGTTAACTCAAACCACAATAGGAAAAACAAATATTATCACTAAAAGTAAATAGACATTTACAATCAAACCATTTGAAAGGGAAATTACAACAAACACGACACAAACTCACACTATGACTTGATTCATGGGTGGTGGAGGCCGGCTAGGTGGTTGAAGAGCGAAGGTATGTGACTGAAATGAGTTTTAGTTTATTGAGATAACAAAAGGAGGAGCTGGAATCACGTTGCCAACAAAGCGGAAGGCTGGGCAACGAAGGCATCAAATGGGTTGGCAAGCGGAATAGTGAGGTTCAGTGAGAAGGTTAGAACGGCTAGTGGATAGTACGAAAACAACAGGATTGTTTTTTTTTTTTTTTTTGGATGATTGCAGCGTTACATATGGTTGGACAACGGTCAAAACAACAAGGCGAGGGAGGGAACAATGGCAGCAGTGAGGGTGGAGGGTTAGAACTGTGATGACAATGATGAGGATGGAGAGGAAGGCGATGGTGACTACTGGAATTGCAAAAAATAACAATCGAAATGTTGTTGCGGGCAGCTCCAGCAAGGAAAGGGCAGCCAGCAACGAAGTTGAAGAATAAGCAAGGGAATAGAGAAAGATAATCACCACATCAAGAGAGAAAGTTACAAGTGAAACACTGCTCAATCCCTCTATTACAACACTCTTAAGAGAGAAACAGACGTTGGGGCTGTCCTACACAAATTAATGCCAAGAACTAAACTTAGAACACAAAAAATAAAAATATAAATTAATTGGATAATTAGGAGTAGCTCAAAAGGAGCAGTCGCTCATCCAAAGGGAGAAAATCTGGACTAGTTTGGTCCACTGAAAGAACGGTAGCGCGAAATGATTGTGTGCGGCACTTGTCGCGCCTGCACAGCTCAGGGCACCCCCACGCCAAGCATGGCGCCCCCGCGTCATTCAGAGCATATAAAATCAATACCCAAACCAATCAAACCCTCCAACCTTCAATAAAATCGGTGACCAAAACGAAAAATCTTCAAAAGCATTATTCGACCACAATTCCAATAAGCACCAATCAATTGCCGATCGTGGCAAAGAAGATGAACAGATTCATGAAAACGCACATATTTGTACAAAAGACAGTGGGAGAAGGAGGGCCATAGCAAAAGCTCTATAATCACGACACCAAAATAGATCACCACGAAAGAAAATCCCTTCTTCCAAAAACCAAAGGTGGAGACCGTTGAATGGTAGTAATACAAACATCCTGAATGCGATGTTGAAATTAGCCTGCGAGAAGTTGAATAATGCACAACACAGGCATTCGAAACATTTAAATCACACAAAGAAGCATAAAAACTGCAATAATTTATGAATGCTGAGAAATAACACAAGGAATTTGAGCCTAAATGAAATCTATACAAATACAACAGAGAAAAAGACCCAACAAATAAACACCCCCAAGCTTCAACAAATCCAGAAATGAATACTTAGATAGTCCAGAACTACGATACCGGAGAAGTCTTGCTGCTGCTCTCCCCAGCAACCGCATACCACCCACCGGCCGCAGCTGCCTCTTCATCGACAGGCAGATCGTCGGTCCTTCGCAGCACCGCGTGCACCAGAACCACCACAATCCCGGTACCCACCGATCCAATAATGTCCAGTGTAGAATTGGTTATCAACAGTAACACAATGGTGAAAACCGAGAGACCTATGAGAATATAAGATTCTTCAAACGTCCGACCACCGATCACAAGTGACTGATCCCTAAGGAAGAAAAGGAACATCCATGCCGCGATCACAGCGACGTAGACTAGGAGTGAGACGGGATGGATTAAGAGGCTTAGGAAGACGACGAAGACGACGCTGATGGCGTAGTTAATAGAAAAGTAAGCGACGTTCGTGCGGATCCGGAGGTAGGCATCGCCGAGGCTCAGGGGAAGGGAGAAAGCATGGGGTTGGATCATCTCGCGCCATGGCCGGCGGGTTGAAAGAGCAGATTGGCCGCGCTGTTTGGCGCGGGAGATGAAATCGAGAGACGGAGGAGAAGAGGCGGATGGGATCGAGCCGTAGTCTGCCATTGGAAGTTTGGAATGAGCAGTGCTCAGGAAAGAGGGAGGAAACTGGAAGGGATCAAGTAAGCTGAGAGATGCTTTACACTTACACCACTAACAATTATTATACTAGACTATTATATTTGCATATATATCATAAAAAATTTACACTACAATCACAATATCACTAGTCATTCCTTCAATCATGTTAAACTACACGAAAATATATCTAGCCAACACTCGCCACTCTTAATATGCAAGCCACAAAGCCAGACAGTTCATATTCTTGCCCTTCATACGATCATCCAATCAAAGATCAATCAATTCCCTTTCCAATTTGAAAACCCTCGTCCTCCTTTCATTGACACCTGACACACGCTAGCAATTTAAATCTCTCTTTCTTCCTCTTCACGGAAGTAATTATCGTAGGTGATGCTCGAGTGTAATCCCTTAAGCCTTTGTTATAATATAGGGTTGACATGGTGGAACTAATGTAGCACCCAAGAAAATTTTAAGAAAATAGCGTAGCTGATGAAGGTCAAGATGCCATCCAATAAAAAAACTATCATATAACAAAATGATCGTAGATTTGAATATGCTAAAGAGACTAACTTTGAGCTATAACAAAATCTCTCGAATAATGGCTATTGTGCGTAAATATATGATTTTTTTTCTCATAATTAGTAGTCAACCCAATTTATGTTAGTTTTCCCTTTACATTCCACTCTTTCTATGTAAATGTGTGGTACTATGCCAGATTATCTTTAGGATATGATTCGATGTGTCTCACTCCACTCGATGTCAGCTAATAAAAGGTATGCAGGATGTCCAAATCTCAAACCCAATTATGCTTGAATCAGATGCTCAAAGCAAAATCTATATAATCTTTAATAAACCCTATGGCACATTTCAATATGAAATGTATTATCGTTATTATTTCAATGCAATATTTTTGCCATGAAAGTAAAAAATATGTGCCTAGCTAGCAATGTCATCCATATATGCCTTTATTGTGTGATTCTCATTCCACCTGTAAGAAAAAGTGCAACTTAGCAAACGTTGCACAAAGTAAGAACAAAATAATATTCTACAAGTATATTACCTTAACCCTAAGTTCTTCTAGAAGCCGGACCATAAACAACCATAGCGATGTCAGAACTGGAATTTATTGAATTTAACTCGAAGATTGATAATTGATCAAAAATTTATTCAGATTTTGGCTTGGATTGAAATAAACAATAATTTTTCTTCAAGCCGACCCCAACGCAGGCCCTTCTGAGGGGAGACCACCTCAATCAAATTTCCTAATTTAAGAGTTTGCCATTAAACCATAACTGCACGCATTTGATCGAAGTTAAGAATAAATCAACTTTTCCATATTTAAAAATCATGCAGTCAATAATAACAGCTATTTACGTCTCAAGAGAATCGTGTCAGAAATGAATAGATTTATTTAATACAATATCATGTTATCATGTGAATATAATTATGATTTTTTATTAACAAAATGTAAATTACAATTTGCCATTTTGCGGGAAGAAAAATTATTCCATACGGACAGCGTATGCAGAGTTGTATACGTTGTCCGATCTCGACCGTCGATCAGAACAAATGTGTATTTCAGTGGGCTCCATTTTTAACTTTTTTTTTAAGAAAAAAAACCTGATCGACGTTCGAGATCTGATAGCGCATGCATTTCTGTATGGAATAATTTTTCCACAGGGACACGGAAGGCATAGGAGTGTTATTTAACGACACATACAAACCATTTAAAATAAAAGTAATGACTATTTTCTCACATAATAATAATAATCACAGCAACCGTATAACTTTTCCACTGTTTGCCACCCATAAGTTTTGAATTTGCCATTCAGAATAAAAAAATTAACTCTGCAACTCATTAAAGGCAAATAGTATCAACGAAAATATGATGCTTAAAGCCTGGAGGTCCGAAAAATTGAATGCATCAGAGAAGCCAAACAGGACTCATAAAAATGTAAACAGGGAATTAAAATTTGGGGCATTTACATGCATTCCACCCAGTTCCCATGTATTTATATATCTAAAATCTACACTTCATTTTTTTTTACATTTATACCACCTAAATCTTTCATATCACATAAATAATACAACAACAATTTTAATTTTTTTGCAAGTGAAGTACACATTTTCCAAGTATAAATAAGGCGGTTTATATGTAAAAAAAATTAAAATTTTGGTGTTAGATATGTAAATACATACGAATTAAGTGGTTTGTATGTAAATCTTCTAAAAGCAATTGGCATATGAATGTGTGAAAAAATGTTCCCGAAAATTTATTTTATAAAAAATGCCAAAAAGGGGAGCACTATCAAGAGCCAAACATCACCAATTTCAAATGTAAAGACGATTAAAAATAAATCATACCAAACAAAGAACAGGTGAGGTTGTGTGCATCCAGTACATACATTATAAATGCTTGCTTTCTGGAGCAATATTTTCTTATGTATGTACATTTTTACATGGTTAAATGCGATGGACGTCTATAATACAGCACGGCTATGCCTTCAGAATATTAAATATTGTTATTTGCAGAAGGGTTCAGATCAATCAATTTTTTCATAGAGAGATTTATAATAGAATCTGCAATAACTCTAGCACTTGATTTCATATATCCGCCTGAAATAAAGCTGGCTTAATAAGACTATCCATTTAGGAGAATGAATGAAGAGTCATAACCAATTATGAAGCAATGCTTACCTGAAGTTAGCATGACAATGGGAACATTCTTTTCTTTTGCAAACCTGAACACTTTCTCATCTCTTATCACCACTCCCTCTGAGCTCACCTGACAAATTAAAATAAAGAGAGAAAAATTCAGAGTAGAGTTCGGAAGGTTCGATGATTGCGTATTAGATACTCGATCATGTGTATCAATACTTTGAAGTCTTCACTATTTACAAATTTAGCATAACTTCCAGAAAATATTGAAATAGGAAATCTATATATTTACACGAGTCAAGACCAACTCAGAGAATTTATTAGTATAAGGCAACTCGTGGAGAATTCAATGAAAAAAAAAAAAAGAAGATTTGGGGCTTTGTTCTGTTCTTTGAAATTTGAGTGGTGTTATTGGAAAAGAGAATATTTAGAGTGTTAATTTAATGAACACCAGACTTCAAGTATTACAAATAGTTTACAAAAAATAAACAGAACAAACATATCTCAATTGAATAGCCACGGATTTCTTTCCTATATATCTGAAACTTTATCCCTAATAGCATGATTTTTTGATCCCTGCTACCATAGAATATTTACAAATGGAATATCTTTGTGACAGTTTTTTTCACATCATATTCACATATCCTCTTACGCCCTTTTATATATATTAAACTATGTTGAATATCAATTAAATCTGCAATCACTCTATTTAATTCATAAAAAATAACTTTCTAAAGAAATTAAAAACATTATACAGTCCCTGCATGCGATCTAATGAGCCGATCAATAACCCATCTTTCCAACCCTCTCCACAATTTCATATGGACCGACATATCATGAACTTAACTTCCCTATCATTCCAAAAACGGTGCACATCCTTTAATGGTATGATTTTGATAAAAACAATAACTCTAACTTCAAACTCAACTAGTATGTGGCCAGCATCATAATATTTCATTTGTTTTTCTTGCACAACTTTAATGTCTCTCTAATCATACGAATTTTTTTATTGACAACATCTACTAAGACTTCATTTGAGAGCACTTTATCTTTAAAATTTTAGCTATGAAGTTACGGTTGATAAAATAAAGCCCTATTTGAATATAAAATGTCCTCCCTACTTTTCAATGCTATGAATTAAAATAAAAGACCAATGTGCTAGTAAAATTTGGATTTTGTGTTGACGTCCGGGAAAGAGCTGCAGTAGATGTCTCCTTAGCTGCCTGAGGAGGTTATTGAGAGTAAAGTAAGAGGTGGCGCGACAGAGCTCGCGGCCGGAGAAGATTTTGGCTGTGCTCATAGGAAAGCATGATGAGCTACCTCAAGTATAAAACCGAAGATCACCTCAATACTCCCCAGTTTGGGCCGGCGAGTATGCTGCTATGGGAAGGTCTTCATATTTCTTCTCTCTTCCTCTTACCCCCGCCATTATTTTGTTCCTGCTCTTTTTGCCCCAAAGTCGTTCTTCGGGGAGCTAAGGTAGTAGCAATGAATCGCTCGGTAACTCCAAACTAATTTGCACCATAGTTGTTATTGCTTGCTAAGAAACAAGTTATGTTGACGCGAGTGTTGTGGACAAAGAGTAGAAATTCAAATTATGTTTTCCGTGTTCGAGTTTGCTTGTAGCTTGCCTATTGATACTGGTTCGTGAAAGTAGGTCGAACGAAAAGCTTTGGGTAGTGCAGAAGCTTCTCCGATCATGAAAAGGATGGTGGCTGAGGTGGAGGAGGCTTTTTTGGACATTTTTGTTTTCCAAAAGGTGGAACGCAAGGGAGGTAGGTTTGGAGCCGTAGAGATCTCACATTCAAAAATGGCGCTGGAACATCTTTGAGATAGATGCACCGTGGGGAGACAAGAAAATACCAATTAGATGGGAATAACATTTCAGTCGTTCTGTGCAGTGTGAAGGCAGTGTGCCTTGTTATCAAATGAAGCCTAAATCTACACCAATGACTTCTTTCACCAGCTTCAGTCCAACAAAATGGTGTCATGAACTTTATTCAAGTTTGTTTGATAACTATTATATAAGCAAAACCTATTATAAATACATGCCTCCTATCAACCACCAAAATCAAGTACACAAACATAGTGAAACTTCTAAAATTTAATAGTCCTCTCAGATTCAACATCTATCCGTGGGTGAAAAGTTCCACTAAAGTCAATCTTGCATCTAGAGACATCTGAAATTTTCTCCATAATCTAAATGACAACCTATCATCTCAATCTGAAACAATAACTTTTGGTAAAACATGCAATCGTGCAATCTCATCTACATATAACCTTGCTAATGTCTCCACATGATCTGTCTATCTAATGGGCAAGAAATGGTAACTTGGTCAATCTATCTATGGTAACCCAAAAACATCTAGTCCTTGTCTTCATCTGGGTAACCCAACCACAAAATTCATAATAATTTCCTCCCATTATTAGTATGGTATTTTCAATGGTTACAAATGATCACCTGGGCTTTGATGCTCTGTCTTCACTAGCTGACATGCAGAACACTTACAGTATGTTAGGGGCCGCATTTTTCAAGCGGCGCGGCCCCAAACCGCCATGATAAAAAAAAAACATATGTTTGTTTCATAGCTTTGCAGGGATGGAGAGGGAAAGCTGAGGGAAAGCGGGCCACGGGATCAACCCCGCAGCCCCGTGTTTGCCCTGAAATTTTCACACTATACCCTCACGTTCGCGTAAACCATTTTTTGCCCTAGCGTCCCTCTCCAAAGAAAAGCCTCCGCTTCTTCTTCCCTCGACCGAAAAGAAGCAATATGTTCTTCCTCGATCGAAAAACGAACGAATTCAGGTAAATGGATCTTTGATTTGACCTTCTCTCCCGAGTCCCCCTGCGCCTCTGCTCCTCCCTTTCTTCTTCCTCCCATATCCATCTTCCTATATTTCTTGGATCTGGAATACTTGGTAGCATGAAGAAGTATTTCGTGGTATATTTTGGTGGGATGCGAAGCATGTGTATCCAATTTACATGAAGGAAATGTTTTGTTGCTCAAATTAGCTCTAAGATATGAAGCAGACGTATACGTCTATGAAATCCTTGCCCTCTTTCTCGGAATAGTTTTGTTGTTACATGTCAGAGCTCACAGCATCTCTTTCCCCAGTCACCAAATTCTGGAGGAAAATGTTTAACAAATAAGGACAATTTTTTTTTTATTTTTGCACTTTAGCAATATGAAAATGGTTTAACAAATGATCATTACATTGCATTGCATACCACTAATGCAATGTATGTAACCAAATTCTGGAGATTTGTAACTTTCTGTTCCAAGATTTGGGGAGCCTTTTTGGGTGCAACATTCCGCATGGCTGGAACTAATGTTATGGCAAGTGCAAGGCCTCTCTTAAGTTGATCTACATATTCTTCAAATATTTTGAAATGGTTTCTGTTATTAACATCTTTAAAGTTTAGCTATTGTTGCACTTGGTTTTTTCTCTATTACATATATACAGTCAATGTTTTAACTTTGAATAATTTTGAAAGTAAGTAAAGATTATTATACATTACTTTGTCTCTGAGTAGATCATACTAGTTGGAAAAGAGATGCATTCCTTGGACATCCTTTGCTTCAATTGCCAAGTCATTCATGGTATCATAAGTTGCGATGAGTACTAGTTCACTTTCATGGTATTCATGGTAGACATGTACGACCAACAATTATATTTAAAGGTTGATGACGTTGGTGATTGAAATTTAAAACTTGTTTACCAACATTGCAAAAAATGAATTCTTGATGCACCACTCTTGGCTTATGAAATCATTAACAATGCAGTTGGACTGTTTATCAATTTGTCAAGGGCCTAAATTGCTATATTTGTTAAACTGAGATAGCAGACGAAATCCTTGTCTTTTGATTTCAGTGTAAGCAATAAAGGAAAGTTATTCTTTGATTGATCAACTTTCAATTGAAAAAGTCTAATCTGATAACTACTTGAGGTTGGCTTTATGAATCTGCTCTCCATGTTTTTCTCACCATACTTTATGATTAATTTCCTTAGCATGAATTTGTCATTGTATTTGATCTACTTAGCATAGAAACAAATTAATGCTATGGAATTATTTATTTTTATAGTCTTATGTTTCATCGCCCTCTCCTATAATATCACTGTATGACTTATTAGATTCTCTTTTGGTTCATAAGCAAAATGTAAATACCTGATTTATATCATTTCCCAACCAATTTTCTAAATCATGTCAATGTTATCTCTCATGCCTTCACTTTATCGTAGTAATATAATGGCTAATAAGTCTAAAGAGCTCGGTACACCGACATTGTGGGAGAAAGAAACAAAAATATTATTTTGCGACCTTTTCTTGAAATAAATTGAACTAGGCAATAGACCTATCACTTTTTTCAATAAGAAAAGGTGACAAAATATTATTAAGAACTTCAAGGAAAGTACGAACAAAGAATATGGCAGACTGTAAATGAAAAACAAATGAGATCAACTTAAGAATAATTGAAAATTTTGGAAGAAATTGAAAAGGGGATCAACGGGTTTGAGTTGAGACCCAGGAAAAAAAACAATTGATGCTCCAGAAGAGTGGTGAATAGAAAGACTTGCGGTAAAGAAACATTAAACCCGTTTAATTTGCACCATATCATTTTTTTTTGGCAGAACTAATTCAAGGGTTGGATGTTTTATTTTTCAAGTGTTGCCTGCGGCGAAAAAGTTCAAACTTGTTGGACTTGACCCTGAGTTCGAGGAGAAGTTAGACCGTATGTTCGGGGGAGTCGTCGCTTCAGGGAAATATGTCTGCACTCCAAGTAAGATAGGGTTTGGTGTTACCCCTGACAATGTGGTCGTTAGTCTATCAGCTGATTCACCCGAATTCAACAGCTAGGAGCTCCCTGAAATCCAGTCAACGAACCAGTCTAAGCGATATCGTGCGGACAATAAGAAAAAGGGTGGAGCTTCCTCTATCAGAAACCAGATATCATACTTGATAGATTCTTCGGACGACGCCCCCCCATAAAATTCAAAGAGCCTCTATTATCGAGGTCTTGCAAATTTTGGAAAAGAACCCGGAGATTGCTGATGATTTTGATTTATATTTTTTGTTGTGGAGCTGCTGCATTATTCGGTCCACAGAGATTTTTTCAGAGCAATTTCAAAAGACTGACGAGGTGCGGGTGCGTATCTACGTCATTTTTATGCCCGCATGAATAATTGAGGGATAATCACTTTCATTTGTTATTTGTTGAGAAACCTTTTATTAATTAACTATTTCGCTAGAGCATTGAACAACATTATTGTATTTTATCAATTCATGCTTTCTTTTTATTCAACGTGCCTCAATATTATCTATTTCTCTTGGAACATTATGTTTTTTGAATTCAATAATTAGTGATTCTTTTATGTTATCTTTTACGAATTATTTATCAGCATGGACTGGGAATAAGAAAGACAGAGGATGAGAAATGCAGCAATCCAATTGTCGTTCATTACTGCAACACTTACTATGACTGCTCGCAATGTTACACATCAATTTATGTCGGAGATAAATGTGGTTTGGATCCAGATTCAAGAACATGTTTCAAATGAAACAGTAGGTTTTCACCGATCTACTTGTTGAACTCACTACATTTCATTGTCTCCATGGTTCATCTAGGACGACTGAACGAAAAGTGTTAACTTGTCACAAAATTAGTTAGTTCGTGGTGCAATGGAACGATTCCAAGACTCATTGGAGACGATAAGCAAATATTTCACCGTAGGTTTGAGTGCTCTTGTGAGACTCGCCACACAGGTCATAAAACCATCAGCTCCAACTTTCGCACGAACTCCTCCAGAGATTGAACGCGATGCGCGTTACATGTCATTCTTTAAGGTAGGGATTATGATTTCAAATATTGAAATTTAGCTATGGATACTTCTAAAAACATAACTAGAGGGATCTTTTCAGGACTGCATCGGTGCAATAGATGGAATACACGTTGATGCAGAAATAACAAAAGATGAAAAAGTAGCATTTATCGGTTGTTATGGAGCCTCTATGCAAAATGACATGACAGTGTGTGATTTCAACATGTGTTTTACTTTTGTCACGCCCGGTTGGAAGAGTAGTGCGCACGACAGTAGAATTTTCAGGAGTGCTTCACGAAATCCCCATTACAATTTCCCGCGCACCCTCCGTACGGTATGTTGTATCCTGAAATCATTAATTTATCTTCTTTACATGTGGAACTGAAGATGCAATACATTCCAGGAAAGTACTATTTGGTCGACATCAGGTATCCATTGCAACGAGGGTGTCTTAAACCATATCCTGACACCAGATAATATATACCTGATTTTGAACGAGCCAACAACGTTACACGAGGCCGAAAGGAGATGTTTAAGAAAAGACATTCATCCTTACGAGACATTATCGAGAGGACTTTTGGCGTTTGGAAGATGAAATGGGTGATACTACGCGATATCTCACCTTACCCGTTTCCAAAACAGGTCAACATTGTTATAGCAACGATGACATTACACAATTATATTAGGCGGCATCCTTCTCGAACTGATGTTGATTTCCACACTGCTGAAGAAGATCAACAGGAAGTGCCTATCGAAGCATTTGAATGCCACATCGGTCATTTTCTGCCAACTATAACTGTGAAGTTGATTTTTCATCATGAATTACTCATCATTAAATGAATTCCTTTTACCAAAACATACCTCAAAGCTTTCAGTGATTTTTCTATCATGCATATGGAAGTTGATCATAGTATTGCTTGCATGGAAGATACTCATGCTGGAGTTGGTGATTTTGCACTATATAATATGACCATATTTTAATTGCTTGCATGGAAGATACTCATCCACGGAGGAATAAATTTTAAGGTTGTTGGATATATTGTGAGTAGCCATCATGGTTAAAGGCTTTATATAACATGACCATATTTTAATGGCTGCTTCAAGACCTTGCACGATGTATAATCATACTGCTCAGCTGTTGGTGATTTGAGTAACCTTATTTTAATTATGTTGATCATAGTATTGCTTGCATGGAAGATTCTCATGTTCACATTTTTTTATGCATTACCCTGCTGTTGGTGATTTGGCACTAGTCCTCATGAGGTGGAAGCTAAACTAATTACAACAACCATTGTGCCATTCTTTTCTGGATGAAGGGACTCCAATGTTTGATGAACTGGTCCCTGCTATTAGGATTGAATTCAACATGCTGGAAACATATTATATTTACTGGATAATATTCAAAATGCTGAAGGGGGCTTTTTTAGGTATACAACATGCTGGCCGGAAAAATATTAAGCTGGAAATTTATTGTATTAAGCATGCTGAAAACATATTTTCTGCTTTCTGATGTTTGGTCTGGCTACCTACTGCTTTCTGGTTCCATCCCCATATACTGTACTTATGAAATTGGGTTTTCTGCACAGATGGGAATTCAATGGGGGAATTCATTTTGCTTGGGGGTGTTTGATGAATTCAGTTCGATATAAAAGAATTGCTGGATGTAGAAAATGAGAATGTCATTTCTCTGTTATCATTTCAATGGGCCTTGCTAGGCCTTAATACCCATGTTTAGAAAGATTTACATGCATATCACTATGTCAAACATAGAGAAAATCCATAGCAGCAATATGCCAAACAAAGGGGAAGGCATGAGGATGGCTTGGGGGGTTAATTCTCAAGCAACCCATGTGGCTATAGTGCAGTAGTTGGTAAGGTTGATATAGTGCAGTAGTTGGTAGGGTAAACGGTTATTCAGTATGAGTAAGGGGACTTGAATTATAAGATAGAAAGGTGTCAAAACTTATTAGCAGAGAATTAGAATGAGATGAGGAAATAAGGGAGACGGTTGGTAGATAGAATTTTTTGTATTCCATTCAGCCTTAATGCCTACAATTGCTGAGAGTTTGTTTTAGCTGTACATAATATGTTAAATTTTAATGGCTAAAACTGAACTGTACAGATAATTTAATCTCTGTTTCATTTTTCATATACTTGGTATTGGTTAATCTAGTCATTAGTAATCTTGCTAAGATAAAATTTTTACTTGTTAATGCTTTCAAAAGCAACTCACGCAGCCTAAACAACATATATTTTCGCATTTGTTGAATTTACAAACATTCTTGGCCCCTCAAATTACAAACAAATATTTTTGCTATTGTTTATTCTGTAGTGTTCAAACTGAAGGAGGATTGACCAAATATTTTCCTATTTCTTTTGGATTACATCAGGAATCGGCTTTAAGCCCATATCTTTTTGCTTTAGTTATGGATGGTCTTACTAGACATCTACAAGAGGATGTACCTTGGTGTATGCTTTTTGTTGATGATATCCTTCTCGTGGATAAAACGAGAGAAAAAGCCCAGGAAAAACTTGAATTATGGAGGTCTACATTGGAGTTTAAAGGCCTTCATTTAAGTAGAATTAAAACTGAATACAAAGAATGTAATTTTAGTCGTAGTAGCTATAGTGACAGAAGTGTGACTTTGGGTGATCAGATTATTAAAAGATGTGAACAATTTAGATATCTTGGGTCCGATGTTCAAAGCGATGGTGATATAGATGGGGATGTTAATAGTAGAATTCCAGTTGGTTGGTTGAAGTCAAGGAATGCTTCTGGCCTTTTGTGTGATAGAAAAGTACCGCTTAGACTGAAAGAAAAATTTTATAAGACGATGGTGAGACCTGCAATGCTCTATGGAGCTGAATGTTGGCCTTTAAAAAAGAAGCATAATAATAAGCTAAGTGTAGCCGAGATGAGAATGATTAGGCGGATGAGTGGCTTTACACTTAGAGACAAAATGCGAAATGAATATATTTGTAATAGGGTTGGTGTAGCTCCTGTGACGGGACAAAATTAGAGAAAATCGTCTTAAATGGTTTGGTCACATTAAACGTCGACCATCTGATGATCCGATTAGGAGAATAGACGTTTTAGATTCGAATTGTGTTAAGACAGTCAGAGGTAAACCTCGGAAGACTTGGGCTTATTATATAAAAAATGACTTAATTTACTAGAACTAAATGAAAATATAACACTAAATAGGACGCAATGGAGAAAAAGGATTCATGTAGTCAACCCCACGTAGTGGGATTAAGGCTTTGTTGTTGTTGTTGTTGTTTATTCTGTAGAGTTCCTTTGTTTCCTCTCATTATAACATTTGATATCTACAACGACATACTATGAAGCACTGATGTTGTTGAATACTTGGGATTTTGTTTTGTTACAATGAATGGGAAGGTTTGTTGTGAAATGCAGTACTCATACTTGGGATTTCTGGTGTGGAAGGTGGAAATTGCCCTTAACTGCTGGCAGGTTTCCCCCCTTGCTTGCCTGGAGGGGGTGTTTGGTTGGATATTATTTGGTTGAATGCTATGTGGGAACATATACTGCTCAGATATGTGACATTAAAGTGGGCTCATTCTGGCTTTGCCTGACTTGCTCATGGCAATATGGGGCTTTTCGAGCTATTTATTCAAGTCATATTTATGAGATATGGTATATATTTTTTTCTAATATAGAAGTTTTGGAGGTTTTTCTTGCTTATTCCAGATGGGAGTGTGGATTTGCTGATGCGGATGGGGTTGATCTTGTGCTACTTGTAGAATTGTGGAAGTCTATGATTGCAAGGCTGGGGGAGTTTTCTAAATTTTGCTCTACATGGGTCTTGTGTGGCTCTTTCCATTGGGGCTTAGCTCCGTCCATATTTTGAGACAAGGGTGTAAGCTCTGCAAACTGAATGACAAGGTTTATGTGTAAATACATAAAAATTGTGTTGAATCTACTCTTTTTTTTTTAGTTGATGTAATCTTTACTTATATTTTATTTTAAATATCTGAAATAAAACCATATTTTTAATGTAATATTTGTATGTTGTTTACAACCATTAGATGGTTATAACATTTGTCTGTTGTTTAATTTTCTGTTGTAAACAGAAAAAAAAATGAGCTCACGGATTTCCGGGACATCCCGAAGCATTCTCTGCTATTGTGGCCTCCAAACTTCTCTGCTGACATCGCGTCGGTCACACAACTACGAGAGAAAGTTCTATAGCTGCCCACGGGGCATCGCCGAGCAGTGTCACTTATTCCATTGAACAGACGACTCGGTGGATTCACCTAATGACGTTGATCAAGAATGGAGAACATAACTTGAAAAAATCTGGCACGAGAGCTACAACGTGTGAATGTTAAGAACAATGTAATCATCTTGTTGATTATCATTGTAATTATTTTAGAGTTCCTTTTGCTCTTATGATACTCACTGTGACGTGAGATGAGCATCTGTACTTAGCGACTGTTTTAAATAGAAGTTTTGCGTTGCAAGGAGTTATTACATATAATTTGCATTTATTTACGGTTCGGTGTAATTTTGTAATGTCTAGTTGCGGCCTATAGTTACTACAAACTTTGAGTTATGTACATATTTTTTAATTACTATTGTCATTGTACATGAATTATAAATCATAAAATAATAAGATATCTATTTTATGGACAAAAATATATTTTTAAAACATTTCAACAATTTGTATTTATTACAAAAAATTTTATTCTATTATAATATTTTATGGATAATATATTTATTACAATAATCCTACTGAATTCTTTCCCTCCATAAACCGACTATGTTTTTCATATATTAACCTATATAATACATAAAATTATTTCATATAATAATCGATTCCATATATATACATATCTAACACTTCAATTTTATTTCTTAACCATAATTCATTACACATATTTACATCTCTAACACTTAAATTAAGTTCATTAGATTTATGCGAGCTAATTCTTTAGTAAGACCTCCAAAATAATATGCAAATATTTGTAAAACTTCAAAGTTTATGTGTTAGATATGTAAATACATAAGATTGTGTTACATATATGTTCTTAATCCTAAATAGAAGTTGTTAGCACTTTGGGGGCTTACTGAAGTTCCAAAAATATGATTGTTATACTCTTTTTTTTAAATTGTTTAACCAAACATGAGCAGTATGGTCTTTTTTCCATAAGCAGCTGCCCGACATTTGGTTTCACACAGCTACACCAAACAGACGGTCAGCTTCCCCACAGCAGCTTCCTGGGGCAGCGCAACTGTAGCTGCCCCAAACATAGCCTTAGTCACAAACTATACAATATTTCTTTTCAATCCTAGCCACCAAAATATTTCCTTTAGCTCTCGATGAAGTTCATTATTCTCTGGATGAATAGTAAAGGTAGATAAATGGGTTTCCTCCCAACTTTCTTTCTCAACCCCCCTCTACATCTGGAATATAGGGCATGCCTTCATATTTTAAAAATCCATCTCCATCTATCATATATATTTCCAAACTGCATGCCTTGACTTGCTATAAAATCTCCTGAACAATATTATATTTGACCAGTGAATCTCTAATCGTGCCTTTTAAAGTAGACATAACTATTAGCTGATTTAACTTAGCAATATTTCCATCACTATAATCAATAAGTAATAGCTCTAATTTTTTCATATCCCTGATTAATTGTTCCTGCTGAGTAATCAAACCAATTTGAACTTTCTGAAGTTTTGAACCCTTCTTATTCAGCGCATCTACATTTATATTTTTCTTTTTGGATGATATTCAAGTCATAGTCCTTAATAAATTTTAGTCATCTTCTCTATCTCAAGTTCAAATCTTTCTGAATGAATATATATTTTAAGCTCTGATGTTCAGTAAACACATCACATCTAACTTCACATAAGTAATGCCTCTAGATCATAAGTACAAACACAATTGTTGCTAACTTGTCGAGTAATTTATTCATGATTCTTTAACTGTATAGAAACATAGATAATGACTCTTTCATGCTGCATAAACACATACCATAATCTTTTTTTAATGAAATATCACTTTAAATTTGAAACTCATTTAACATGAAGGAATAGTCAAAACCAGGGCAATCATTTAACAAGTTTTCATCTTGTGGGAATGTCTCCTCAGAATGATATGTTCATTCAAATTTTATTGCTTTTTGTGTTAGTTTGGACAATGGTATAATAATTTTATAAAGTCCTTCCACAAATCTCTTGTAATAGCCAGTAAGACCTAAAAAATTATTGACCTATGTAACAGTTGGTCTAGACATGCAATTGACTTGAACTTATTTTAATCCACAAATATACCCTCTTCATTGAATACATGCCCAAAAAAGTCACAGTTTTTAAATAGAAGTTGCATTTAGAAAATTTTGCATATAACTCGTTCTCCTTCAAAACTTATAGAACCACAAGAAAATTTGAGTGACTGTTTGATCCGTTGAATGCAACAAAATATTATATATAAACATTAGCACATATATATATCCAAAATTTTCCTTAAGATTATATTCTTCATATTCATAAATACCATTGGAGCATTAGTAAATCCAAAAAACATAATCACAAATTCATAGTGACCATATCTAATCCTGAATATCATTTTTGCCATATCATCTTCTTTAACCCTCAAATTATGATAACCTGATCTTAGGTCATTTTTGGAAAATATAGAAACTGATTCCAATTGATCAAATAAATCATCAATTATCGGTAGGGGATATTTATTCTTAATAGCGAGCTTATCTAATTTTATGTAATCAATGCACACGTGAAGCTCACATCCTCTTTACAAATAATATTGGAGCACCCTAAAGTGATGATCTTGGCCTGATAAACCCCTTATCCAATAATTCCAGCAACAAATTTTCAACTCCAATTCTTTTATGTCATTCTACATTGTGCATTGGATATTAGCTCAGAATCTGCCAATAACTAAATAGTGAAATAAGGGTAAATCAAGCAAAACAAAAATGAAACACTGGAGGCAGAGCGGCTCTTGTGGCCGTGAACTTGACATAAAACAAAGATTTTGCAGAATAGAGGTCAACCCGACGACATGAATCAAACACATGAAATTTTGACTCGGTTCAGAATAGGGCATAAAACGTTGAAACAATTGCAACCTAAAACATAAAATAAACCTTTAATCAAATAAACTTAGTCTACGGGGTATCCTTAGATGAGGTAGCTCATGTAATAACTAAAAATAATAATAAATCCAACAGGTGTAGGGATACACATCTCTTATGTTACGGCATAAGAGTTGTATCCCTTTCGAACCAATCGAACGGAACGGGCGAAAGACAATGAGAGAGATCGAGAGAGGTGAGACGGTCGTGCCCTAGCTAAAGAGAAGAAGTCGAGCTCTAAGGAGTAGATCACGCTTCGCGTAGTACTAGCTATAGAGGAAGATTTCAGTTTCAGAATGAGCCACAGTGGAAGAAGAGGAAGAAAGGAAGTTGTGTCGTCTTCATGTGTAGAGAAGAGGGTCAGACTTGCGGCGCTATGTCGCGTGCGAGAAGAATAGTTCCTGCGGGGAAGATCAATGATGCGTGTAGGAATAAGAGGAAGCTTCAATTGTTGTCGAGAGGAGCAGCTTCACGCAGGAGACATCTCGAGCGAAGTACAATTTGTGTGAGGCTATGAGCAAAGTAGGAGAGGAAGCTTGAGGTGTGGGTAAGAGCCGAACCGAAGCTAATCAGGTAAGTTAGAGGTTTTTTCTAAGTTTTGTTTTAAACAATAGTCATGTTAGGATTATCGTATAGTTAGTATATAATTGTTATAAGTAATGTCATAACTTATTATATTGGATCTTATTATTTGATGATAGGATGAGGGTTGAAGAACATTTACTTTATAAGATTTGAAGATTTTAATTGTCGATTTCGCATGAGAAGGAAAATGTTAAAACTTTTAATGAGTTATATATCTTTAGAATAGTTAATTATATGGAATGAGATTAAATGTTAATATTAAGTTTTGATAAAATAAGAAATTTTTAGATCTAGAAATGGAGATTGAAGGAAGAAAAGAACTTGCGGCATAAAAGATAAGTATTTGAATTGAATATTAATTATAATCAAATAAATAATGATTTAATTATTAAAATAAATTTTATTAGTTAATAATGTCAGAAATTCAAGGTGGAAAATATTCAAATCCGAAAACCAAAAGAATTTGCAACATTAATAAGCTTAGTGTTTCCTATTTAAGTTTTGTGATAGCTTTACATTGACATTTATACATGTGAATAGTAAATTTTACTGCATGATGTTAGATTTTGGCAATTCGAATTATTAAATTGGAGGATCGACAAAAGTAGAATGAGGAAGCCTTGAAGTGAGTAATTATATTTTAAAATTCCAGTAATTATTTTAATTTGAAGTTGTATGTTTGATTTCATGGATTCCCTAATCTAGCAATAAATTTTTCATAGTCGCACAGGACATGTGCATTTAAATATAGTTGCATAATAGTTTATTTTATCACGATATCATATTATTGTATGACTTTAGTAGAGATATACATATTAGCATATCGCATGAACACATATATAAATATATATGTTACATTAATATTTAATATCTAGAATTTTAGTAAATGTGCATATCTTAGTTGATTTCATAACTCATAGATATAATAAGTTTGCATTATTCATCAACCGATAAAGATAAATCTTTCATAGAAGAGAATGTATGATATAGAAGAATGAAATAACTTAAATATAAATTCATGTATGAGCATGTTCAAAGAAGTTCACCCCCTAATGGTATAGGTATGGGACGTCCGTGTACCCTCGCCCGTATACGTTTTTATACCAGCCCAGGCATATATGATGGTTAGATCACTAATTGCTATGTCGAAGAGAAAATATCACCCAAAAACGAGTAGAATGAGCTTACCAGCCCCACCAACTGTGATGTTTACATCACTAACCGATTTGCAAACGAGATAATATCGGTCAAGGACAGGTAAGAGTTTTTCCACTCCAAACAATTGTGATGTTTACAATACTAACGATTGTGCCGACGGGAGTCACAGGACAAAATCGATGAAGGGTGCTTTAGGTTATATTTTGATGATGTTCCTAAGAAAAGATGTGAATGTTAATAGTATAAAGTAAAGTAAAATTAAAATTATCTGAAAAATAAATACAGATAAAAGTTTTGAGTATTTTCATTTAGAAAAATTCATTGATACATGCATTAACATATTCTCAAATTTCTTATAAAAATATTAAAAATTAGCATATTATAATATTTATCATAGAGACATAAAAGACCAGCATGCACATCGATTTTCTTTCCTTGAGTTACTATAGGTTAAAAGTGTGATTGCTTCTTAATTATCTTTAGATAATCTATGATGTCATTTTAACATTTTTTTTTAGGTTTAAGCTTTTAATTAAGATGAATATAAGAGGAGATCATGTGTACAAGAGGCGAGAGCAATCGAAAATGTACAAAAAATTTATTTGTTAATTTTAATTGATTCCTTTAGTCGCGTTTTCATGAATATTTGAATGTTAAACTATTAGTGATAGAAATAGAATATGAGAATTGATTCTCACAATCTGCCCGTCCGTTCCCAAATTGATTAATTTCAAGCTAAGGGTCGGGTCGCGACAGCTCATAATTTTTAACAAGGAATTCTCTAGTTATTCCTAACCAAGCTATAACTAAAAATATTAACGACTTTGGGATGATGGAATCATGACATCTTGACCAGGGTCGTCATATAATGAAAATCGAAAGACAGTCCAATTAAAAATCAAATTTAAAAAAGAAATCAAAATCAATAAAACTCATAAAATCTGAAAGACAATAAAACTTAAAGTGAACATTTAATGAATAAAATAAATAATACGTCACTTGAATAATAATTCACCCTAGATCTACAAATATTTCTTAGACGAAGCAACTCATGGCTGCCGACAAGAATTTTTTAGTTATGATTGGGTTAACTACCTTTTCTAAATTAGTATTATTTCTGCTTTTATTCAATATTGCATTGTGTGGGGATGGTGGGAGAAAAATGCGGAAGCAATGGCATGGTGGCGGCGAAGGAAGATGATGTCTAGGGTATTTTTGCTTTAAAAAAATAAAAACAGCTAAATAGCCCTAAAAACAATTTCAAGAATTTTCAAAAATAACTTTATTTGCTCTTAAAAACAATAACTAAAAATAATTGAAGAACAAAAACCAAATAAGTTTTTTCAAAGACAGAACAAAAAGTTATCCCAAGCGGCCCTTTCATAAATGAAGATAGTAAGCATGGCTCTGTCATGGCAGGATTTAGCAGTCACAAATGCATCAGTAGGTTAATGTTAACTTGTTTAAATTATCTCAATCCTCTATTCATCTAGAAAAATTTCTGGGGCATATACATGAATAGCACACAATTCTTATGTATTTACATATCTCACTCCTAAACTTTCATATTTACACAAAGCACCCAAGTGTTTAAAATGTGAGATATGAAGAGAAACACAACTCTTTTCATGCATAGGTTTAAATAACCAAAATGCTATATATGTATATAAGAAAGTTAAAGTGTGAGATATGTAAATACATAAGAATTGTGTGCTGTGCATGTAATTTCCCTAAATGTTTTTGCATATTTGAGCAATTTGGACAACTTGAATGTGCTTTTTCAAATTTTATTTGCTTTTACTAACTAATTTTTTTTAATGCATTGCAAGATCTTTTTTTTAAATCAATAATCATTAAAATTGTTGACTATTCATATTTTGTTTACTTGTTCAACTATCAAAAATGAATTCTATGCATGCTTAACTAACCTAACATATTTTCAGCCTCTTAGCTTTAATGCAACACATGAATGCTTTAAAAATTTTAATAAAATAATAATAATAATAATAACTTGCATGCTTTTATTTTTACTTTTTAAATTATCAAAGCTTCTCTCATAATCCTCGCCAATGTAAAATATATAACAAAAATAATATAAGCTTTTCAGACTCAACCTAAATTTTCCACATCATCAAGAACATTTCTATTTAAAATATTTTTTGGTATCTTCTAACTTCTTTTTGAATAACTACTACATCTTATTGCTCCTATGTACTCATACTTTCACTAATACATTCAGGAGACAACTAATCCACTCATTCATAAAGGAAGAAATTTATTGAAATTATTTTTCACATAAAATTTTATTTTTTTATGGTCATCCTATTTTAGCTCCTATCTAATTGTAAATTTAACAAATTTATGGAATTATTTTCATGTTAAACTTGTAGCACAATCTTTGATGATTAAATATAATGCTTGTCTATGCTAGTACTATTTAAAATATCAAAAAAGAGTTGGGTATATTAAAATCATCTTGATTGACCGATGTTGACCTCATTTTTGAGGTCTTTCTTTTCACCTCCTTAGAGCCTAGGATCTAGCCTTAAGTTCTCACTGTTTGTCCCTCTTAGAGGACTGGTACTGAGACCCACACCATGTAGAACTTCAAACCACTTCTTGACTCATTTTTGTAAAAACCTCACATGAGTGATCTCAAGCACTCAACTTTTAGCTGCAAGGGCTAAAAACCATCATGTTGAGGGCCCGAAAATGAGTTCCCACAGAAGGCCTTAAGTAAACCATTTGTGACTCAAACACTCGTGAACGCTGCAATTTACGCACTCACTGCACCAAACAATGTTGACTTGAATTGACCTGACCATCGACAAACTTGTCCGGACGACCCCGAATGAAAAAACGAACCGCACGGGAGCGTTCGGGATGTCAACTTTACCTAGAAAGCACAAGCATATTGCTACGGTTCCGAGCACACGCAAATGACACGAAAATATATGAAAATAATTAATTAATTAAGGGAGGCGGGTTCAGGTTTAGCTTCGGTTCGGGCTGAACAAGAGCCAGTTGCACCAAATCTCGGGCGGTACTATGATTTGAATCAGCAATGTCGAATTTTAAAAACAAAGTTCGTTTAATCTCACTTTAATCAGGTGTTATTAGCAATCCATTTGAGTTTCTCAATCAATGTAATTCATTTATTTGCCGGCCAAATATCGCATAACGTCTCTCTGTGGAATTCCCGATATACAAAATCGCTCACCCAACTCCCTCTTCCTGGCTCGACAAATTCGTCCCCTTCCTCTCTCGACAGAAGCTCTGCACTGAAGCTCCCTCTTCCGGGCTCGTCTCCTCCCTCATTCGCCCCTCCCCCTTTCCTTTCCTGCTCGCTTTTCTTCTCGCGACCGAGACCTCGCTTAGCTTTCCCGCATTCTTCCCGCTCGATTCCCTCTTCCTCTCCACCGAAGGCTTTTGCTTGACTCCCTCTTCCTCGCGTCCAAGACTCTCGTCCGTCTCCAGCCCTCTGCACTGAAGCCTCGCTCGAGACCATCCCGCTCGCCTACTCCTCTCTCAACCGAAACCCCCACCTGCTTCGCCTCCTTGCTCGCCTCCCCTCTGCACCGAAGCCTTTCCCCCGCTCGGCTTCGCCTTTCCTGCTCGGCTTCGCCTCTCCTACCCGCGCCCGAAACCCTCGTCGCCTTTCCTACTCAGCTTCACCTCTCGATCGAAACCCCAGCGACACACTCGCGATTAGAGTTAGCTGGTAAAGCAACCACGGGATCGCCGCGTGCAAGGCCTTCGAAACTACCATATTTCATCTGTTTCAGCTCCTCCCCCATCTGAAACCTTCGAGGAAGTGATTCGCTGCTTTGTTGTCCCTCTTGGTCTCTCTTCTAATTATTCTCTGTTGCAACTAAAATCTCTTCACACATTTACAGGGATGTTTTCTGAACTCTCTTTTCCTTTCATTTATTTTTTTATTTTTATTTTTAATTAAAAATCTATCGTCATTGATCATTAAGTGTATATCTTAATTCTGTCAATTCTTCTTTCTCAACATAAGACAATTTCCCTATTTTTCTTTTGAAACATGATATGATTCTTCATTTTAGAAAATTTTTGTTCAGAATTATATAATTTAGGAAGGCTTTTGTGATTAACTTTAACTGGACAAATACAACAAGACAAAAAATGATTCTAGTCATATTAATGCAACTAGTAGCAAATGTTTACCGCATTCCATTCTTGTATATTCATGTGTTTGGCATCGATCTTCGGAGAACTATAAATGCTACTTTGGCCGTACATTCTTACTGATTTTGGAGAACTATAAACACTATTTTGATTATATATTATTGCTGATTTTAAATGCTCCGTTGCTGGTTTTATGTTTCAAACACTTCAATGCATATATTGTGAGGTTCCAATGACCATTTACTTGTTGATTTTAAATGCTCCGTTGTTGGTTTTATGTTCGCACTTAAATGCAAACACTGGCAGGTTCTAATGGGCATTTACTTGTTGATTTTAAATAATCATTTGTTGATTTCGTGCTTCGAGCACTCAAACAGGAATACTACAAGGCTCGAGATGACCGTTATTCCAAGGCTTGATGCTTCTTTGCGGGTATATATTCTTTTATTTCCAAATGCCTCCCTTGGGGGGCTATTTTACCTGTTGTTTGAAGGGTATAAACATTGTGATTTTGAGGACTTTGTCTACTGATTCACGTATTGTTTTGGAGTCAACTTGTTAAATGATTTTGGAGAGTTTACACACTGCTTTGGGCTGAGTTTCCTAGCTAATTTTGGGACATTTAAAATTGATGTTTTGGGCTTACATGAGAGCACTTTAGGAATTTTAAAAGTGTTGCTCGGGGGGCTTACATGAGAGTTTTTTTTTTTAATTTTAAAATTGTTGTTAGGGACATTTTAAAAGTGTTATTTGGTGGCCTTTCAAAAGGGTTGTTTAAGGATTTAAAAGTAATGTTGTGGGATGCAATTTTTTGTTCCATTTCATGACTTTTGGGCTGCATTTGTTGAGTCTATTTGGTAGTTTTTTGGCTTACTTTTTTTATGCTGAGTTGGAGAGCTTTCAGCCCGATCAAAACACTGGTTTGTAATAGATTTAACCACTCTTCTAAGAGGCCGATTTAATTACAATTTTGAAAGAGTTTAAATGTAATTAGGTTGATTCACTTGTTATTTTGTCTCTTGGTTTTGCTAGCTTTGGAAGTTGGTCAGTCTTCTCATTTCTTTTATTTTGTTTAATTTCTTATGCTTAATGGTTAAGTCAAAATATGAATTTCTAATTTAATTATTTGAAAACTGCTTAAAAATATTTGAAAATTAGTTAGAAAACACTTAATTGAGAGTAAAACACCTTAAATCACTTCAAACACAGGTTAAGTGTAGTCTTCCTAGATTTTATGAACACACCCTAGGTGAGAGTTCATTTATCTAATTTTCAAATGAATGATGAAACTAAACACTCGACCTTAATTCACAAATTGATTAAAACACTAAACATGAGGATACCCCAAGATGTGGCGCACGTCTTCCGTAATTAAATCAACTATAGAATTTCCCGTCATGACTAAACCCACAATGAGACCCAATGCATCAGGATTTGAGCTTGAACATTACACTCAAATCCTCCTGGCAATTGGGGACATTTGCTAATGTCACATGTGGGTCACCAGACTACAATAAGTCTAATGTCTAGGTGAAGAGGGCGATGACGACATTGTTTATGTGTGCTTAAACGAAGAATACGAAGTGGGATTATTAGAATAGTATCGCCTACCTCAAAGATCTTCAACGAGGGGAGAGGATAAGGCTTATCCCGATGATACTATCTGTCAACTCTTGGTGAGATTGTTGCCCCCGATGCTCTTAAGTCGCCAGTAGTCCTAGCTTGATTAGAGTAATTAGCATGTGGACTGCACTACTTTATAAAATATTTACAAAAATTTTAAAAAAAATTCTTTTGCCTGTTAACGTGAACTCTGCATGTAAGTCTAAACACAAATTTTGCATGAAAAATCAAAAAATTTTGGTATAACTTACAAAGGTTCATGGCTAGTCACTTGGATTACGGTTAAGGACAGTTTCCCGTAGATTGTCGGGTTGGTAGCTCTTACTCAATGTTGGGAAGCACACAGTACAACCATGAGCCCCCACCTTTACTGATGTCTTAAACTTAGTCTTGTTTCTTCTATATGTGACTACGGGTTTTTCTTTGCTTATTCGTGTTTTGTTACAACTCGTTTCGCTACTTTTCACACTACAATTCATGTTTTCTTCCTTTTTTTGGCAATTTATCTAAATTCTCTGCAGATTATATTATATTTTATGAACTAATCATGCAACGGTAGCAGACGCCCAAGTACGCATTCTATTTTATGCATTGTAGTTCTTTTATTTACTACACAATACTTTCTTACCTGCATTCATTTACTTTACATACAAAACCAAAACATTGAAACATGTCTGGTAAAACCTTCTTAACATTAGACCTTAGGACTACTATTTCAACAAGGAGCTTGAAGCATATGTCGGGGGCAGCAAGTCGAGGACCTGCAGAAGGACATCTTCGAGAGATCAAACAAGTCTAAATCAACAAATCTTTCCTTAGAATTAAACAATAACAACCCATAGGACTTCGACGAAGCTTGCCCAGCATGACATAAATCCTCACACCCTCTTTAGGCACATGTACAACCATGTTGTGCAGCGTAAGTCTTAATTCTCTTTAGGTTCTGAGGTTGTCGTTAGTTACGACGTAAACCTACATCTCTTTGCAGGCTATTTGCATAATTGGATATTATGCAAATGTAAGTCTCAAATAATAAAAGTGGCAGGATTGAATAATTGAATAACATCATCTCCAAAATGCAGTCACACAGATGTTGAGGAGAACCATCAGTGACGTTCCCTACTTTTTCCTTCTTTTGGACTCCTAAAAATAATTGTTCATATTTGAGTCACTCTGACTTGTCTTTCTACGTCCTATCATGAAAACATAAACCTCTAATTCTTGAAGGCAAATGTCTCTGATAAGCATCGAGAGTTTCTCAAGTGAACCCCATCATTCGGGATGTAATTAACTATAGGGGTTTGCCTCAATAGGGAACTTGGAACCCAGGTAAAATAAACCTACTTAATTTTTATATTAGGTAAGGGAACTTGTCGATCATACATAAAAGGTTCACAGGCCAAACAGATATCACAAATCTTTTAGTTTACAGGATTGGGTTCATCGCCGAGGTATACACTTATCTTTCAGGAAGGTGTAGTATTTGCGGTATCAGACATGATTATGCAAACTATTAGACTAATGAGATCCAATTTATCTCATTTTTTGAAAATTAAAACATACTACTTTCAAAACCCAAATTATATCCCTCTTATATTAAATTAAATTAAAAAAATTATTTTGAAATCAAAAAATTGATCGACAATCGCATATCAAGATTTAATTTACTTTGCATTTGAAACACAACTTATTTTTTGAATTTGTAATTATAAGAATACTGTAGACATTCCCCTTGGTTTGATTTATTTTATGTTTTAATTGCCTTGAGGATTAATAGATTTCATTTGAGCTTTTTACCTTTGGAAAGATCCTTATCTCTTGCAAGAGATTTATACATCCTGAAATGAACTACTTACATTAAAAATTTCCTTAAACCCCATATTCTCCAAGCTGCATGAGGATTCTGCATTCATTTATGTCTTTAACTTATGGCTATTAAAGCCTATTTGGTTACTTAGAAATTACCATGATGAACTTTTAAGATTATAGCATTTACTTTGAAGTAATTAAAAATTATTTTATTAAAATTGCAATAATTTTCAAAAGAATTCCGAAGTTGTTCTGCAAAAGAATTATCTTTCTTTCCTGAACCCCTTTTATTTTTTTTTAATTTACATCACTCATCGTCTCCAATTTTATATAATGAATTGATCATTTTGAATTAATATGAGACTTAATTTATTTTTAGCCCACATCCATGAAACAAGTGAATTTCAAATAGGAAATAAAACGCATGAATAATCCAAATTTTTATAATATGACTGCTTTTTAACAAAAATTATTCCTAAAAAATTGTCAAATATGGTTTAAGAAAATTTCATAACCTTTTCATTAAAATGATTATTGTTACAATTACTTGTAATAATAAACCTATTTATTTGATATCTTCAAGAAAAACCTCAAATAAATAAGTAGAATCTAAGGTTCGATAACATTATTTTAAATTTTAAAGCTTTATTCATGTGCAATTATACTAGTTAGTATGTATGTGTGTATATAGAATTCATTTTCTAACAGAAATGCTTTAATATGGTTACAATGTAAAAAGTAGACTCATTAGCCCAAATCTGCCCCAAAAAATCTAGGTTCCAGTTGAACTAATTACCATCCGGGTCAAACATGTAAACCCAATTATTATTAACTATTTGGGTTTGGGTTATGCAGATTTCAATTGGGTTAATTGGATTAGATAGGTCCTATTATATTTAACTGAGTCATGCTGGTCCTAAAAATTACAAGATCTATACAATAAACATGTTAGATGAGTCAAATATTTTGACCCATAAAATAAATAAATTTTTTTTTGGGTCAAATTTGACCCGAACCTAAGTTGTCAACCAAATTTGCACGCAAGTATAGAGGTGAAAAACAAATGGAAGATCATAGGCGAAAAATATGCATAAATCTTATACCGTGATTTAGACGCACAGCAAAGGATATCAGAGCTGAATTAAAAAACAAATCTAAACAAAAAATGATAAATGGTTAAGATAGTACCTTCAACCTTCCCAAAGGATCTCCATCTAGAATATCAGTGCCAGCATTGTAAACCAGCAACTCAGGATCAAATTGATTCCTTGCAACCTATAATCCATGCACAAAATAGATCAATTGACTAAAATTTAACCATATAAAAACTAAGCATCTTAAATAAGCTGAATTGAAACAGTGCATTCGAAGGTCTAGAAGTCACTTGTGCTAATTTACAATGATATGCATAAAAAATAGTTAAAGATCAAGATTTCATCAATTTGAATGCAAAATCAAATAATGACTTATAATTTGTTCCCAAAAATAATTTAAAACTAATCAAAACAAAAAATTTGCAATATATTTGGTAAATGATGAACCGAGTGGCATATTAGGATTCAAATCGGAAAAAAGAACCAAAAATATAAGGAAATTTGACCAAATCTCAATCACGCAGTCAAAAAGTTCAAAAATATTAGTTAATAAAGACCTAGGTCATAAACCAGTATAAGATGTCAGAGAATTCCAATCATATATTTAATAACCAAAAAATTATGTACATTTAATTTAAAATTTAATGATCAAGGAGTGTTTAATAACTAGGCAAGATCATTTACTTATTCTCAAGAATGCATCTCAACAGCTCATCTTTACTCTCTCTCTCTCTCTCTCTCTCTCTCTCTCTCTCTCTCTCTCTCTCTCTCTCTCTCTCTCTGAAGTTTTGAATGAAATTTAAAATATTAAGTGATTACTATTAAAAATCCAATAAAATATTCAAAAAAATATAAGATATAAAGAGATCAAATAATTATAAGATAAGTAAATAAAAAAAATTATAAGAATAAAGTTAATTGAACTCATGCAAAGATTATATTTTATAAATATTTCAATCATAAAAAAAGATTATTTAAATTAATTAATTAAAAATAATAAATTATGTTGAATTAATGGCTAATAATATTACCGTGTCTTGAAATTAACCAAGGTGGGTACGGGTGGTCGAACAATGAGAATTAATTTTTTTATATTTATTTTTTATAACTAACTATTAAAGAATGAAAGAGTCACTAATTAAATTAATTAAAGCAGATAAATAAATTTACCTCATTATAAATTGTCCGCGTTTTTTATAAATATTACATCTTCTATTGCTCATCTTTTAATAAATTAACTGCACAGAAAAAATTAGTTTAAACAAATGTGAGCTAACCAAAGTCAGTACATACTCACACTCCTAAACTACAATAATACAAGGGAAAAAAAACAATATATATACCAGTTAAGTTTTTAATAAATAATATAAATATTTGATATTTTAAAAATATAATGTTATTTAATAAATCTTATTGTATTCATATCTATATTGTTATATATCTGTATAATAGTAACAAGAGTAATAACAACAACAACAAGCCTTTATCATACTAAGTGGGGTCGGCTACATGAATCCTTTTCCTCCATTGCGTCCTATTGAATGTCATATTTTCATTTAATTCTAATAGATTAAGATCATTTTTTATACAATATGTCCAAGTCTTTTTAGGTCTACCTCTACCTTTCTTAACATAAGTCGAATCTAAAATATCTACTCTCCTAAAAGGATCATCAGGTGGTCGACGTTTAATGTGAACAAACCATCTATGACAACTCTCTATAATCTTATCCACCATTGGAGCTACACCAACCCTATCACAAATGTATTCAATTTGCATTTTATCAATAAGTGTAATATAAACAACCGTCCTAAAAGCACCGTCTAAAAATTATACAAATTAAAGTGTTTCAATATCAATATCTTTTTTAATTAACGCACGGGTATTCTAGCATTCTCCTTCTAATACTATAAAGAAGTGACTCCACCATAGTCATGCATGCACCGACAAGCATATATGCATCGATATATATATAATCAAATTCATACAGTTATCCTATCATACAATATAATATAAAGAATCTATAAATAACATGTTATAATTCGTACAAAAAGGAGACCTAACATTCACATATGACCAATTAAAAAAAAAGTATATAAATCTAAATAAACTGATATATGAATTTATAAATATTAATAACTATTAATGTAATTGATTGAGATGAAACAAAAGTACTACTATAAATCTATGAGTAAAAGTACTCACTTCAATTTCGATTAATTTATTCTTTTATTTGTCTTGATGTCGACTCTTCTAGAATTGAAAACTTAAAATAAACGTGGTATATATCATTAAAATTTAATTTATTCATTATTTTAATTAATTATCAAATTTACATTATTTAAGTAATAACTTCCATCGTTTTACTTTATGAAATCCAAATTACTATATCTTTCTATTAAAATTCATTAATTAAATTACAATATAAATCCAAATTTACCTTATCGAAGTTTGTTAATGTCAATCTTACTACTCTATTTCTCACACTTCGTCTTCTATTCCCCTCTAATATAAAATTCTAACCAAAAGTCCTAATTTAATAAATTTTTTTATTAACATTAATATATATATATATATATATATATATATATATATATATATATATATATATATATATATATATATATATATATATATATATATATATATNTATATATATATATATATATATATATATATATATATATATATATATATATATATATATATATATATATATATATATATATATATATACATACATAGTTCTCTTATTAAATCAACAAAATTATTAAATTTTATCTTTAAAGTCCTGATCGAGCCCTAAACCATGTGAAAATTTTCTTCTACCCTTATGGACGCGATTCTACCTCCATACGCACGAAGGCTCCTTCCCCTCAATTTCCTTCAAGTGGTCGCACAACACTGACGTCGGCTCCTATTCTGCTTGACATCAATGCCACCTCTCGACGTCGGCTAGGTGAAAGCTCTGACTTATGCTCGTCTTCTCCTGCACTTGAATTCTTTGCTCTCTCACCTCACGAGAGCTTGTCTTCTCTCGTTCAACCAGAATGTCACAGTCCTTTCCTACAAAGTCACTTGACCTTCAAGTAAGTCGATTGTGACAATATATAGAGCGATATTACCCTTATGTTTTCCCAACAACTCGCATGCTCTCCCCCTCTTCAGTTCTCTCAGGTATTCGAGACGTCACATAAATTATAATTTAAATATATTAAAGGAAATTTATAATTAGTTATGCAATAACCGGAAAAAATAAATTTAATTTCTACAGTCCAATCGTATGTACCCATCTTGATTGATTCCAAGTCTCAGGCAAATTGATAATTAATAATAATAATAATAATAATAATAATAATAATAATAAAATTGAAATGTTAAGTTAACTCTAACAAAGTAACTATGTTAATTCAGGCAAATTGATGCAACCAAGATTATAGAAGAGGGGAATCCATTAGACAATGAAGTGCTGCCTATTATAAATGTGAACACGAATGCCCTGACCCAGATGATAAGGATGATGAAGCAATTAATTTAGGAGTCCAAACCGCAGCTTCGTGTTGTTATGGATAAGTATTTAAAAATATTTTAAGATCTGTGTCTACCTGTGCTCCAAAGAACTGAAGATCCAATTGAAGCGGATAACTGGTTGTTAATGATAGAAAAAATATCAGACAATATGATACGTCCAGATGAAAGAAAATACCGTTAGGTACTTTTGTGTCTGATGAGGACAGAAAACATACTAGAAAATATGCATGTTCGGATGAAAGAAAAGTACCATTAGCTACTTTTGTGCTGGAAGTAAAAGCCGTCGGGACAAGCTAGAGAACATACCCAATATGGTGATAAGTTGGGAGGACTTTGCAAAGTTTTTCAAAGAAAGATTTATATCTCTATCCGCTAGAAGACATATGAATGAAAAATTCATCAATTTGGTGCGAAGAGAGAAGACAATTATACAGTATGAAGTAGAGTTCACTGCACTATCCAGACATAAACCGTAGTTGATAGCTACTGTATAGGAGAAATGTTATAGATTTCTGGAATAACGGATTTGATCAGGAAGCCATTGGTGCCTTTGGAGATTGATGACTACTCAGTGTTAGTAGAGTGAGCTAGTCAAGTAGAGGTTGATTTTCAGGTTCTTCAGAAGCCTAAGAAGACACACAATAGAAAAAGTATGATGAAAGAGGGCATGTGGATCAATCAAGGAGATTTAGGGTCTGTTTGGGCCAGCTTATTTAGTGTGGTGGCGTTTTGAAAACGCACCTGACCTGTTTGGGTAATCTGTGTTTTGACAGCTTATGCGTTTTGAAAATTTTGAAAGCAGCGCTTTCACACCGCACCTAGATAGGTGCGGTGGTGGCTTTCTAGCAGTGGTTTAACTTTTCCAAAAAAAATTAAAAATTTGTAATAGCCACCGCACCTAGCTTATCAGCAGATTATCTTTAATCAGCTTATCAGCAAATTATTCAATAAACTGCAGCTACCCCAAACAAACCCTTAATGGAAAGAAGCCCAAGTTCAATTCTGATGGATTTAGTAGTGGCACTATTCGGAGTACTATAATCATGTATGTAAAATGTGGAAAACGACATAAAGGTGAATGTTTGATGGATTCTCATACTAGTTACTAGTGTCATCAGTCTTGCCATAAAACTAAATATTGTCCTTCTCTTGAACAGAAAAAACGTTGAAGAATATAAATTAGTTGGAGCTCCTTCACAGAAAACTTCAGATGAGCAGAGGAGGAGTTTACAGTTTCAACGCTTACTCAAGTTCAACTAAGACAACCTGTTCGACCTCGTATTTATTCCTTTGCTAGTAGAAAGCTTGAAGAACCTACTGCTAATGTTAATGCTACTAGGGATTAATGAGTGTTATGTTTTATCACATGTTATAATAGTCATTCTAATGTATTTATTTTTCAGAGAATGTGTATTGTTATTACGTTACCATATTTTAGATATGATGTTCTTGTTTCAGCTCATTGGGGAAGTTAGTTAAGTCATTTTAAAATAAATCATTATTTTATTGTATTCATGTTTCATGTTATTGAATGAAATTTAAACATCTTCAAGAAAATTATGGATAAGTGGAGTTTTACCCAATTAATGCGAAACGATTTGTGATTTATTTATAAATTTTAAGGACAAAATTTTATGATGAGAGATTGTAATAACAAAAAAAATTTTAATTTCCACCATCTAACCGTTTGTACCTGCTTTGGTCAATTTTAAGTCATGGGTCGGGTCATGACAAGTTATGTATTTTTAATAAACTTGTAAGATTAATAGGTAAGGTGTTATGTCAAATTTAAAATGAAAGGCTACAATCTTCAAATATAATTTGGTAACTACTTGCGCATAAAAATTAATTAAACATAATTAAAACATGTGATAAAAATTCATTAATGAATATTTTTTTGTATTAGGTATCAAACCAAAGAAGACAACAATTTAGGAGTATAAACAGAGAATTGAATCTCTTGATATCGATGTGAACACTCTTACTAATTGGATGAATATTTATTAAAACTTATTTTGGTTGTAGAGCATTACTTTGTTTCATTTGTTCATCAATATTATTAGTCATATCAATATTAATGTTTTAAGTCCATTAAAGCGATAATTTTTATGTATTATAAATTAGCCATATCAATATAAATGTTTCAAGTCTTTATCAATATAAATGATACGAATTTTAGTGAGAGATTGTATTTTTATGTTGACTGATGGAGTAACCCCCTTATGATACTACTTTGGAATGTTAATGTACAAGCGCACATAATTTAGGCAGCCTATACGTGGTGTCGAAGCCTCGCATGCATGCAAAACACCTCTTTTCTCGGCGATGGCACGGCTCTTCTTCCCTTTCCCTTCAAACGAACACTCACACCAAGCATGCACTGGTGTCGTCTCTCTTCTAGCAAGCACCGGCACATGATTGACTAGAGTTGCATCTTCTCCAACACTGTTCCACTATGCTTCTTCCTTCTTTTTTGTCTCTCGTTCTCTCTTTCTCTCTCTCTTTGCTTACTGTTGTTATTTACAATTATTACAAATTCATCATCCGCTACTATGATCACTGAAAATAATCCCCATATCCTTGAAACATCTAAACTCCATCCTATTTGTGATCACAGTGAAAATAATATATCTCGGCAGCTATCTAATTCAACGAGTTTTTAGAAGATTAATTGAACAATGGATCAGAGATTCCGTATCTTCATAAAAGATGGGATAAAAGATATAAGAAAACTATCAAAACTCACCTGTATCTACAAAGATTCAAGCTAGCTTCAAGCTAGAGTTCCAAATGAAAAGTTTTTATAACTTCTACAATGCTTCACTCTTAGACTTATAATCTCTCTGCATTATTATGATTTATTTATTTTTTTTCTCTAGCAATTCTTGCTAAGACTGCCTCACATGGAAATATTTTGTGATAGGTTCAACAATTCCAGATATTCAATATCGCAAAAGATCTTGCCTAGTGACTTGGAAGTGCAACTGATAGAACCGCGTAAGGATGAAATGACATTTCTACATGAGCAAATTCGGTAGCATTTACACATAAAAAAGAAAATCATAATTTATTTTTCTCAAATAGCATTTGGATGAAAAAGAATAAAAACCGGTAGTACCAAAAATTGAATTAAAATTTGGTAGAACAAGGAAATGCAAGCGTCGAATCAAAATGACTAGCAGCAAGAAAATAAACCTAAATAAACAATCACAAAATCGGAGAACACAAACCATTCCCAATAAGATAATCATCACTAACATAGTTTACGGTAAAATAAACTAGAAACAAAAGCAAAAGAACAATGATCACATGATTCTCATCAAAAGATCTAAAAATTAGATCTTATAAGAAATCCAAACTGAGATGGCATAGTCAACCAGAGTGCATGGACGTTTTCAACCTCATTAGATAAAAAAATTAAGAAACTCGAGAACATTTTCAGTTGGGAAAGCAAAAATGTTTATGAACAGAGAATTAAGTGCCCGTACTCTTCTAATTTTTTTAAGGAAATGAGAGAGGATTTGAATGGATTTTCATATTTGACCAAACCAGAGCATATCAATTATGTTACTACTGCTGGCGTCTGTTTCTGCGAGACCGCAGCAGGCGCAGTCCAGACAGCTTGGTCCAGACGATTCAAGGGCCAACGAGCCCACCTTTGCTTGGGGTTGCCACACAACCTGCGAGAGTCATTCCTTAGTTACCCTAGTATTATATATGTTGTTTATTCATATTTTGGTCACTTTTTCGTTGTATTTTTTTGTAGTGACAGCCATCAACGTCTCCAGGTTCTCCCTTCTAGGGTTGTAACTAATCCCAAAGTGGTGATTATCCTCGACTTTTCCATCCTCCACAACCTCCCCTCCGCTATCACCATCTTCATGCTTGCTGCAGACTACCCAGAAACAGCCCTGTCACTGTTTCCTTGTCACCCTACCTCCTCTACCCTTCGAGCCACCATCTCAGCCACCAGAACCCCACTTGCCATTTACCGCTGTTCCCACACCCCATCAGTGCCCCATTATACCAGCACCTGTTACCCGCCGCACTCCAGTTTCCTGCAGCCCCACCTTACCTTACCTTCTGCAGTTCAGCCAAACACCTCACTGCCACTCCCTGCAAAAATCACTCTCCAGCCAGCTGCCATCCCACAGCAGACCCGCCTCCCACCATTCACCCATCTCACTGACCACAACCTTTGGGATGCATTGTAATTGCATCCCAATGTGTGTTTTTATTTTTCCCTTTCAAGTGAGTTTGGTTGTAACATCTAATTGTTTTCAATAATAATATTTATTTTCCTACTTTTGCTTGAGTTAACTTTGGTATCATTTAGAATCAGAGCTAGTCTAACCCTACTCCTATCCTAGGGTTGCTCAAAACAGCACCCCAAATTTTTTTTCTAACTCCCATTCCACTCAAACCACCCATACACTCTATCCCACCTACCCACACCCAAATCCTAATCATGACATTGAGAAGATACTTATCGGACGTTGGTCAAGAGTTTCATGGAAGAGATAAAGCGACAACTCCGTCGAATGCTATAAATACTAGATGTAATTAAGGAAAAAACCCATGGCGATTGGAGAGGTCGCCGTCAACTGTGATAATGACCTCTGAAGGGGAGAGCGAAACGCGCATCTAAATCCCTTTCGTAGGGATGATTTCAATGAAGAGGAGGATCGATCACTCCACTTCGAGATTAGATATCTGAGGAAGCAAAGAGAAGAAGTGTCTATTGGAGGATACAAATACTTATGAGTGAAGGAGGATCTACCAGATTTTGAGGGAAGAATGAATCTGGATGACTTTGTTGAATGGTTGCAGGCCGTCGAGAGGATCTTTGAATACAAAGATGTACTAGCTAACAAAAAAGTGAAGCTCGCTACCATAAAGTTGATGAAGAGCGCCTTTTGTAATTGGAGAACCCGAAGAGAGAGAAAAATAGAGGACATGGCATGATCACTACTTGGGAGAAAATGAAGAAGGTGATGCAGCAATAGTACCTACCCCCACACAACTGTCAAGATATTTTCTTAAAGCTCCACCACCTGCAGCAGAAACACTATCAGTGGAGGAGAATACAAGGGAATTTATGCAACTTAAGTTGAAATGTGAGCTCACATAGACAGAGGAGCACATGATAGTCAGGTACTTGAGATGCCTGAAACTCTTCATCACCAATATGGCCCAGCAACAAACTTATTGGACGCTAAGTGACATTCGGACCTTAGCTCTGAAGGTGGAAAAATAACAAAAGCATAGTACATATCCATCTCCATCCAAACAACCACCTAAAGCTAGAGGCATCAACAGGTAGGGCTGTCAAAAAAGCCCATTGTTCGCGAACAGTTCGTGTTCGGTTCGTCAATGAGTTTGTGTTCGATTTGTTCGATAAGTAGACGAGACGAACATAAACAAATTTTTTTCGTTCGGTTAGTTAAATGAACCAAACACGAACAGTGATTCATTCGTTCGTGTTCGAATCGTTATTGTTCGAAATATAAAATAAATTAAAATAATTATATATAAAAAATTTATGATATTCAAAAAATTAAATTTTATAAATTATAATATATAGTAAAATAATAATAATAGTATATTAATATACTATATTAGTAATATGTTGATATATATATATTATATATTTATATAATATAAGTTATATAATTAATTTATATATATTAATATTAGGGATGTCAAACTGGCTTGTTGTTCGCGAACAGCTCGTGTTCGACTCGTTCGTTAAGAAACGAACACGAACAGTGACTTCACGAATAATTTCAAACACGAGCTTATTTCAAACAAACTAAATTTCAAACGAACCGAACACAAACACAAGCTCTGTTTGTTCGTGTTCGGTTCGTTTACACCCCTATCAACAGGAGCCCACCTGGAGAAGTTGGGAAGACTAGTCGGGGGAATGACAGAGCAGACATTCAGATGAACACTACGAAGATAGAGGCACTTGTGAGTTGGACACCCCCATAGTACTTTACTGAGTGGAGACAATTTTTGGGTTTGCATCCGTTTAAAGAAAGTTCCTCGAGAGCTTTGGCACTAATACAACGCCCCTGAAAGTGCTCTTAAAAGACGAGAATTTCCAAGGGATGAGAGCAGAGCCTCAGTATTAGTCTTAGCAGATTTTAACAGATTTTTCGAGACGGAATTTGACACTTCAAACTGTCAGTCGCCAAATTAGAAATTGTCGGTCGCCGAAATGTATATCCCGACGCCCGGTTTTAAAAAATGTTTAATTTAATTTATATATATACAATTTAGAAAAATAACATTTCAATTTTTAAAAATACAAGTTTGAACTGATTTCATATCTGCAATAGTATAAATGATCGAGCACAACAATGCAAGCAATATATCTACCTCGAAAAATAGATACACTACTTGTTGGTGATGCTCGATTAAATAAACTAAAGAATTTATTACGTCCATTTTAGTCTGCGAAAAAACAATTTTATGTCGATCGACAAGTTCCCCAATCTAATATGGAAGATTATATATGGTTTATATTACCTGGGTTCTTAAAGCTCCCTATAGAGACAAACTCCTATAGTTAATTACATCTTAAATGACATAGGTCATCTAAGAAAACTCTCGATTTAGATCAGAAAATGTTGTCTTCAAAGAATTCAAAAGGATGAGACTTTTCAAAAATCGAACAAAGAGGTGTCAAATGGGGATGACTCAAATTTGGAACATTGATATGAAATCCAAAGGAAGAGAACTAGGAGTCGTCACAGATCCTGAAGGAACCTCAATAACTTCCCAAGTTATCGTATGGTTTGGTTTCAATTTCGAGAAGGAAATTATTAAATGTTTCATCATGACATTTATTATTAATTAGAACTTACATTTGTATGACACAATCACATAAAAGACTGTAAGATGGAAGGATTTATGTCATGACGAACGACACCTCGAAATCCTAAAACGAGTTAAAACTTAAATTGCACAACATGATTGTGCAAATACATAAAGATAAAGTGGAGATTTATGTTGCACTAGGCAAACAACCTCGAAACCATATGGCTGGTTGTTTAATTCTAAGGAAAGATTTGTTATTGTAGATCCACTTGCAGTGCTGCCCACGGAGTTAGCACCGAGCTCCAAGCCCCTCGATCAAGTAGCATTCCTAGAGTCTAAGGTTCAAAGGTTTGAATGACAAGTTTAGTTCAAAATAGGGGTTAAAATTGATTAGAGCGATATCAGTTAGGATCTCACGGTTTCCTCGTTCCGGTACCACCATTTTCTTTTAAATTTACTTAGCTTGAACGAGTTGCTAAACTCATTTAAACCGGAAAGATCTCGTTAGCAACCGTGGGTTACCTCATCCGAACGACTCCCGTAAATTCAAAAGAACGTATTATGAAGTTGTATTTCAAAGGATTTATGATTATTTTTTAAAGGGTTTAAATTTAATTTTGAAAATTGTTGATTATTTTTTTTAAAATTGTTTCATTTTGCAGGTGAAGTAACATCCAAAATCAAGCAAGTATAATATTTTAAAGCAAGAATAAATTGTAGCAAATAAAAGGACAGAAAGTAAATAAACTGTAATGGCATACATGTCATCTTCTCGTTATTCCTGTTGAAAAATTGGATTTTGTAGTATTTATATGATTTTGCAGGAATAGGAAAACAAGAAGAGCAGTTGAAGATGTAGTTATCAAACCCTAAGTCATGACTTGATGAGTCTCTAAAGGTCTTAGAAGATGATTTACTTGAGTAAAGAATAATAAGTCCAATTGTCCTTCAAAACATCCAAAAGGTCATAAAAGTGTTTAGGGAGAGAACCCTAACAACCTTTAAATCCTTTTGAAATATTTTGAGTTCATTTGAACTTATTATGTTGTTCAATTAAAATATCAGAGGAGAAAATATGATTTTTCCAATTTCTACTTAATTTATATAATTTATTTTAACTCAAAAATAGGATTTTCAATATTAATTTATTTAACTAATCAAAGAAAATTTTTTGTTCATGGGAAAATTATTAGAGGTTCACCTAGATCAGAGGGCCACTTGGATAAAATTTCATGATTTACAAACTCTATTTTAATAATTATAATTATTTCGTGATTTTTAATGATTATTTAAATAGAAAATATATTTAAATTACAAAAATTAATTTTTATATTTTTATTTAATCTCCCTAAATCCAGAGAACTCAGAGAAATAAACTTTTCATTTTTGTGATTTTAAATTTATTTATTATAATTATTTTAATGAAAATTTAGAGAAAATACATTTTTAGTCTTTAGAAAAATATAATTAACTTAGAAAAATCTGGAAAAATATTCTAATAAGTCTCAAGTGGTCAAGAAGCAATTAGGAACATTTTAAACCATTTTCTTATTTTTAAAATTTTTAATTATTTTTTATTATTTTTAATTCAAAAATAAGCTCAAAAATAAAGTATTTACTTTAATATAAATTTTATTTTTCCTAAATGGTCCTGATCACAAGGAACTCAGAAAATCACTTTTCATATATTTTCTAATAATATTTAATTTAATATATTTATTTTAATACAAAAATGTCATTTTACTTTAAAAATCAACTTTAGTGATAAATATACTCCAAATCTTTTCACTGAGTTAGTGTGATTATTCTTTACAATGTGGAATTGATTTTGTTAAATGTTGAATAATATTTTATTTAATTAATTTATTATAAGATTTATACATTTAATTAAGTATAAAAATATACAAAATTACTTAAATCCATTTTATATTTTTCCTAGAATCCTCTGACGAGGGAAACCTACCAAATTTAATTCCATAATTTTCTAATTTATATTTTTGTTTATAAAATTATTTTAAGCCAAAACTGGCAACTAGGCTTGAAAATTATGGTTTCAAAGATAGAGATGCTCTCAGGCCTTAGAAAAATCAGAGAACACCCCTGTTAACATGAGGAATCAACCCGTAAAATTTCAAGTCATGGTGATTATCATTTAACTAATTAAAATTAAAACATTACACAGAATATTTAATTAATTAAAAATCAGAGACCCATCAAATAATTTTTATTTTTATTCCATATTATTCTCCTCTGTTCACTGAGCAAGAGGGTATTTGTATTTTATCTTATGATTTTTTTACACAAAGATATGCATTTCTTAAGTTTCTAAAATTAAAGAAATCCTAAAAATCATATTTTCCTACTTAAACGTGTGGTGCTGATTGTGTCCTCGTACTGATCGAAACTCCACCTGTCGCTTTTTGGCTCGACACTTTCATCTGACTCAGTCGCCACGCAAACCGCGCTTTATGTCTCGTTCTTTCGCCCGACGCGATCTGGATTGTCCAAATGATACACACGGAAATGGATGACATCCGTTCATCGTCCTCGATCGTCCTAACCTGAAAATCGTCCATACTAAAACAATTCGATCTCGCTCGATACTCAACCAAATCACATAGTGTTTGTTCCTAAACCTTCATCTACTCAAAGCGAACACATGTACGGTTGTATGCTCATAAAATTAAACTTCTCTTAACAAATGGTGAAACCGAGCCAAAAATTAGGGTTATTGAAATATACCTTTGCCCAAGAAGTGAAGCCTCGATTGGGTGTTTGTGGAAGCTTAAGTGGAGTCTGGCAAACCTCCTGAAAGTGTTAGTTTTCTCTGATATAAGCTCCAAATATGATCTCAACCGAAGGGTAGTGCGGCCTTGGCCAAAAGCTAGGTTAGGGTGCTCAACAGAGGGGGGTTTTGATGGAGAACTTCCTCTCTTGCTTTGGTGAAGCTCAGGCGTGGTTTAATTTGGAGTTTGAGGGGGTTTAGTGGAATGACCGAAAAAGGCCCTGGATTTCAGATTTAAAATTAGGGTTCTTCAGGGGTGGGGAGAGGTTGGAATGGTGGGAGTGAGCTTGCCTTGAGTGCTAGAAGGGTTTGGAGACAATTGGGCAAAGTTACCCTAGGTTCGAGCACTCTTCTCATTTGGTCGTGGAGAAGGGTGATTTAAATAGAGGGGGAGTTAGGGCTAAATTGCCCAAGCCAGTGGGTGAGCTCTGATGCTGAGGTGGAGGGGAAAAAGAGGCAAGTAACCAATTGGGATTAGCCAACTTAGATGGGTGGAATTTGGGCTTGGTCCCTTGAGGCGGCCCTCAGCTTTGATGTTTTCCGGCGACTAGCCGGCCGGCCAGGCCAGGACTGGGGGCTAGAGTGGTCAGCGGATCCAAGGGAAATTTTAATTGTGATTGGCTTAGGGGTTTGATGGTTGATAGCATATCTCCCTTGGTTTAGTTATTTAGGATGGGAATCCCATAATTTGTGGGACCCTTAGTCCATGGCTCATGTAGGGTGGGCTAGGTGGATCTAGCTTGGTTCCTAGAGTTCAGATGGTGGTTGTGGTGACCATGGCTTGGTCAATTTGAATGAGTTTGGTTCAACTCAAGACTTGGGTTGAAAATCATGCCATGAGCTTGGATTTGAGTTTGGGTTTGTCTAGACTTTAAGTTTGGCTCAATTGATTGATCAAATTGACTTGGATAATTGTCGTGAGAAGTTTGGAAAAGGAATTTAGTGATTTTGAATAGACTTGAGAATTTAATTTAGTGGAATTTGGCTCATGACCAATTTTGGGGCATTTGGGTTAGACTTGGGTTTGGATTGGGCTAGGTTTAGGTTAGGCTCAATTGATGGTTCAAATTGGTCCAAGGGTTTGTAATGAAGAGAAGAAATTTTGGAGTTATGAGGTTCAATTTGAAAGATTTGGACTTAAGTGAAAATTTGGGGATTTTGGCCTAGGTTGGATTTGGGTGAGATTTAAGGCTAGGTTAGGGCCAATTGAAAGTTCAATTTGGTCTAAAGGAATGTTATAAGAAATTTGCAATTCAAATTTGGGGAAATTGGATAGATAAGGGGGTTCAATTTGAGGAAATTGGGTATATGGTCAAATTGGGCATTTTGGTTAGGCTTGGAATTTAGGTTCAAAATTGGGTTTAATTGGGCTTGGTTTTGGTCTCAGTTGGGATTGAATATGATGAAGTTGAGTTTAGAATTGAAATTGGGTGAGATTGAAGTCAATTTGGTGGAAATTGGGGGTGAATTAGGGTATTTAAGCATTTAGGGGCAATTTGGGGATTTTGGTCAAAAAGTGTCAATTTGGTCAAATTGGGTTCAATGAAGTGGTTCAAATTGATTTTGAGAACATTTGGAGTGATTTTGGAGATTTTGAGAATTTCTGAAATTTTGTGGGTATGAATGACATTTTGATAATTTTGGGGATTCTGGGTTATTTTGGTAATTTTAAAAATTTTAGGGTGTTTTGGGTAGTTTGGATGGTTTCAAATGGTTTGAAATGATTTTTGGATAAAATTGGGTAGTTTTGGCAATTTTGAGAAAATTAGGGTTTTAAGGAAAATTTGGTAATTTGGCGAAGTTTGGGGGGTAAAAGGCTAAAATTGGGTATTTAGGTAGAATTGGGGTTCAATAGGATGTCAATTATGAAATTACCCTTCATGAGCCATGAAACCAAGGGAGACCCCACTTTGGATCCTCCATGTGCTGGTTTTAGCCAAACCGTAACCTAGGGCTAATGGTACAGGGGACCATCCACATGAGTTTTCAAAAAGAATAAGGGATCAACTAAGCATATTTGGTTAAGGGTTAAAGCTGTGAGTGTAAGTGAAGGGTATCAAGTGTATTTGTGTGTGAGACTGACCAAGACCACATCACCCAGGGTCAACCCTAAGGCCAAATAATCATATGGGGAATTCTCTTGAGCTTCCTCATATTGGCTTCACCTACTAAGTCTAGAGGCTAGAACCAACATGTGGAACTTTAAGATGAGTAAGGAAGAGTTCAGAATTTCTAGTGGTGAGGGTAGCACCACTAGTCCTCTAGAAATAATCAACAAAAAAGTTTTATGGCTAGATCCTAGGCTTCTAAGGAAGAAAATAGACCTCAACTAAAAGTGAGGTCAACACAAATGTGGGGATCGGAAAATTATTGAGCCTCTGTAGCCTTCTTCAGTGAGAAGTTGAATGAGTCAATAAGAATGTATTTGACATACGACAAAATGTTTTATGCTATTGTGATGGCTCTTAACCACTATGATCAATACCTACTGACGAACGAGTTCACCAAATTCACGAATCACGAGACTCTGAGGTTCTTGAACAATCAAAGCAAGTTGAAGGTCGGGCATGCTTCCTGGGTTGAGTTCCCAGCATCGTTACAATTTGTGCTCAAGCACAAGGTAGGAAGACAGAATCGAATCGCCAATGCCTCGAGTCACCACCACTTGCTGATCACCTCCATGCATACTAAAGTAGTGGAGTTCGAGGTGGTGAAGGATTTGTACAAGGCAAATAAAGATTCAGGGAGATATGGGAACAATGTCAGGAGAAGTTGACAAAACAGTACCACAAAGCTGATGGCTACCTATTCCACCAGAACAAGTCGTGTATTCTCGGATGATTATTGAAGGAGTTCATCATTCAGCAGAGTCATGATGGGGGATTAGCCAGTCATTTTACTCTCGCCTTGATGAAAGAACATTTTTTTTGGCTCGCACACGAGAGATGTGGAGTAGTACGTCAAGCAGAGCAGAGATTGTCACCTGGCCAAAACTAGAGGATAAAATACAGGATTATCAATACCAGAGGCTCCTTGGATAGATGTAAGCATGAATTTCGCGATAGGTCTTCCGAAGATAGAGGCACGAGAATTCGAAGATGGTCATGGTTGACAGGTTCTCAAAGATGGATCATTTTGTGCCTTGCCACCGGGTTCTAAATGTGTCACCTGTAGCTGACCTGTGCTTTAGGAAGATCATGAAGCTGCACGGGATACCCAAGACTATTACCTCTGATCGGGATGTCAAGTTTTTGTGTCGCTTCTGGAGGACCCTATAGGGAAAACATGGCACTAAGCATCAATTCAGCTCAGCAGTGTAACCTCAGATAGACTGTCTGACAGAGGTAGTGAACAAAAGTCTGGGAAATCTCCTAAGATGCTTCATATGGAAGAGAATCAAATAATGGGATTTGATTCTTGCCCAAACCGAATTTGGCTACAATAGTTTTGTGAGTCAGATTATTTGATGCACCCCCTTTAAGATCGTGAATGAACACAACCCACTCACTCCACTGAGTTGGTACCACTTCTTCCTACTTTTGAGGTTAGTGTAAACACTAAGGCGCACGTACAAAATATTCAGAGGCTACAAAAAGAGGCTGAAAAAGATTCACCAAACAAAACTGCAAGTACTATGCGCAAGCTAATAAATCGAGAAAGAAAGTAAACTTTCAGAAAGATCTAATGTGAATCAGATTGAAGAAAAAAAGATTTCCCATGGGATCTTTTTGGAAAATCAAGCCTAGAGCAAATGGACCTTTTAGAATCCTCAAGAAGTTAAATGAAAATGCCTACAATATTGATCTGACAGGGGATTACAATATTTTTGCCACCTTCAACGTTGTCAAACTGACATCATATTATGAAAAGACAGAAGCTTCGGCGGATAAAGTTAAATCTCCCCCAACGCCGAAGACTGACGCAGGTATCTAATTCTGAGGAGACCACGCTCGGACTGGATGACTCAAGGGCCAACCGACCCTCTTATTTGATTGGGGTTGTAGCCCACCTTATCGGGGCGGCCCCTTAGTTACCCTAGTATTGTAAATGATGTTTCTTCTTGTTTTAGGACAATTTTTCATTGGCTTTCTGTCAAGAAAGTCTTCGGCGTCTACAAATTTTCCCTTTATCCAAGGGTGAGTGGTGATCTGACTGTATCTTGTTCCAAGGTGGTGATTATCCTTAACATTCCAATCCTCCGTAACCTCCCCTCCGCTACCACCATCACCGTACTTGCTGCAGACCACCCAGAAACAGCCATTTGACTATTTCCCTGCAGGCCGCACGTCCTTCCCTAGTCACCCTACCTCCTCTACCCTTCCAGCCACCATCTCCTTGTCGTCTTGCCACTGTCCAGCCACTAGAAGCTCTCTTCTCATTGACTGTAGTTCCCACACTCCATCACCGCCCCACTTAACCGGCACCTGTTGCCTTGCCGTGCTTCACTCTTCCTGCAGCACCACCTTACCTTCACTTTTGCAGGTCAGCCAAACACCTCCCTGCCACTCCCTGCAGCAATCACTCTCCAGTCGGCTGCCATCCTACAGCAGCCCTGCCCCCAACTTTCCATCCATCTCACCGACCACCACATTTGGGATACACTATAGTTGCATTAGTCCGTGTTTGTTATTATTTTTCCTTTCAAGTGTGTTTGGCTGTAATCACCTAATTATTTTCAGTTATAAAATTTGTTTTCTTATTGTTATTTCGGTTAATTCAAGTATCAATCATAATGTCCAATAGCCAGAGACAATTCGAAGATCTTATTTTCAGTAGATAGTTGCATGAGTTTCTACAAAAAATCCAGAGATTTACAACTCTAACACGATAAAGGGCAAAAATATGCAGGTATGTGTTTGATAGAAATGAAAGAATATTATTTTGAATAATATAGTTGGATTATTTCAGTCTAAGATTATGACAGTCAATTCCGGCCTCTTTACTTGTGATTCAATGTGCTTTCAAGTTCTATTAGCGGATAAATTTTGCACAGTAACATACTCAACAAGGCAATAGAAAATAAACTTGCTGAAATGATACAATCATGCAATCAAGAATAGGTTGAAATCCACGTTGTCCTCATGGTACAAAACAATTTCAAGTATCTCTGAAGCAATTACTATATCTAGCATGCAGATAAATATCTGCAAAAGCATATGATTACATTTTAAAAAAGGGGCATTTACATACATACCGCCCATTTCTTATGTATTAATACAGCTAACACCTAAACAATGTTTTTTATATTTATACCGCCCAAAATATTTCATATCACATCAAAATAACATTTTAACTTTTAAAAAGTGCATACACCTTTTCTTGCACAGATAAAGTGGTGTGTATGTAAAAATTGAATTTTAGGTATTAGACATGTAAATACATAAGAATTGTGCGGTATGCATGTAAATCTTCCTTACAAAAATCACACACAAAGTTGATGTCATCAAAAGAAATTGATATCCAGTGCTCCCGAAACACATGTTAACAGAATGACATTAGTCATTCTCAACAAAATAAAGAACAACCAAATGTTGAACATGGCATAAAAAAGCAAGCAAAGTAGACTTTACCTCGAGTGCTCTGTCCAACTCTTCTAGATATTCCTTTGTTCTAGTACCGCTCTTTATCCATGAAAAAAGAAACAGAAAAAAATAATAAGTTTCAACAAAACGTGCAACCTTCACTTAGATCGCTAATGCAACTGAAAATTCCTTCGCAAAATTCTGCAAAAAACAAGATTTAGGAAAAACAGAATCAAAATCATTACAATTTAGCCTTTTAAACAATTTAGACTTTTTTTCCTCTAAAACAATCTTACTCGTTACATTTTGCCAAATAAAAAGCAAAGCTTTACCTGAATCTGCCAAATCTTCAGATAAGAAAGAATACATGATCGTTAAATTATAAAAATAAAAATTAAAAATTAAAAAAAAAAAACTACAATTGATTTTTTAACAAGTTATACTGAGAGAGAAAGAGAGAGAGAGAGAGAGAGAGAGAGGTGAGGGAATAAAGGGGAAGCGAGGCAGGGAAGAAACTCGTCCATGGCTGGGAAGGTTTTAGAGTTTGGACAGAAGAGAAAAGAGAGTATGCAATGAGGTGTGAGACTTCCACGGTTTCTATTTCAAAAAAAGTCATTGACGATTACAGATTTTTATTTGCAAAACTTTGCACATTTTTATAATGTCATCAGCATTCTGCCCAAAACTCTTGAACAGGCATCAACCAAGCAAGAAATCTAGGGGCTTCAGTCAACTGTATAAGGATCATAATTAGCAACTAGTAGAACATCTCCGTTGAAAAAATCCATCAAATTCACGCATACAAAGGTAGCTGGAAGAGGAGTAGCTAGAAGGAGCCCGTCAAGACAAAACTAGTCACTGTGCTCCATCATAGGTAGACACCAAAGACCTCGATGTCTCCATGGCTGTTCATGTCTGCAGTGGGAATTCCCTTCATGGCTGTTCATGTCTTCAGTAACAATTCCCTTGAAGAAGGGAGGGAGGAAGGGAGGATGGGAGAAAGAGAGAGTGTATGAGAGAGAGAGAGAGAGAGAGAGAGAGAGAGAGAGAGAGAGAGAGAGAGAGAGAGAGATGATGATGATGGTAGCTAACAGATCCATACAACCTGTACATTTATCAATCATAAACCTGGATGCAATTTGAACTTTGTCCATACAATGACAATATCATTAGGATGAAAGACCAAATTCCAATTTTCTTAAGCAAGGATCAATTATATGCTTTTAGAAAAATAACCGAACTGTTGAAGGGTAAAAGTGAAAGAACAGTTTACTTTTGCCCAAAACTAAACTTACCACTAACTCAATTTTCTGGTCAATGTACCTTCTTGCCTCGTAATCCTGAAAATGATAAGAGAGTTAGCTATTTCAGAATTTAAATTTAGAAGATAAATACAGAATTTTTGTATGGAGAGGCAGAAGCCATTGAAGTATGTATATAACATGAATAAAAGGGTAGTCAAGTATTGTTGACAGTATAGCCTGAAATTCCAGCAAAGAACTATAGGGGCAAACACTGATGTCCTATTGATGAAATCAGGAAATGAAGCTAAGAAATTGCCAAAGTGAGCCTAAGCAATATGCACCAACTCAAATAAAGCAACTTTCGAATTTTTAGGCCTGACCCACCTCAAGATTCAGTAATATCCTACAGAAAAAAATAAAAAATAAATACCCTGTGATTTTTACAAATACTTGCTTGAAAGGACAAATAAGTATATTTGCAAGTATGTTGTATACACCGATTTTATATTACATTACACTTAAGACTATATAGTCAATTATCATCAATAACATTATCCCAATTATTTCAGGTTGGCTTCATGAATTTCCATTATCCACTCAATTGCAATAGCTGTTAAAACATTTTCTACGAATCATTTTGCACTTCTATCTATATCATATTTGGTTGACCCTTCTTACTTAGCTTTCAATAAAAAATTCAACCCTTCATCATATCTGTGCATGTTCTATCCTTCAATAAACATGTCCATACCATTTGTATATATTTCACTGCATTATCTTCAATAGACCACAGGAGTAGCATAAAGGGAATTGCAGGCCCACAATCCTTTCGTCTGGACGATCGGCTCTTCCACGAGGGATTGGCGCCTCTTTTCCATAGAAGGATCCAATCCTAGTTATCCAGGCTTAAAAATGTGAATCTTGTGTTGAGGTTTTCAGTATTGTTGTGTTTCTGCTCAGTACAACCATCGGCATCCCAATTTCTCCCTTCTAGGATTGAATCAAAAGGCGAGTGATGTTCCTAACGTAGCTCATCTAAGGTGGTGATCTTCTTCCAAGGGTTGAGTATCGCTCCGGATGTAGCTTTTTCTCAAGAGAGTATTTATCCTCAAATTCTCATCCTCTGCAACCATCCCCTCACTATTGTTGTTGCCTTTCCTCATTGTCAAAATCACCGGACAACACGTTTGTTGTCTTCTTGCAACTCCAGCCGCCAACCACCACCTCCTCCACCAGCTTCCATCCCTTCCAGCCACCTCCCACCTTGTTGTCACTCATTCCAGTCTCCTGTCTCCATTGTCTTGCTATATCCCCTCACTGCCGCAGCCACGAGACAACCCTCCCTTTTCAATACCACACATTCCTCGTTGTTGTCGTTGTCATTACCGCTTGCTGCCACCACCCCCAACAATTGATCTCGGTGGTTTGTTGTTGTTCCAGCCCTCCAACAAACCCCTGCTTGTTGTCTTTTAGCTGGCCAACCTCCACCTTTCCCAACCGCAGCCCACCGCAACTTTCCCTTCCACTTCCTAAAAGCATCAACCGCTACGTCACCATCTCCATCTCATCTACTCACCAAACCGACCACCACCTTCGGATACTCTTAGTTGTATTTGTTGGTGTTTGTTGTATTTTCTTTTGAAGTGTCTGTGGTTATAATCATATTTCACTTTCGATGATTATATTTTGCTTTTCAATTATTGTTTGGGTTAACTCTAGTATCATTTTGGTATCAGAGCTAGCCTAATCCTAGTCTTATCCAAAGATTCCTAGCATACACCACTACCCAACCCTACCTCCTCCACCCAAAAATTTTCTTTTCCACCCTACATCACCCCTACACACCTCCTTCCAGCCACCCACTCCCACACCCTAATCACGCCATGGAAGAGAAAATTGTCAAAGACCTGAACAGAAGGATATGTCACGATGTCCTTTATGAGAAATCGGCAAAAGAATGTCCAAGAACCTTCCATGAAGATGTGCGGTCGAAAATCATCCAACTACAACAAAGGATTGTTGCTTTTGAGAGAAGAAAATCTAGACAGAGTCAACCGTAGCCACAATTGTGACTTGCTAGATCAAAAAATTGAGTGAATCTCTTCCACCATGCAGATTTTACGGACGAAGAACCTCCACCTTAAAGATTTGACCTGAAATATTTGAGATGGCGGGATTTTGAAGTAATGGTGGATTTATCATATATGATTCCTCCTTCGTGAAGTGGGAACCAATGTTATCTCATGAGAAAAGATGGCTTGGCCACCCGTAAGTGATAAATCTGATAAACAAGATGGCTTGGCCACCCGCGGTTCAGCGCCCCACTACAGGGTCGCAGTTAGCGCCCCGCGTTAGGGGCGCTATTAGTGTCCCACGTCACTATATAGTCATTTGAATATTAAAATCAATTAAACAGTATACCCACCAACTACTAATCAAACAAAATTAATGAACCACAACATTGGAAATCGCCTTAGGACTTTTTGGGGGAAAGAACATTCTATAGTGGGATCGAAATCCTTTTAGCTCTCCTGAGTGAATATATTTCAGTGTAGCCCAAAGTTGATTCCTCCTGACATGCTTGTTTATCAGATATATCTAACAGAGTACGAGTGGGAGAAGCAGGTTATATATCTACTTGCTCAGCATTTGACTCGTCAGAATTACATTGTTACACAACTTCAACTCTGGTGGTGTCAAAAATCAGGATATGCTTTGGAATTTCAACGCCTACAGGATTGACTTACCGAGAGCTAGCAACATTGTCCCTACCCTCAATGGGGCTGACCTGACTATTATGAGATAGAAGCTTCGACAGATGAGGTCGAAGCACTCCCAACCTTGAAAGACAGACATGGGCGCATGAATTAAGTCATTAGAGCAGTGCAAAAGGGGGTCGCGGGCTATCTCCCACAATCCCATTGTCTGGACAGTTCAGTCCATACTAGAAGGGTCAATCGGCTCTTCCATGAGGGATTGGCGCATCCTTTACATAGGGGGATTCAATCCTAACGATGTAGGGCTTTTATATGTGATTATGTGTTTTAATTCTCAGTTGTCTTGTTTATGTACAAGACAATCGTCAGGATCTCAATTTTTCCCTTCTAGAGCTGTATCCAAAGAAGGGTAGTGCTTATGTTGTACCTCATCTTTTGCTGTGATTTTCTTCGAAGGGGTCGAGTGATGCTCCAGTTCTAGCTTATTTCAGTGTAGCTCATAGTTGATTCCTCCTGACAGACTTGTTTATCAAATATATCTAACAGAGTATGAGTGGGAGAAGCAGGTTATATATCTACTTGCTCAGCATTTGACTCGTGAGAATTACATTGTTACACAACTTCAACTCTGGTGGTGTCAAAAATTAGGATAAGCTTTGGCATTTCAACGCCTACAGGATTGACTTACCGAGAGCTAGCAACATTATCCCTACCCTCAATGGGGCTGACCTGACTATTATGAGATAGAAGCTTCGACAAATGAGGTCGAAGCACTCCCAACCTCGAGAGACTGACATGGGCGCATGAATTAAGTCATTAGAGCGGTGCAAAAGAAGGTTGCAGGCTATCTCCCACAATCCCATTGTCTGGATAGTTCAGCCATACTAGGAGGGTCAATCGGCTCTTCCATGAGGGATTGGCGCATCCTTTACATAGGGGGATCCAATTTTAACGATGTAGGGCTTTTTATATGTGATTGTGTTTTAATTCTCAGTTGTCTTGTTTATGTTCAAGACAATCGTCAGCATCTCAATTTTTCCCTTCTAGAGTTGTATCCAAAGAAGGGTAGTGCTTCTGTTGTACCTCATCTTTGGCTGTGATTTTCTTCAAAGGGGCCGAGTGATGCTCCAGTTGTAGCTTATTCTTGAAAGTATTTATGCTCAAATTCCCATACCCTGCGACCATCCCCTCACTGTTGCTATCGAAATCATCGAACAACACGACTATTGTTTTCCTATAACCCCAGCCGCCAGTCACCACCTCCTCCATCTAACACCATCCCTTCCAACAACCTCTCACCTTGTTGTCACTCATTTCAGCCACTCTTCTTCGTTATCCAGCCATCCCCATTCGTTGTTTCTACCTCAGGACAACCCTCCCTTTTTGTCCCGCAGTATCATGCATTCCTCGCCACTGTCGATATCATTCCCGCTAGCTGCCACCACACCAAACAGTTTTTCCCAACAGTTTGTTGTTGTTCCAACCCTCCAACGAGCACCTGTTTGCTGTCTTTCAATTGCCCAATCTCCAACTTTCCCCACCGCAGTCCACTGCAACTTCCCCTTCTTCCTCATACATCCATCCACTGCCTCATCACCATCCACTTATTGTCCACTCATCAAACCGACCATTACACTTGGATACACTTAGTTGTGTTTTCTTGTGTTTGTTCTTGTATTTACTTTCTACGTGTGTGTGGTTGTAATCACATATTTGCATTTAATAATAATATCTTGTTTCTCTATTGTTGTTGGATTAACACCATGATACCGGAAGAGAAAGTCGAAACCACAAAAGAAACACAATTATTATTACTAAAATTGAAATGGGTTACAAGAAGGTAGGGGTTGGAAAGTGAACTAGAGGAGGAAGGTAGCAAGTTAAAGTAGAGGGAGGGTTTGTTGGGCTGTTGGAAGGTAGTTTGGAAGGTGGGATAGCAAGCAGGAAGGTGGAGCAGCGCTTGGGAAGGCTCGTCAGTACTTTCGGAGGGTGAATAGCAAGCGGGAAAACACTGACAGTGATGAGAAGCGTCGGGACAGCAAGGTAGTTGTCGTAGGATTGGACAGCAAGTTGCTATAGAAGGAATAGGGAAGCTGTTGGGGGTGGCCGACGACTAACGGAAGTGGAAGAGAAGTAGGGAAGATAAAAGTGAAGATACAATCACCACCTCGAAGTAGGATACAACCGGAGAACCGCCAACCCCTCAGATACAGCCCACAAAGGGGAAAAAGACTCCATATAGGAATCAAAAATCAACGCACAGCAAAAACGACCCTAAACTCTGGAAATACCAAATAAATAGACTCTTACATGAAGAACAAAAGGAAAGAAGTAAAAAAGGAAACCCCCACACAAAAAAGGGGTGCGGAGGCAAGAAATTTCAGAGATTGGCCATTAAAATGTTTCCATATGAAGAAGGGAAAAGGAAAAGGAAGAGGGTCACAGAAGACTGCTCACTCCGTTAGGATCCACGCCCAGGCCGCTCAAGCAGGGATTCCTCTGGATCGGTCTTTAACAGACTGGTCTTGTTGTCAACCGTATCAACCGGCTAGCTAAAGTAGCAGAAACTCCAGCATCTGCGAACAACGGGAAGCCCCGCGTCAGTCTCCAGGGGTTGGAGGAGCTTCAACTTCATCTGTCGAAGCTTTTGGTTCTCTCTGGTTGTTCCTGGATCCACTCACTACTGCTACGCGTCCCAAAGCCTCTGAGGAGCATTTCCCACCTACGAGCAGACCTCCTTATCGACCTATTCTGGCTTGGCATATTTCGAGCCGAAGGTACACCTCAGCGTAGATTCTCCTGAGCCAAATTCTGAACAAGTAAATATCTCATATGTTTCTCATCTATGACAAGTTAGGCATCAGCGGGTTTAAGGGTTTGCAAGTGTTTTGGTTAATGGGAGATTCTTATTATCTTCTGGATCTTCTCTTTGACCATTGAAGTTTTAGAGAGCTAACTTCTTCTGTTGTGTTCCAATAACAAGAGCTTCACCCTGGCCCTTCGTCTCTTCATGTGAAATACTGGGGGGCGTGAGAGCTGGAAGTGCAACCGCCTATGATGCTATCAGTTGGTCATTACTAAGACCTTCCACTACATATTTAAACTCTAACATCTACTGATCTGTGTAACTTTTGTATGTCTCAACAAAAAGTTCATCTTCTAGGAGAGCAGGAAAAACAATCTCATCAAAAGTCGCATGTTCCTTTTTCACATGGAGAAAAGACACACGTATCCATGAATAAAGGAGTTTCCCGGGAAAGAAACCGTCAAATAAAAATTTTCATTCAAACTGTTCTTTAGTATCTGTTGTGTCCTTACCCCACGTTTCAATTCCATGCTCCCTGAAATATATCACTCCCCTGATTGTGCATTTTGTTTCCACATGTCAAAATTTGTGGCACTTGCAATATTTTTTGGTTGTGAGAGATTTGCAGATTGGTTTCCCTGAAAGTAGCGAGGGGTCGCTTGGTGATACGGTCTCTCCTTTTCGGAAGTTAGAGCCTGTAACTTTTGGCAATGGTAAATTGGTAGTAACTGATGATGTATTTCCTGCTTCATCTTCATATATTATTGTTCTTCCCTTTGACTTTCCAAATCACGGTCGAGAGTAACCTCCCACTAAATTTTCTCTTCAATATATATAAGTCTCTACTGAAGACGACAGAGCTCTCACCATATCTCGTCCCGGGTAGGCTCGGGCACGGATCTCTTTGGTGGCATGATTAATGTTTAGGGATATGAAGGAAAAATTTTTAGCGGAGGTGAAAGAGGGTAAAAAGAATTGGGTCAAGTTTGCTGATTTTAAAAATTCAGAGGACCCATCTTGGACCAAACCACTTCCATGCCCAGAAAACATCTCATCACTCCTATATTCTTAATATCAAATTCAGCGGCAAAGACCTCTTTAATCTTCCCAATCTCCTTTTCACCGCCACCTGTCATGATAATATCATCTAGATAGACGATGAGTATCGCATTTTTACCTCCGTGCATGCTTTTTGAATAGTGTATGATTTGTTTACCATTAGACGTACCCATTAGATTTCATGTACTTGGCAAATTTGTCAAATTTATCTCTTGAGATTATTTGATCCATAACAAGACTTTCTTAGTTTACAAACCATATATTTATTTGAGTCATTTTCTAGTCCTGATGGGATTTCCATATATACTTCTTCCTCAATGTCTCCATTCAAAAACACATTCTTGACATGAAATTGATCAGTTCTCATATTTTGTTCACTACCAAGAAAAGAATAACTCTTATAGTGTTTAACTTTGCCACTAGAGCAAATATTTCTTAATAGTCTATTCCATAAGACTGAATGAAACTTTTGGCCACTAACCTAGCCTTGAACCTCTCAATGTTCCCATCTATTTTGTAATTGACATTGAAGACTCATTTGCACTCAATTGGTCTTTACCTAAAGGAAGCTTCGTGAAGAACCATGTGTTATTTAGATCAAGTGCTTGGATCTCCTCTTCAACTGTGTTTTTTTTCCATTCTGGACTTTGAAGTGTTTCATGAATAGACTTGGGTATCTACAAACTATTAAGATTAGATATAAAAGCTTTATAAGTTGATGATAACTTCCCACGGGTAATATAATCCTGGATAGGATAATTTATGAAATTTTATTTGTCTTCCCCATTAGTTTCTACCTCTCTTGGAACTTCAGAGATGTATGAGTTCAGGTTTGGTTGTAAACAGTCTTGTGGTTGCATATTGCATTTATCTTGCTCAATAAATTTCTTTCTCCTAGTATACAAACGAAGTTCCATGTTGCCAATCTCAGGTTGGATTTTCTCAAATGGTGAAACTCAGGACACGGGATGGAGAGAATAGGTTGTGATGACTCTAGATCAGTGTGGGTATCCAGAGTAACGTCTCAAGTTCGATATTCACCCCGACTCTCCTAAATATTAGATTTGGGGTAGTTGGTTTTCGAAAAAGATAACATTCATGGAGTTATAATTTTTTTTTTTTGTAATTAGTGAATAGAACATGTACTCTTTTTGTTAATGCAAACCCAAAGAAAATACATTTGACAGATTTTAAGTTAATCTTTGTACGATTTATAATATTTTTTTTTGTAATTAGTGAATAGCACCTGTACTCTTTTTTGTTAAATGCATTCCCAAAGAATATACATTTGACAGATTTGAAGTTAATCTTTGTACGATTTAGTCGGTGAATGTGAACAAAAAAGAGCCAAATACTTTAAGATGATGAGTGGAAGAAAAGACTGAAATTAGGGTATTTTTTCATGACAAGAGGGGTTTTGAATCAAAGGACCTTGTTCGGCTTTCTATTAATGAGGCAGGTGGTTGTGAGTATGACATTTCCCAAAAAAATTTTTGGGATATTGTGAGAAAGTATTATAGACCTAGATACCCTGAGGAGATGTCTGTTCCTCCTCTACGCTATCTCATTTTGTTGTGGAGTTTAGGTAGGGTCCAAGGATAGAATTGAAGTATTCATTTTCATTGTCAGTTTTGAGTATTCAAATTTTACATTGTAACTTAGTGAAAGGATTGAAGATTTGTGCAGTTTCATATTTTTTCTTCGTGAGAAATATTCAATTAGTTCTAGTGTGGTCATCTATAAAGGAGACAAAGCATGTGACTCTATTGATGGTTTCAATTTTGATGGTCCTCAAATGTCACTGTCATAACCCTGCTCGGGACTTGGAATTAACCAAGACAGGAACTGACGATCAAATGGCGGGAATTAAATTTTTCTATGTTCACCTTCTATAGTAACATTTTAATAAATAAAAAAGACTATATAAAAAAATTAAACTAATACAATTAAATTTGCCTCATTTTTATTGTTTGCATCTTCTATAAATATTTTTTCTTCAATCACCCATCTTTTAATCAATTAATTAAATCTGAAAAAAGTTAATTTAAAACAACAGTGAGACAATCATAATCAGTGAAGTGAATGCTCATAATCATAAACTATAATAACAATATGGAAAAGAAGACAACATGCATGACAGATAAACTTTATGTAAATGATTATATGTGAAGGGTTGAAATATCAAATATGATCATCCAATGTATTTCTAAACATTTCTTATGTCTTACTGTATCGTTTACATAATAATATTTTTTTTGAAATTTGTATACAATCGTCACAGGAGCACCGTATAAAAACTTAAACTAGTTAAGATATTTCAATATCAATAACCCTTTTCATTTACATACACGGCTACCTTAACGTTCCCCGTTAGTACTATAAAAGAGTGACTTCATCACAGTCAGGCATGTATATGCTGTAATCAAAAAAGTAAATCTCATTCTTACCTTCTTTTCATAACAATTAGTACATAATATAATATCTTAAATTATACATTTGATGAACATGCACAAATATGGATATGATATAATTCAATATGAACAAATAAACTTAAACAGAAGATAAATCATTTTGATTACATTCTTATAGTATAAAATCTATATAAACAATCGAATACTACTATAACATAAAAGTACAAGTACTCACATCGATCATAAATAATTTTCTTTGTTTTTAGTCTTTGTCGACTCCTCCAAATTAACATTTATAATATACAAAATATTCATGTTAAAAAATTATTTTATCACATTACTTAATTATATTTTAATTTAATTGTTAATTATTATTTCATTACAGTATTTTAATTAAGATTTCAATGCTTAAATTTTAAGTTTAATCATTGCAATTAACACTAATATTAAATATTATTAATTTAAATAAAATAAGAAATAAAACCCTAACCTTTTTTTGCTGTCGCCAACGTTTTCTCGATCCAAATCTGAAACTTCTATAGCTTGAATCATAACTTAATTAAACCTTACTATTAATAATTAATAATTACTAATATATTAAATTCATAAATTAATAATTTTTAAAACCCTTACCTTATAATTACTCAATTGAACCACGCAGAGTCGCTCCCTCCTTTGGCTTCAACAATGTGCTCGTCTTCTCCCTTCATTGGTTGCAGCTCATAATTAATCAAGCCCACACATGTTGGGTCCTCCTCTCCTCCTCTCTGCTCGATGTTTCTTTTCCCTTTTCTTCTTTGGTTCGAATTGATACAACCGCTCCCACACTATCACAATGCTCGTCAGATTCCAATCATGACATTATTACCCCAATTCCTATAAAATAAACTTTCTTTAATTTTATAAAAGCCTTAACTCTGATCAATCCTAATCCATGCCTCCTCTTCTACTCTTAAACCCACAAGAAACCTGATACTGCTTCAACCCTCTCATTTCTTCTCCCTTGCTTTGTTCCTTTGCAGGTGAGCTCGCAATTGGATCCAATTGACACTATCGTGATGGTTATCCATTTCTAAACCAAGACAATCCTTTAAAATTCATTTATTTATTTATTTATTTATTTTTATTATTATTATTATTATTATATACAGTTATTATCATATCCCCTTTTTATGAAATTTTTGTATTTCAAGCCTCTAATCACTTCTCATTAAGCAGGTAAAGCCCAAATTATCCAAAAGAATTTTATCAAAAAGTTTAAATCTCATTTAACAAGTGAAAAATGAATAAAATAAAATAAATATCTGATATAAGATAACTCAAACAAACATTCCCCATCAACTGAAACACATTAACATCACATCTGATGCAAGGTAACATAACAACATCACTCATACTTCAGGGAAGCCAGAAAACTTACTAAAGGATATATTTGAGAATTGTACATGTCCATTATGTAAACCCTTCCTGTGAACAGAAGCAAATCAGTGTAATTCAATTTTAACAGCAAGCATGTTTCAGAAGATGAAAACATACGGTCGTTACTGAAATCCGTTTCATGGCCATTCCCTTGGTGAGCATCAAGATCAATAATCATAACCCTGCAGACCAACCACTCGGATTAAAAATGATAAATTGCGCCTGAAACACAAAAAATTTTTAGAAGTTACTAACCTACAAATATTTAAGCGAACAAAGGCATATTGGACACAAAGAGTAATATCAGCATAAACACAAAAGCCACCGCCTTTCTCAGCTGAACAATGGTGAAAACCACCACCCACATTGATGGCCCAACCCCGTTCCTTAGCAAGTTTTGCTGCCAGGATTGAACCTCCCACCTAATTTTTTTTATGAACTTCAATAACGTGAATCAGTAAAATCAAAGTGCTTATCCAAGAACACTGACCTGCAAGCGAAATGGATGTAGCACCTTTTGCTGAACAAGGCAATTTGGAAGCATTGCAACAGGGGGAACCTAATTCAAAAAGGATCAAATTTGAAATTATTTTCAAAAAAGAAATATGAATTGAATACTACTGCTCAAATTATTCACTCTAACATTCAATTAAAAAAAGGTTTCAGAGTATGATTGCAACTGATTTAGTTAAAGACACAAATAGCAAACCAAATGCCATATGCTCATGCACGTAGAATGCATGACCACAATTCATCATGGTGGAGTAAACAAGTTCAGAGTAATTTGTAAGAAATGCAGGAGAAATAATGTAAAGACAAAATATGTTTTGGCAAAAGGTACAGAAAATACCCTTTGACCAGCGATAGCACAACATTCTCAAGCCGCAATCACTCTAAAGTTTATAATATACATAAAAATAAACATCAAGCAAAAAAAGCAAAATGCAAACATTATTAATCTTTTTCCATTTTTAATGCGTTTTGAAAGGGCTTTATTTTTTCCTAAAAAAATTACTATTCCATTTTTTTATCCCATTGTTGAATTGGTGTAGTTTCAAACCAATTCCATCGCCTATGTTTCTCCAATCACGGCTCAGAAAATGGTTGCTAACATGTTTTTCAGGATTTCTATTATCACATTTGTGATATTCAGAAGATAACACATTCAGTAAAACCATTTAAATCGGTATATCACTTTTCTGCACATATATCAATAAACTTTCAGATACAGGAAGTCGCTTTCTAAATTGTCTTTTTTCTATTTTAGATATCGCTTATTCTTATTATTAATACTTAAGTTATTATAAGAAACTTAATATTTTTATTATATTGAGTTATCTTATACCAAGGGATATATATAACCCTCTTTTGTAGCTGTAAAGGATATTCTTCCACTATTGCTATAGATTTGGTTACAAACAACTTATGTTTTCTGTGTGTTTCTTTTCTGTTGCCTCCTCACAGGCGTTGCACCATATTTTGGTACAGACAAATGGCTGAGGGAAGCAACAGGAACCCGACCAGCAGTGACAGTCATAGTTGGGAAATAGCACCTTGGAGTACAAACTGGAAATCTTAACCGAGCAATTTCAACAATTCGTGATAGAAATAATGCGAGAGTTTCGAGTTTCGAGGAACAATGGCAAACCCATGACGGCAACCACATGAATCCTAGCCACTACCCCAGTGGTGAAGCTGCTATTTGCAGATAATCTGGATTTTCAAAAGCCCAAACGACCTACTTATCTGGAGTGTTCCAAGCATCCTGATTCTGAAGAGGAATGTCTACCCAGGTAATGAAATCTTACTTCTGATTCAGAATTGGAAGAAGACTTGTCACTATTTGAGGCTCCTATGAAGGCAAAATCATTCGGACAGAGCTCAAATGGAATTTAAGCTCAAGGTCAGCATTCCCTTGTTTGACGGTCACACCTCCATAGTGAGGGTTATGTGGACTGGGAACATTATGTTGATTCATTCTTCGAATACACGGATATCCATCCTGTAATGCAAATCAAATATGTGACGTGCAAGCTGAAAGGAGGCGTTGCAGCTTTGTGTATTCAGCTCACTCAAAATTGTCGATGGGAAGGGAAGAGCAGTATAAAAACCTGGAGCAAAATGATGTGGTTACTGCACAACCATTTTCATGTAGAAAGCTCAATCCAATCGATATGGATGCAAACATCGATGGGATCACAACATACAGGCGCTGCGTCCATTGGTTACAGTTGCGATAAGAACTGGTTAGGAAGTGACAACAAGATCGTGGCGCAGTACAGGGTGTGACGACGCAACAAGAGCAAGTTGGGAAGCATCACGGTGTGACTATAGCTAGCTAGGAAGCATGGCAGCGCACTATCTGGGCCATCATGAGATCGTGACGATCAAGTTGTGATTTGAGACAATTAGGAAGCCACCGACCATGTGATGCAGTCATGATTTGAGGCAGCAGCGAAGCCAACGAAGGAATTAAGGAGGTTTGAAACCGTACGAAGAGTAATGGTTGCCAAAAAAGTAGATGCATTGAAGAAGAAATTAGAGAAAGATATGAGTCAAATTAGATCGGAATAAGAGGAGCATTTCTCATCAATGGAGAAGAGATTCACGGCCTTGAAAGAAATAATAAAGAAGAGCGTGGAGTTTAACGCATACCCGCCGCAGGTCGCCGCGCGATCGACCGATGGCGTCAAGAGGGGAGGCGAGTAACACTAATCTGAAGGATTTGTGCAAGATCAGAACATCTTCGTAGCTTTAGATGAATCTGGAGCCGCGGGATTGAGCAAAGAAACTGCAAGCAAACTCGAGAGGTAACACTTAGAGGAATAGCATGACATTCACACTGTTGGGGCAAATGGAAGCAAGCTGGATTGAGCGAAAGAATATGGAGCGGATTCGAGCGGCAGCATCTTGAGAGAATTGCATGATATCTGGAGGTTTAGGACAAGTGGCAGCAGGCAAAACAAGATGATATGAGATTCAAGGCTGGAGAAGATCAACTCGAAGGATTGCAGCCTGGAATAGAGAATCATGGTGGGTGGGACTCCAGCGGAGGGCTACATCCAACAACTCCAATGTCATTTGCTAAGACAGCCTTCTAGGAGAAAATCAATTCAGAAGTAATAATGGAAATGGGACAAATCAAGAATAGAAAGAGAGTTTATAAGGGTTTGGTTTTGACAATGGAGAGTTCATGAGGAGACAAAATAGTGGTGCTTCATGATGACTCTAATTTGTGCAAGACTTTGGTGACGCTTTAGATTATGGTGAGGTCAATAAAAGGTACAGGGTTGAGGTTCTTGATCTAGTTGCATAGCATCGAAGAGATGCATGATTCGATCGATCAACTACTGGATGAGTTGTTTAGAGCAACAGTATTCTCCCAGATTGACTTTAAGATTCGGATACGGACTAAGAATACAAGACTGTATTTCGAACACATGAGACTCCCTATGAATTTCTGATTAAATTGAAAGGATTGTCAGATGATAACACCACGTGGGAAGCCATACGAAATCCATCATAATTTCCTATCTTCCACCACGAGAAAAATGTGTTTTTTGATGGGGGTAATGTTCAACCGGCGCTTACGAGCAAGTTTGCCCCTTATGAGCCCAAGAGCGATTTATTCTTTAATCAGTTATTATTGTGGGGAATAGATAGAGCTAATATGTTTAGGTTTAGAGTTATGCATGAGATTGTTGTCTTGAGACTTAGGATTAAAGTTTTGGGAGAGATCGCCTATCACTCAAATTATAGGTGCTAAGTTTAGGGTTTGAGAGAGATCGTCTACCCTCGAATTGTAGGTGCTCATCTTTTATATATTTGAGATGTGTTGTTTGGATTCTTAAAATATAAAATATTTGTTTGCCCTAATTTCTATGAAAAATCATCTTAATTCGTATCAATTGCTTTTTAAATTTAATTAATAATTATGACAATAATCAACCTTGTCCAAAATAATAATAACAGCATAATAATTTTTAAGCAATAAAAATCTTTATAAATTGATGATGATTATTTTTTTTTTAAATGGATGATTAGAACAATATGCAGCATTCTTTTAATTTTACATCATGATGATGACTTCAAGTATTCACTTGAAAGATACTTCAAAATCTTAACAAATTAATAAATCCAACTATTACCCAAAAATATTTGGTTTTTTTCGATAGCATACTTGTTCTGTGTCATAAACCCTTTGCCAAAACTCCCTTATATTTCTGAAAGTGTTGCAATCCATTGAATGCAAATCAATTCAGATTTGCTTTGGAGGTTGCACTTTCCCCTTTTGGTTATTATTGCCATGTTTTACTGGATTTTGAATTTAGCTTGTGGGAAAGTTTGATTTCACATTTTCCCTTTCCTAGTTTGGTCCTCTTTAAATCGGTTCAAGGTCATCAAAACCTTAGATATTCATGATGTTTTAAGAAGTCCTTCCTCCTCTTCAACTTAATCACTTGTTTGGGTTTAGGTTGTAGGACCTTAAGTGACCATCTTAACCAATAATATGTAGTACTTCATGGAAATAAAAACTCTAGGTAGAAAGGGTGTGTATTTAGTTTGGCTGGTTTAGTTTGGTTATTGAAGTATTAGTTCAATTAACTGTTGTAATTTAACATCCTTTGCTATTTTGTTTTTGGTTCAAAATTTTTTACTTCTGTAAAACAAATCAAACCAAAACTAAATTATATTAGTTTCTTTACATATTAAATCAATGAAACCTATGAAACTAAAAATGAACATATGACAAAATGATCACTATGGGTGTGCTCTATTTCCCATGCCAGAACTATAAATTTTAGCAAAGACTATGGTATTCGTCATGTATGTACTATGTAAGCTAAAAATAATTAGGTTCAATATTAAAATTAATTATATTATGGTTCATCTACAACCAAAAGAAACTAACCAAACTAAAATTTATTTCTATTTGTTTGGTTAGAAAATAAATTAGCCAGTTCGATTTCTAAGTTTAAAACTAAAATCAATTGATTAAGCTAATTTGTAAATCAAATCATCAAAACTGACAAAATGTACACCCCTACAGGAAAGTGCTTTAGCAGCCATCCAATCTACAGCCTCAAAAATCAACCTGAAGTAATTATCCATAAAAATTTAGGAAGGAACCATTTAAGATCCACAAGAATAAATACAATGAACGCATAAAGTAATACCATTGAAACCCAACAATAAAAGAATAGTACCAAGATTAACGTGGTTCAATGAAGGTTCCCCAACCTCCAAAGCCTAACAAAGTGATGGATATTCCTTATTTAGAAATTTTAAAATGTTTCTCCCGTGATTAACTTATATATTTATTATTCAGTTCATGTTCATTTAAATTTTTTCAATTATTGAAACAATTGTTAAACTTCCATTCATTGGAATACATTGAATAGTTTAAAATATTAAACTTTCATATAATTAGCCTACGCTATCATGATTTGAATCCTTAAAAATATAAGTGCATCTTTAAAATAAAAAAACTTAACTTAGTACAGTTAAAAAAAAGTAATTACTCGTCATAACCAGTAGATGATACGTTTTGTCACTTAATCCATATAGCCTTCACTTGTTAAAACTCATTTTCAACTCAAATGTTACAAGTGAAAAAAATGTACGCCTTTAAGGATGATAGAATATATCTTTCACAAAACAACGTTGTAGTCTACAGGATCATAGATCTTGCATAAAAAGTATGAGATCAGAGTTCTGCAGACTAGAAGAGCTTGAAACTTACAGCATAGGAGATTAAAAAAGTAATTAAAAAAAAAACCTCAACAGCATTTAGGACTTCAAAATTCAAGCCAAGTGGATATGATTTACCTCTATAATCATGGAAACATTCACACTGCTCTTGAGACGATCCAAATATGATTCTGGATGCACCTGTTTTGAGAATGGATAAAGTTTGATTAATAAGCTATCACAAAAACTTACCTGTAATAATAATAATACATATAAAGGAAAGATCCCTACCACTAATAAATCATCCTTCGAAGCTTCGAATGGCTCTACTATGCTATTCTTATCTAAACCATGTTCATTAATCAGGAACTGGCAGATGCGGCCCCACTTTGAAGAGTCAAATGGGTGCCTGCATAAATGTTCATGTCACAATAGAAGCATAGCAAGAAAGATTTAATATGCATACAATCTAGGGTATAGATCAAGAGTCTTTGGTTTAAATAGAAGTTGGTGTCATTCCATTTATACATTATGTCAGTACAGCCCTAGAACAGCACCAGAACAACGTAGCTGCCAAATTATACCATACCAATATATAACATTTCTCCATACCCAAACATTTCAGATGCGTTGGACAAATAAAATATACATAGCATGAAACAGACTAATGCAGGAGTTGTATCCTGCAATCCCGCAATCGCGGGATCAAAGCGGGACGGGTCCCATCCCTTGAAAGCGAGATTTTTCCACCCTCTTTTGCTCTTGGCCCGTGGGGGAACAATTTATTATTATTTTAATATTATTTTAATATTATTTTTATTAGAATTAGGTTAATTTATGTGTTTGTATAAGCATGCTTCTTAGAACCTCATTTTGTAGACTTTTGTTTTTGGTTTATGTATTTGGATTTTTTTCTACATATTTTCTACTATTTGAAGAGTTGTAGTCTATTTTTCTTCAAATGGTGAGTCTGTATCTTAAAAAGAATGGGTGGTGGATCCTTCCTGTCATCCATAACTCACCTTTCCGTTGTTCACATCGCAGTTCTCCGGCCGGGCAGCTGCCGAACTGCTATTCCAGTATGCCATTTGTAATCCAACAGAAGTTTTTCACCCTTTCTCAACTGCTGTTTTGCCACTTTCATTCCTCATTTTACAACCCTCCTAACGTCCACACACTATCTAGGAACTTTAAATCAACATCACTGACATTCTATTGTTGACCAATGGCCAGAGACTGCATAGCATGATTTGTATCCCAGATTCTATGCATTGCATAAATACTAGGCCATACAATTTGAGAGAAACGGATCCTACTAGGACTCACAGATCACATATCCTTCAAAAGAAAATCAGCACACAAGTATATAAATTTCTAACTAGAAGTGACTTGCGTTTTCTACAAATCCTTGTTGTTGTAAAAGCGAGGGGAAAAAAAGATCAGGAGCACCTAAATCAACCTCCATCTATACTACAAACTTGATGATCAAATATTTTAATTAATGATAAGGGGGATTATATAAATACCACCAAATTGGCATCAAAACACCTGCGTGAAAATGTGCATCTCACAATAGATAAGTTATTGTTAGTTGTATTTTTTAAAATAGATTCAGAGATTAGCCTTTTATATGAATAAATAGAACTATTTCAGGGTTAGATATGTAATACATAAAGAATTCAGTACTATGCATGTAGATCCCCTAATTGGGTAGAGAGTGATTAGATGCTCCTGACCACCTGAACTTAGGTCAGGAGTTCCTAATGGGGGCGGTGAGAGTTGATTGATGTTCGTGGAGGATCAAGATCACGAAGAAATGATCAAGGTGGATTTAATCTCCTTAAAAGGCCGGGAGATCAAATTTCGATGGTAAAAGTGGAACTAGGATTTGTTCCAGATTTTGTCCAGAATCTAGAAGTTTCACTGCAAATATATAGAACTTTCTCTACAAACCTCAAAATCATACAAACAAGCACTAAAATTGTAGGATAGGGAATAAACTGCTGATCTGGAAAGTTTGGTAAGTTTTGGGACTGATTTGATATGGAGAGACGCAGATATACTGGAGATTGACCAATTCTGTCCAGAGGTAACCAAATTTGGGAAATTGGCTATATCTTTTCGTGGAGATATGGGAATTTAGTAATTTAAAGTGGAGATTGTAATGCAAATAATCTAGCATGGATGACGAGAGTTTTTTTGGGTTTAGACCATTGCGGATATGGATTTGGGGACAAAAAACTTAGAAAAACTGAAATATGAAACACAAGACAGAAATCTAGGATTTTCTTTGGACAATTTTTTCTCCAATAATTTTAACACAGCTGCAGATATTTTTTTAAATTTTTAAAGTAGAGAAAGAGACCAGGATAATGATACTAAATTCAAAAAAATTTTAGATGACTTGGTGGATTACATTGAACATATGGTACAACTAGTGCAGGGTTTCCAGAGAAAAATGGATTTAGGGATTTTCACTTAAAACATCAAAACAAAACAATAAAACACAAGATTTTGAGTTTTTTTTCTTTTAGAGCTTAAGTAGACAACACTAAAAACACAAAAACAAAAGCAGGCTTCCAAAGAGATTGCCAAATTCCTTGGGCGGTCGGCTACCAAGCCTCAAGCTAACAGAGAATCTTTCATCCAAGACTTGACACAATAAACCAATAATGTTTCATTTCAGAGAAAATAAGAGTTCAAATAAAATGCTAAGCACCCTTTCATCACACATCTTCACTACCAAGGTAACAACCAAGAGGGAGACGGAGTAGCCGTCCCTTTCTTGGAACCACAACAAAACCACCTTGGCCGAAATTTCCACTCCATGCATTGACTAAGCCAATTTGCACAAAGTCCCATAAGCAAGGTCAACATCACATAAGAAAATGCTTGACTTCAATATAATTAATACATGCTCTTTACTAAAACACATACAATTAACAAACAACATTAAGGAAACTAATTACTACATAATATAATGAAAAAGACGTAATTGAAAGTCTCTAGGGATTTCAAAATCATCAAAGTCCTCTCAAACTTGATTTGGCCCTAGATTTAGATCTAGTTGTTCGGCCACCTCGATGTACCACATCACTTCTCTTGGACCCAAAAGAACTTTTCTCCAGAGGGTTGAAATCAACGCACTCATCCGCTAAGCCTGATTCAAACTTCCACAAGTCCTCTCTAGTGATCCCAGTGCCATTTGTAGGCGCTTTATCATTCCACCTTAATAAGAATCTCTGACCACTTGTTTGGTCCTCCTCAAATGTGATGATGTGGTTTACTTCATACAACAAGTGTTGGATCGGCCCCTACAAAAATTGATCTTGTTGTCCTGCAAAAGAAGAATACAACACTTTTGGGGGATGGCTAATTCCTTTAAAAAGAATTAGCATGTCTTTGTGCAAATTTATAGCATAACTATTAAGAATGATTTTCCTAATAATCTTAAATGGCTCACATGGCCTAGATTGTAATTTTCTAAATGAAGTAGATGTCTGCGTCTCAAATAAAAAGTTCATGGAAAGGTCTTACCGGGGACTAAAGGGTATAGGTAAGGCACAATATCGTTAAGATGGCTGCATTGTGATTTTGGCTATTCTACAGATATAATATTGAGTACTGATTCTCTCCACATCTCTGTTGAGAGAAGGCCAAAAGAATCTTCATTCAAGGAATTGAATAGTCCTCATTTTTTTCTAAAATGTCTCGCTATCCTTCCAGAATTTAACTCTATAATCAGCAATATCCTAAGTGAAGTCCTGGGGATGCAAAACTTTCTCCCTTTGTATAAATATCCATTGTAGATGGAATATTCATTGATGAGATCATTAAATAGTAGTTCATTCTTAACATGCTCAAGGTAGATCAAATGAAAGTCTAAACTTACTTGATAATCAATCTTAAATTTGTCAAATCTAGGGATATGAAATTCAAAAGATGAGATTATCAATGTACTGTAACGTCTCTTTTCAAGTACTCGCGGAGAGGAAACGAAGAGCCAAAAAGAGGGAGAGGAAACAAAGAGTCTAATAGAGAGGGAGAAGAAGCAATGAGTCGAGTGGTCAAAAGACAGAGAGGAATCGAGCGGTGAAGAGCTCAAAGGTCACATACGGTCTATAAAATGATGCATATGAGGAAGAACGAGGAAGTTCTACATCATAAGGAAGTTTTACCCATTCGAATGAGACGAGGGTAGAGCAGCTAGGGCAGAAACAAGTAACTAACCTCGAGTGCGTTGCATAGCTAAACAAAGAGAAGACCAACGAGTTCCCATGCGGGCGAGGGCAACACTTGTCGCTACCCAACCCGGGGCTTAGAATTAATCAAGACGGGAAAGAACGATCGGACAAGAGAAATCAATTCTCTGCTATTTTATTTTTATCACTAAGAGTTTAATATTCAAAAATTAATGATAGAGCCACTAAAAAAAGCAATTTAATTAACAAAAAGAAATTTGTACCTTTTCGGTGTTGCTCTCGTCTCATATATACATTTGCTCTTCTATTCATCTTATTCAAAAACTTAAAATCTAAAAAAAATATTAAAGCAACATAATAAATTATCTAATGATAACTCAGGAGTAATCATACTTCTAAAATGCAGTATTCTAAAAAAAAGAAATCAATTTGCATGTTGATCTTTTAAATCTCCATAAGAAATCTAGGAATATGCTAGACTTTTAATTTTTATAAGAAATCTTTGAATATATTAATATATGTATCAATGACTTAATGAAAATATTCTAATCTTCTATATACATTTCCATTAATTTTATTTTTATTTTATATTTTATACATACACATTTGTCTCTTTGAGGATACCATCACTAAAATCTAACACACTTCTGGCTGATATTATCTCATCGGCACATCGATTAATGATTTAAACATAACAATTGTCTACGGTAGAAAGGTCCTCACTCACCCTTAACTGATATTCTCCTGTTGGCACAACGATTAATGATGTATTGGTGAGCTCTGTCTACTCCCCACTAACTCATATTCTCTCGTTGACATTGCGGTTAGTGATCTAAACATCACAATTTTTTGAATGATAAAAAAACTCCTTGCGCGGTTATAACGGTGTCTCTTGTTTGTACCATTAATGGGTAAGCTACATCTCTTACCATGCACATACAATATACATAAACTATTTCATTCTTCATGATATGCATTCTTCTAAGACATCTTCATTCATCTACTAACATGGGTGTTTACTCTACTATGTAACTAATCATCATATATATCACTCATGCAATGCATATCTTTCATAACATGCACATCTTTTCCTATTGTGTTTATCATGCATATCTTTCCTATCTAACAATATGAATGATCTAATTAAACTAAAACATACATAAAGTCAAACATACATTTTGAAATAAAGAAGATTATTAAAATTTAAAAATATATTTACACAGCTTAATTGTCACGTTAACTAGTTGGACGTCACGACAAACTTTATGTTGATATTAATAGCCTATAGAACAAAAATCAAACTTTAAGATTCAAGCAATTTTAATTAATTGAACCATTCTTCTTAGCATAGGTTAATTTACCCGAATTTATAGAGTCACCTTACGACTAGCTTCCATACGCTTCCCTCTAGCTTGACGCCTCAGGCAAACAACCAGAAATACGTAAATATCTTAGGATTTCATAATATCTTAGCTCGTAAAATGATTTAACCCAAAACATAATTGATTTGTCAAAACATAACTCAAACAAGTTTGACGTCAACTTGCTCTTCTCTGAAATTGCCAAATCTTCTTCCCTCTTCATCCTATCACCTTATTCCTCTCTTAGATTATTAATTTCTTGCTAAAGACCATTACGGAAGTTCACAAATCAAATTTGTGGCTTTCAACGCAACCTCATCTCCACTACGATGACCAGAAATGAAAAAATGCACGATATTTGGCAAATCTCAAAACGGAAACCGAAGGAAATTAATGTCTCAAATAGCGTCAACGAGGGTTTCATACCATTAGATTTTGTTCTGGAGACCTGAATCGTAGGTTGTGGAACTCGAGGTCGTGTGACTCCTCTGCACGTAACTCTTTTGCAGTGCAGAATCGCGCTTGTTGTCATCGCCGAGCATTGAAGCTTGCGATAAAGGGAAACGGGAGAAGGGATGAATAAAGTAGTAAAATCATGAAAGGACGTCGGCCCTTCGACCGAAATCAATGTTAAATATCGCGTGGAAGATTGTTGGGAATAGTAAAATACAGGAGATTAAGGAATAATTAGGATTAGTTAAATTAATTAAACCTATAACTTCCCATTTCTATATTTTTCAATTTATTCATACTTCATATATATTATTATAGATTAAATCGATCGTATTGACATGTAAAATTTTATAAAATAGATTTAATTCAAATCTAAGGGATATAAAATTTCATATATATTTTAAGTCGTCAAAATTTTTACTTGATTTCTTAAAAACTTGTTATTACAACTTCCCCTCAAAATTTTATCCTCGAAATTTATAATCTCCATATCAATCTATATATATGAAGATAATACATAAATAAAATTACATAAGTTTGTTTATTGTCAAATGATAACTAAAATATATCAAACTCTATGCATTAGCATCAGTAGCAACATATTCTTCTGGTTCTTTATGAGTTAAGAAATAAACACTTGGGCGAAAGTTTTGTCTTAGTTGCTCCTTATGAGCCACAGTATCAGCCTATGTTATCCTCTGTTGAGCACTTCAAAAAGTAGATCTTTCCTGAAAATTTCTTTGAGCTAAGTCCCTGAGTTAGTATTTGATCTAGATCTCTAACTAGAATTAGAGCAAATTCACCTCTGATATCCACGTTGTTTGCATAAGCAATGCACCTTCAACCCAAATAAATATTCACCACGATGTTGTTTCTCACAGTTAACATGGGGCTTTATAGTGATGTTGTAAACCTGGCTAAGAACTCCATCAACATAGGACTTTATCTTTTCCCATTACACTCTCCTGAATGAATTATTGGTGTCACTTCGTCAAAACTCTTCCTCTTATATAAATATTTATGTGTCTTAATCTGTTAAAAATCATTTTTCATCCGTTTGGCCTTCTCCACAAGCACTGAATAGTCTTCAATCCAAAGTGACCCTAGTGGTTATCTGATTGAATCCTTCAATACAGAAAGAAATTTTAGGGATTTCTCATCTACATTTGGAAAGAGTTGTGGCACATACCTTTATAGCATAGTAAGCTCTGCTTCATACTGTATAATGGATAGATCTACTTGCACCAACCTAATTAATTTATCATGCATATGTCTTCTGACAAACAGTGGTACAAATTAATCTCTAAAGATTCTCACAAGCTCGTCCCACAGCACTAAATGGTTGGTTTTGCCTTCAAACTTCTCCTGCATTTGCCTTGCAACAATCTTTCGGCTTCCGTTTCAAAAGCAAAAGTGGCCAGTGCATTTCCCCTCTCTAATGGACAAAACAACTCATCTAAAATATTTTTTTACTCTTAATAATTAGTTTTCAGCTTTCGCTGACGCTCCTGCTCCAGAAAATAAAAGTGGCCTCATATCCTGAATGAGCTTCAAGTACTTATCCAATGCTGCACTTCCACTGTTATTGGCTTGAGATTAAAAATTCTTAATCAACTAAGCCACAAAATTCAACCTCCCAGAAAATGCACCAACAATGATTGTGACATTCTGGGTACATTAAATTCTACAATACCATATCTTACCACTTCTTCATGATCATCCATAACTATAAAATAATAATAATAATATAATTTAGTTAAACAATTAAATTTTTGAATTTTTATTATTTATAATTTAATTCAATGATCTTATTGGTTCTTTCATTAAGATTCAAGTTATTTAATTAAAAAATTGCTTTGATACCACTTTTATCATGACAATATTTAAAATTAACAAGACAGAAACGGACGATCAGACAATTGGACAATGAAAATCGATATTATATTATTCTATTTCTATCACTAACAGTTTAATATTCAAATATTCATGAAAGAGACTAAAGAAAATAATTTAATTACCAAATAGAAATTTATATCTTTTTTATTATTGTCCTCGTTTCATATACACATTTGCTCTCTTCTATTCGTTTTATTCAAAAATTTAAAATCTAAGAAAATATTAAATTAACATAATGAGTTATCTAAATATAACACAACAGTAATCAAACTTTTAAACAACAGCAATCTAAGAAAAAAATCAATATGCAGGCTAGTATTTCATCTTTATGAGAAATCTTGGAATATGAAAATCTTTCATATTTCTATAAGAAATATTTAAATGTACTAATGCATGTACCAATGACATTTATTCACTTAAAATACTCTAGTCTCTTATATGCATTTACTTTAACTTTACTTTTATTTTATGTTTTTTACATATACATCTATCTATTTGAGGATCATCGTCAACAAAACCTACACACCATTGGTCGAAATTATACTATAAGAGTGGTTAGCAATCTAAACATCACAATTATCATAGATGGAAATGTCTTCACTCGCCTTGGTTGATTTTCTACCATCGGCACAGTAGTTAGCAATCTAAAAATCTCAATTATCTGAAATGGTGAGCTTGTCTACTCGTCCATGATCAATATTCTCTCATCGACACAGTCATTAGTGGTCTAAACATCATAATTGTCTAGGGTT
>NEWO01000002.1:363072-396671 GCA_003013225.1 Phalaenopsis aphrodite
CCATAAGTAATATACTTATTCCGAAGAATGAACATATCACTTGTAATAGGCTCAATCACCTAAACTAAAGAGTTTGTGACATCCGTTTGGTCTGCAAAATATTTTATATGAGGCCAACAAGTTCCCTACCTAATATAAGGATTAGATAGAGTTTATTTTACATGGGTTCCAAGTTCCCTAAAGAGGCAAGCCCCTATAGTTAATTACATCTTAAATGACCGGGGTCACTTAAGAAAACTCTCGATTAAGATCAGTGGTTTTACTTTCCAGATTTCAAAGTTTAGGATTCCAAGATTGAACACAGGAAAATCAAATGGAAGTAGCTCAAATAGGAACAATTATTTTAAGAAATCCAAAAGAATGAGAAGTAGGGGATATCACAGATCCATTGAAAACCTCGGGGACCTCCCAACTACATATTGTTTGGCTTTATGTATTTGAAATGATGTTATTTAATGTTTAATTCTGCAATTTATTTAGAATTTAGGACTTATATTCGCATGATATCTGATCGTGCAAATAGCCTAAAAAGATAGAAGGATTTACATTATACTGTACGGTAACCTCAAAATCCTAAAGTGTTAGGACTTATAATTGCATAATCAGGGTTGTGCAAAAGTCTAAAAGTAATATGTGACGGTTTACGTTGCGCTAGGCAAACCACCTCGAACTCCTATGGGTTGTTATTTAAACTAAAAAAAGTGTTCGGTATGAATGTGTTCTGATGTCGCAAATCCATTTTGAAGTTGTTCCTCGCCGTGTTGCCCACGGTGTTCGCTCCAAGCTCTTCATCGTAGCACCTTTAGGTTAATGTCAATCCTATGTAACCACTAAGTTTTCCTAAACTAAGATATGGTGTGTAACAAGATAATAAAGCATGCAGTATAGAGGAAAAAGACAGTAGAATGTACAGTAAAGAAAAAGAACAGTATATCATGCTTAAAGAACAGTATATCATGCTTAAAGAACAGTATAATATGTCGTGAAATGAAATGTTGTAATTTAAATCAAACAAGTATATTTAAAAGACCTGCTGCTCCTTTAAGCTAGTTATTATTCACTGTATAAACAAAAGCAACATTGTCTGGAAAACTCAAGAAAATCAACAAATAATCCACGAAGGAAGACTCGGGAAAATTAACGAGTAACAATTCAAATAAAACTATCAAAACCTCGAGAAAATCTCAGAGAAAATACCACGAGTGTTTTGTCCAAAAATTCCAATAAAACATATGAAAAAAGTCCGAAAAGAGGGGACCGCAAGCACTCGGGTCGGGGCTAGGCTCAAATATATATATTTGTACTCGAGGGCCGTCGAAGTCTACTCGGTCACCTGAATGTATAAAATTCACCACTCCACTAGAAGGATATCCTACTGAACCTAACTTAGGAGGATATTCCTTAGCCCAGAATTGGTAATCAGCAGATGGACAACCAAGTTATGATATATATTTAAAATTTATTATTTTTTCGCATGCATATTGATTTCAGACATACAAAAGAAAAGTTATATCAATATTTGTAGTGAAATTATTTTATAAAACATTGTATCTGTTCTTATCAGTTTTAAGAAAGAATAGTTGTCCACGAGTCAATTACACCGTCAGGCATAGGACCACCAACAACCTAAGAAGGTACGGATCTCCCTCTAGTCTTATGTCGGTGAATAATACTTTCATTCTACAGTTCATCAGGTCCCAGAATTGAGTCCTGGTGTTGTAGGATAAGATATCATTCTGCTTTACCACTGGCGTGTCTTTGTCATCATCGCACTAAACTCCAAAACAAAATCGACCTACTTGCGACCTTGTTTGATGGATTCATATATAGCAAAAGGTTATATATGAGCACTTATGTATCAGACATAAGCACTAAAAATCGAACCAAGAAGCAAGAAAAAAAGAATAAAAAAAGGGATGAGAGAGAGGAGGAATTGATTCACCCAAAAGACCGAAGGGATAAAGGGTGAATCAACCCTCAAAACTGTGACAAAAAGATCTGAAAAGAGAGCCCAAGATCCTTGAATCAATCCAAAGGATATCATTTTCTCAAATTTTATATAATTGGATCAACCCAAAAAGGGTATCCTCTCCAAATTTTCCAAACGTGATATGTAAACTTTCAGATTTTTGTAAAAATTAAAGCATCAAAGCTCTCTAAATTTTCCAAATATAACATGCAAACTTTCAGATATTTGTAAAAGTAAAGCATCGAAGCTTTCAGATTTTTTTTTTTTTTGCAAGTAACAAACTATAGCTTTCAGATTTTTGCAAATAACATACATAGAACTTTCATATTTTCAAAAGCAAGGCACCCAAGATTCTCCAATCCTTGCCAATTGCACATGAAACGTTTCAGATTTCACAAATAAGCCACCCAAAGGTTTCCATATCTTGCAAAAAGAACACCCAAATATTTCAGATTTTGCGAATAGACCGCCCAATGTTCTCAGATTTTGCAAATAAACAACCGAAAACTTTCAAATTTTGCGAATAGACCAACCAATGTTCTCAGATTTTGCAAAGATAATACCCAACCTACAAGCATTAAGTCCCACCAAAAGAGTGTTTAAAGCCCCGCTTTCAAATTATAAGTCACTTTGATATTCCATACATAATTTTCAACAATTTTATATGTTTCATATCATGAAAGTGAAAGAAAATATATTTCCAAATAATCTTGTAACTTCCATGCAAGCCGCACAATCATACCATCATTATTATTGTAGGCAACCCTACATCTACTTTCTAACTTATATTTGACTGAAAATCATAGAATCTGCAATCAACCTGAGAGTCAAAAAAAATCATTTATGATCACAAAGAAAATGCTTAAATGTTGAAACAGATAGTGCTCATGACCCACGATGGTGCACCAGTCAATCCACCGCCTTAAAACAATCTTAGTTCTCAACAGCAAATTTTAAAGGATAAAAAGTTAAGACAGGATCTCGAATTGAATTAGTTCACTGCCCCGATTAATGGTTCCACAGTAGCAACCTTCCATACTCCTTTTGGAAATAAATAAAACAAGTGTAAAAAGCTAAACTTAACCAGCTATCAACAGATAGAATCGAGAGATTTCAGAGATTATGCATTGGTTTGAACTGCAGCAAAGGGAACAATATTCAACTTATATGATAATGGGAAAATGACAATTCTAATCCGATTGGATGTATAAATTAGGAAAAGTTTTGAGAAAAAGAATTCTTTGCCTTAGCAGTCAGGTAATATATGCCATAGCAAGAGATGTGCACTAATGCTATGGCTAAATAGCGTAATGGAGTCCAGGGAGTTGAAAGTTCCACGAAAAAATAAAGCTACAAGTTAACACCATAGGCATGCAGGATTCTCTGAAAAGTCAAATATGAACAGCTCCAAAGAATAAAATGTGTCATTCCAAACCAAAAAAAAGGCAGGCAATTCACAGCAGTGTCAGGAAGAACAAACACAACATTTGTAGAATGCATACAGATCGTTACAAAATCAAACCTGAGATGCTCAAACATGATTGGTACAAGGAGAAGTTAGAAGACCACATCTGTTAAAATCACAGCTCCGTCACCTATCTCAGTTTATCTCCTCAAAATGCTCACTGGACCAAGATGTTTTTATGCAAACCTAGAGCAGCTTCAAGACAAAGGCCAGAGACAATCCGGCAGCACCTCCACCCTCTAAGAATTTCGGCCAACCCAAAAGACCTCCTCAAGGTGGAATTTTATAGGCAAAAGAGGAGAAAAGCGGTCACCTACCAGCCTCACTGATGGACGAATCAGGTAAAGGAAGAGGAAGGATTGCATTTAAGGAAGAGGAAATGCAACCTAGGGCAAAGGAAGAGTCGGTCAGGTGGAGTTTCATCGTTGGAGAGTCGTTCAGTCAAGCGGCTCACGTAGAAGAAGAGGAATTGTTTGCTAGGGCATGCAATCGAATCAAAAGAGGCGCGAACTGCTCGGGTTTCGTCGCGAGAGAGGAGAAGGCGATCGTGCGGCTGGATCGAGCGAGGAGAAGAGTGCGGAAGCTAGGGCTTTGCTCGGGTTGAAAAGGGAGTCGACCAGAGGAGTTGTGTGTGAGAAAGGGTAAATAAGGTTTAAGATTAAAATTAATATTATAATCAATGATATAAATATAAAAATATTTAATATTTCCCAAATAAAATTTGATTTATGCACTTTCATTCATGCATCAAAACTTAACAAAAATTTGTGTCTTTTTTAGGTAATTCTGACGTTCTGGACAGGCTGGCGACGTCTGTTTCGTCGTCGAAGGTCGTTTTGACAAATTCATCGATTCGTGTCATTTTCTCGTGTCAGAAATTACGGCAATATAGGTGTCCTTTCCTAATAAAATTGGTGTCTCAAACGCGTTGGCGTAATCCATTTCGTCATCGGAGGTCATCCGGAGAAGTTCGCATTTTTACCCATCTTTAGGCTCAATATATGTCTGATCTTGTGCAACTTAGTGAATTTTGTGAATTTTGTATGTGTGTGACGATAAAGTCCTGACGAGGTTTTCCTAGGGCTTGAAATTATATTGGGAACTTCTCCCTGAGTATCCATACAATAGCCCATAACCGTTCGTGTTTTGAGACCATAAGTGTTAGATATCACAGGAAAATAGGAAGTGACTAGAATTTCTAAAAAGGGTGAGTCTTCATTCTAGTTTTCTAAGATAGTCAATAGAAACTCCTGGAGCTAGATACTAAGGAAAAGAGTAATGACCTCAAAATGAGGTCAACTACCATTAGGGGTAAACTCCACCTCTAAACATATACATATAAGCATCCATATATAAATTATATCATTCTTCATAACATACATTCTTCTGAGATATCTTCATTTATCTATTAACATGCATATTAACTCTAATGTGCAACTAATCACCATATATATCTCTTATGTCATTCATATTTTTTATCTCATAGCATATCTCTTATATCATGCATGACTTTCATATCATGCACATCTTTTCCTATCATGTTTACCATGTCTATCTTTCTTATCTAACAATATAAATAATCTAACTAAACTAAAGCATACATCGAGTCAAACATACATTTTGCAATAAAAAAAAAATTATTAAAATTTAGAAATATAATTATTCACCTCAATTATTATGTTAGATTTTTAATCATTGGTAACTAGTTGGACGTCGCAATAATGTTTATGTTGATATTAATAACCTATAGAACAAAAATCAAGCTTTACTATTCAAACAATTTTCATTAATCGAATTATTCTTCCTATCATAGGATTAATTTACTTGAATTTATGGAGTCGTCCTACAACTAACTTCCACAAGCTTACCTCGAGCTCATCCCTCAAGTAAACAACCTGAAATTTATAAATATCTTGAGATTTTATAATATCTTGACTCATAAAATGATTTAACACAAAACATAATTAATTTGCCAAAACGTACCTCAAACGGAAACACAAAACTATCGAATCTTCCTCCATCTTCTTCTCACCTTATTCCTCTCCTATATTCGTTGATTTCTCGCTAAAGGCCCTTACGAAAGCTCACAAACTAATTTTATGACTTTTGACGCAACCTGGTCTCCACTGTGGCAACCAGAAAATAAAAAAATGGTACAATTTATAGCAAATCTCAAAACGAAAATAAGATGAAGGAAAGGAATGTCTAAAATAGCGTGAAAGAAGGTTTCATACCATTAGATTTCATTTTGGAGACCTGAATCGTAGATTGCAGCATTTGGGGTCACGCAGCTCCTCTTCTTGAGACTCTGCTATAGTGTAGGATTGTGCCTACTGCCATGACCGAGCTCTGAACCTTGTGGTAAGGGGAAACGGGGGAGGAGAGGAAAAAAGTCAAAAGATCTAGAAAGAGTCAGCCCTTTGGCCGAAACCAATGCTAAATATTGTGTGAAAGTCTATTGGGAACAATAAAATACTAGAGAGTAAGGAAGAATTAGAATTAATTAAATTAATTAAACTTATAACTTCCTATTTTTATATCTTTCATTCTATTCATATTTTATATATAGTATTATATATTAAATTAATCGTTTGACGAGTTGAATTTTATAAAATTAATTCGATTGAAATCTCGTGAATAAGAAATTTGGGATACATTTAAAGCTGTCAAAATTTTTACATTGTTTTTTAAACTCGATTATTACAACACTGCTATCATGCAGAGGAGTAGGCTAGTACGGGAGTTCTCGCCTGTGCAGTGACATTCAATCTCGACGACCGAGCCGAAGAAGAAGAAAAGGAAAGAGGTGGTGTGCTTGCCGAGTGGATGGAGTTTTCTTGCATGCAGAGGTCATATCGCGAATGAGCAAAGTCGAGCATCACACAAGGAGAAGGCGGAACCACGTGTAGAGGGGAGGAAGGTGAAGTTTTCACGTGATTTAGGGCTCTTGACTGATGCAGTGCTTTCCTTCCTAACATGACAATTAGGTTGGATGTGAGTCTCAGTGTTTTCCTTCCTAACATGACAAAGATATTTTCCCGCTACCACTTGGGTTGGATGTGAGTCCCAGAGCTTTCCTCCTCAATGTAGCAGATATTTTTTTTTTCCAGTCACCACTTAGGTTGGATATGAGTCCCAGTGCTTTCCTTCCTAACGTGACAAAGATATTTTCCCACTACCCTTGGGTTGGATGTGAGTCCCGAGCTTTCCTCCTCAATGTAGCAGATTTATTTTTTCCCATCATCAATTAGGTTGGATGTGAGTCCCAGTGCTTTCTTTCCTAACTTGACGAAAAGATTTTCCCGCCACCACTTGGATCGGTGTGAGTCCCCCTATACGGATGTTAAGGCTTCTGATTCCTTCAAATTTCAAATTCCTGAAGATCGGTATGAGTCCCCCTATACGGATGTTAAGGCTTNATTAAAAATGATCTTAATTTACTAGAACTAAATGAAAATATGACACTAAATAGGACGCAATGGAGAAAAAGGATTCATGTAGCCGACCCCACGTAGTGGGATTAAGGCTTTGTTGTTGTTGTTGTTGTTGTACCCTAGGTGATAGCCCATTCACCTAGTCCTCAGTGTAGACTTTCTAGAGCTTAGGCACATACCCTAGGTGAGAGTCTGTTCACCTAGCCTTCAATGTAGGTTTCCTAGACTTTAGGAGCACACCTAGGTGAGAGTTCATTCACCTAGCCCTCGGCATAGACTTCCTACACTTTAGAAGCACACTCTAGGTGAGAGCCCATCCACCTAATCCTCAGCATAAACTTCCTAGACTTTAGGTGCACACCATGTGTGAGAGTCTATCCACCTAGTCCTCGGTTTAGGCTTCCTACACTTTAGAAGCACACCATAAGTGAGAGCTCATCCACCTAATCCTCAGCATAACATCCCAAGGCTTTAGGAGTATACCCTAGGTGAACGTTCATTCACTTAATCATCGAATGCACAGTGAAACTAGACACTTGACCCTAATTCACAAACTGACTAAGACACTAGACATGATGCACCAAGACCTGACACATGCTTCCTTAATTAAATCAACAGTGAAATTCCCTCAATGACTTAACCTACAATAAAACTCAATGCATCGGGATTTGAGCTTGGATATTACATTCAAATCCTTCTGGCAATTGGGGAAATTTGTTAATGCCACATATGGATCATCGGACTAGGATAAGTTTAGGGTCTAAGTAGCGAGGGCGATGACGACATTGCTTATGTGTGCTTAAACGAGGGATACGAAGTAGAATTATTAGAATAGTATCTCTTACCTCAAGGACCTTCTATAAGATAGAGGAAAGGATCGAGGATGCTATTCGCCGACCCTTGGTGGGATTGTTTCCCCCGATACTCTTAGGTTGTCAGTAGTTCTAGCACGATTAGAGGACTGTACGACTTTACAAAATATTTATAAAAATAAAACAAAAATTTCTTTTGCATGATTAAAAGAACTCTTCATAAAAAAGACTTAAATAATAACTTTTGCATGAAAAATTTTCCTATGAAAATTTATAAAGGTCCACGGCTAGTCACTTGGATTGAGGTTAAGAACTGTCTTCTATAGATTGTCGGGTCGGTGACTCCTGTTCAAGATCGGGAAGCATACAGCCCAGCTCTGAGCCCCCCTCTTTTACCAATGTCTTATACCTAGTCCTGAGCTAATATATGTGGTTACAGGTTTCTTTTGCTCGTGATTTTTACAACTCATTTGTATGACTTTTGTATTGGGTTTTCTCGCATTGTTTAATTTTCTTGCAAGTTTATTTAATTCTGCTGCAAATTATATTATGCTCGCAACGTTAATCGCACAACAGTAGCAGATGGCCAGGTACGCTTTTACAGTTTATCTACAACATTTCACTTTACTGCAGTTTACCTTTCAAGTATCTTTTATTTACCTGCAATTTGATTATTTTGTATGCAAAACCAAACATTGACACCAAAACTGTGAAGCACAAATCACCACTCAAACACTTAAACCCTGGAGTTGTCACGACGACAGAAGTTTGGAGCCAACTTTGTGAGCAGCACGACGAGGAATTCAGACCGAGCAACAAGAAGATCTTCTTCAGCATTATCCCTTCTTAGCATAATAACAACCCATAGGACTTCGAGGTAGCTCGCCTAGAGCGACGTAAATCCTCACCCTCTTTTAGGCCCCTGCACAACCATGTTGTGCAGCATAAGTCCTAACTCGCTTTAGATTCCGAGGTTGTTGTGTGGTACGACGTAAACCCTCCTTTCTCTGTGGGTTATTTGCATAATCGGGTATTATGCACATGTAAGTCCCAAATAATAAAATTGGCAGGATTGAACATTCAAATAACATCATCTCTAAAAATGCAGCCACACAGTAGGATAGTTTGGGAAGTCACTGGGGATTCTCCTCAGGATCTATGACATCCCCTATCTTTTCTTTTATTTGGACTCCTGAAATAATTGTTCCTATTTGAGCCACTCTCACTTGCATTTTTCCACGTCCTACCTTGAAAACTTAAACTTTGAATTCTTGAAGACTAGAACCACTGATCATTATCGAGAGTTTTCTTAAGTAATTTTCGTCACTTGGGATGTAATTAACTATAGGGGTTTGCCTCTATAGAGAACTTGAAACTCAGGTAAAATAAATTATATTTAATCTTTGTATTAAATAGGGGAATTTGTCGGTCATATATAAAAGGTTCGCAGACCAAATGGATGTCACAAATCTCTTAGTTTGCAGGATTGGGCATATTATCGGGGTCTACACTTTTCTCTTGGAATGTGTAGTATTCAGGGTGTCAGACATGATTATGCAAATTATTAGACTAATGAGATCCATTCGGTCTCATTTTTTTTCGAAAATTAAAACATACTACTTTCAAAACTCAAACTATATATCTATTATATTAAATTAAATTTCAAAAAATTATTTTCATATTTCATATTTTCAAATCTATCTATCGAAAAAATTGACCGACAGCGGGGCAATGCTAAGGTAAATGAAAAATGATATTAATATTGAAGTACTTTAATTGATATAATTTTTAGGCGCGTTCTTATGACGATTGGATAGATATAAAATGATATAGATGTGTTATTAATATAGTAAGACTCAATGAATAGCAACATATTCTTAAGATATCAAATATTTCTATTGACTTATTAAAAGCTTATATGGCATGTGTATTATTTTCTTTTATTTTGAATTATTGTAGCTTAAGGGTATGAGCATTCACTCTCTTTGGTCAACTCACAGTTGTTTTAAACTAAATTTTCAGATGTAATTAACATATTCAAAAGATGAGCAATAGAAAATAATGTTTATAGAAGACACCGACAACCGGTAATAAGATAAATCAAATTATACTAAATATAAGTTAATTGGCAGATCTTTATTTTGTTAAATATTAAATGAACATAGAAAAGTTAGTTCTCACCGTCCATAACTGTCTTGGTTAAATCCAAGTTTCGGGTTGGGTCGTGAAAGAAAGTGCATTAGCGGGTTTATTATCAACTCCTAGTTTATGCTTTAGGATAAGAGTAAAATCCTGAAGATACACAACCCATATAGCATGCTGACAGATGATCTTTAGAGCATAATGGTCAGTTTTTAGAATAAACTCTGTGTGTATTAGGAAATGTCTCCAATGTCGAAGCGTTGAATAATTGCATAAGATTCTCTATCAAAAATAGAGTATCATGTCCGCCAACCTTTTGATGTGAAAAATTTTAATTTAATTTATATATAAGGTAAAAGGTATATAGTTTTGATTATGAAAATAGTGTTTTAATTTTTTTAGAAAATAAGACCGAATGGATCTCATTAGTCCAATAATTTGCATAATTGTATCTCGTACCCTGAATACTACATTCCGAGAGAAAAAAAATGTAGATTCCGATAATAGACTCAATCATTCAAACTAAGAGATTTGTGACATTCATTTGGTCTGCGAACCTTTATATGTGACCGACAAATTCCTCTATTTAATACAAAGATTAAATATGGTTTATTTTACCTAGGTTTCAAGTTCCCTATAGAGGCAAGCCCCTATAGTTAATTATATCCCAAGTGACGGGAGTCACTTGAGAAAACTCTCGATAATGATCAGTTGTTCTGGTCTTTAAGAATTCAAAATTCTGGTTTTCAAGATAGGACGAGGAAAAAACAAGTGAGAATGGCTCAAGTAAGAACAATCCTTTCAGGAGTCCAAAGAAAGTAAATGGTAGGAGATGTCACAGATCCAGAGGGGAATCCTCAGTGACCTCCCAAACTATCCTACTGTGTGGTTGTGTTTTAGAGAAGATTTTATTTGAATGTTGAATCCTGTCAATTTTATTATTTGGGACTTACATTTGCATAATAACTGGTTACGCAAATAGCCCGCAGAGGTAAGAGGTTTTACGTCGTTCTGGACGACAATCTCGGAACCTAAGAGGAGTTAGGACTTACGCCACACAACATGGTTGTGCAGGGGCCTAAAAGAGGGTGAGGAATTACGTCATGCTAGGCGAGCTACCTCGAAGTTCTATGGATTGTTTAAACTAGGAAAGTTTAACTGGTGAAGACTTGTTTTGTTATTGTAGAATGACGACCACCTCCACTTATAGTCTGCTCCAAACTCCCTGTCGCGCTGCCCACGAAGTTGCTCCAAATTTCTTGTCCACGTAGCAGTCCTAAAGTCTAAGGTTCAAATGATTGTACCATGCACGTTTCAATGTCTCAGTTTTGTTGTCATTATGGGAGGTAAAAGTTGATTAGAGCGACACCGGTTAAAATCTCACGGTTCTCTCGTTCTGGTATCACTATTTTCTTTTAAATTTACTTAGTCTAAAAGAGTTGTGAAACTTATTTAAACTGGGAAGATCTCGTTAGCAACCGTGGGTTACCTCCTCTGAGAGACTCCTGTAAATTCGAAAGAACATATTATGTTTTCTTTTTTTTTTAATGTTGCTTAATTTTAAAAAAATTGTTTTGTTTTGAAAGTAAGATTGTATTCAGTACCTAGATAATATGTTATAGCAAAAGAGTAATTGCAATAAAAAAACAACAACAAATCAAATGTACATGCGTATGTTGCGTATCTACTGTTGTTATTCATGTTGCATGTTTCTCACAAAGCATAATATAATTTGCAGAGAATTTAAGTAAATTACAGAGAAAAGATGAAAACAGTAAACAGTATAACAAGTTGTAGCAACAGCTAAGAACTCCAAACAGGTGATCTTAAGATTTTCTACAACTTCTAACTACACCTAGCGAGCTAGTATGGTGATCCTACGACCTCCTACGCCTCCAGTAAGCAACTAGCAAATGTGTACGGTGATCCTACGACTCCGGACAGCAACTAGGAATTTCGAATAGCGTCTGTATGAGTTCCTATGAACCTAAACAGCAATAGGCAGCACCTATGCAGCTCCCTACGAACCCGAATAGAGGTGGGCAGCAACTAGATGGCTTTCAAACGATGGTGGACAGCTACTAGGTGGCTTCCTACGGACTCAAACGGTGGTGGACAACTACTATGTGGCTTCCTACGAACCCAAATTGTGGTAGACAGCTCCTAGGTGGCTTCCTACGACATCGAACAACGGTTAGGAGCATTGGGCAGCACTCTACAGCATTCCTATGACATTGGGCAGCAACTAGAAGCATTGGAGCTTCCTACGACACTGGGCAGCAACTAGAAGCATTTGACAGCGGTCTTACAGCTTCCTACGACACTGGGCAGCAACTAGAAGCATTGGACAGCGNGCTTCCGATTTCTTCAAATTTTAAATTTTTCGAGGATCAGTATGAGTCCCCCTATATGGATGTTAAGGCTTCTGATTCCTTCAAATTTCAATTTCTTCAAATTTCAAATTTTAAATTCCCGATGATCGGTGTGAGTCCCCCTATATGGATGTTAAGGCTTCCGATTCATTCAAATTTAAATTTCAGGATCGGCGCAATGATTCTGATTCTTTCCACATATTTTCCACATCCTATCCCTAAATTTTCCGCATGCATGATATTTCCTAAATTTTGGTGTAAATCCCGTGTTGGTGGCAGTCTCCAAATTTTGGCATAAATCCCACGTGGTGGCCTCGTACCTCCTTTTTCAAACTGATTTCCTCACTCAATCAAATCTACAACAATTAAACAACGCAAATATGTGACGAATCTCTGCATCCCCATCGGAAACATTTAAAAATCTTCAGTAAGCTGTTGTCTTTGGATTGGGAATACCCTGGTGGAAAGTCCCAACTCAAATTTGATTTTGACTCTGGATCGATTCATTCTGTGTATCGGGTACTTGGATAGTTCTTTTGATCGTGTTGATCACTTCGGTCAACACCAATACGCGCGGTGCGCTTGTTCAGCACACCACACCTATTGGGGGTCCATTTGTTGACCTCATTTTTAATGAGGTCTTAGCCTCCTAATCTTAGAACCTAGGATCTAGCTTTAGGAGTCCTTATTGACTATCCTAGCGGACTAGCAATGGAACCCACCTCCCGTAGAACTTCAAGCCACTTCTTGACTCATTTTTATGAAGAACTCGCATGAGTGGTTCCAAACACTCAACTTTTAGTTGCAAGGGCTCAGGACCAACATGTAGGGCCCGAAATTGAGTTCCTATAGGATCAACAGCTTTAGGTGAGCCCTTTGTGACTCGATTACTCGTGAACGCCGCTTTTCATGCACTCACTGCACCACACACGATTTTGACTTAAATCGACTCACCCACCGGCGAACTCGTCCGGACGACCCTAGATGACGAAACGGACCGCACCGACGCGTCCAGAACGTCAACTTTAGCTAGGAAAGACACTCATATTGCTAAGGTTACGCTCGAGCACAAATGGCATGGATATTGATGCACGATTTTTTTATTTTTTTAATTTGCGGGGCGTGGGCCCAGGCTCAACCCAGGTCCGACTTGGGTTCGATTCAGGCTGGACATGGGCTAATTACTTCAGCCCACAGATTTCAAATTTCAAATTTTAAAATTCAAATTTATGATTTAATCCCCCATTAAATATTTCCAATTAAGTTGTTGCCGCTATGGAAACAATTTAATTCCCCGCCCAATTAGCGGTTATTTTGGAATTCGAGGGATAGAAATCCCGCTCTGGCTCCTCTCTTCTTCAGCCCGGCACCAAAAACTCCTCGTTCGCTCCTCCCCCCGCACCGAGAACCTGTCTTTCCCTGCCTCGTGCTCGACACAGCTCCGTTCACCTCTTCCTCGCGCCTGCTTCGTCGCTCGCAATCACGCAGGAAAGCCTCGCCTCCGTCGATCCCACTGATCTCCATTCGCCTCGTCTTCCTCATCACCCTTCGCGCGACCTCGCTCGATCCCGCGCTCCTCTGGCGGCTTGATCCCGCTCCCCTCTGCGACCCGAGACTCTCTCGATCCCGCCTCCTCTTCTTTCTCTGGTTTAAAAGCTCTGCAGGAAACTATTTGGACAACCAGAACAGGAAGTAAGTTGTGGACGCTCACCTGTCCAACTCAATCTTATGACTCTTCACTTCTCTGTGAGTTCTTGCAAGATCCCAAACACCAACTTATATTTTCTGTGGATTTTATTCATGTCCAATTTGGGCTCCATATCTTGACATTTATGCTATTGTTTAATTTTATTTTATTTTATTTTTTTTATTTATTCAGCTTATGTCGTCTCCTTATCTGTTTAGAAAATGAGTTAATGATTTGATTCCTTCTTGTTGTTGGCCAAAGTTTAACGGCAAACTATGTTATGAAATACTGATTGCTTCTTTTAAGTTTTGATATTTAACGCGACGTATTTTCTTCGAGTTGCCTAATTGTTGTTATGCATATTTTTGAAACTTAGACAGTTGCAGTTAAATTTGTGACATGCTTGTGGACTAATTGGAACGATATTAAGGGAAGATTTTCTGGTGAAGCTAACATGTTGTAGTTATTTGTATTTGTAATATTGTTATGACCCTGCAAGTATTGAAAATTCATTTTATATGTTTTCGGCAATTTAAAAGTTTAAATGACCTTGTGGTTGTTTTTATGTATGACCCTAGCATCCACTCTTTTGCCGACTCGTTCGAAGAAGCGGGTGAAGGACAAGGTTTTTCTCTCTACGGAGAGGGGAATGAAACCAACCTTGACTACTCTTTTGGGTTGCATCCGTCAATCAATTGAAGCATTTTTTGTGTGGGAGCTCGAGGATAAAAAAAAAGTAGGCTGATGGTGATGGACTCGGGGTCAGCACGGAATTGCGTGTATAGAATCTCAATTGCGTAGTGAAGCCGGCAAGCGAACAAAAAATTTCTGGAGGGAAACCGAGACTGATTCTGAAGCCGTATGGTTTCAGTTGTACAGTTTTTGGTCAAGCATGTGATGAATCTTATGTTGATTTGAGCTTGCAATAATACTTGTTTTAGAGAAGACTTTAAAGACCTTTTGGGTCAATCAAAACACTGTCTTGGAACATACTTGAACACCCTTCTCGAGAGTTTTATTTAATTACAATATTAAAAAAAAAATTAAACTTTTTTTTTAGGCCGAGTCACTTGGCTTTCCACCGCTCTGGCTTTGCTAGTTTTGAAAGTGGTTCGACCTCATTTTATTTTGTTTATTTTTAAATAGTTAAGTCAGAAAATGGGAACTTCTGATTTAATTAGTTGGAAAACACTTATTTGAGGGTTAAATGTTTTAAATCACTTTAAACACAAGTTAAAACATAGGCTTCTAGATTTTTAGGAGCACACCCTATTCACCTAATCCTCAGTGTAGGCTTCTAGATTTTTAGGACACACCCTAGGTGATAGCCCGGGTGTAGTGTTAAATAAGCAAGGGTTCCCACATTACGGGCGAATGCGGGTAAAGAAGTTAGTCCATGAAACTAATGAATATAATATTAGGATAGGTTCTTGNTCATTAATTTCAGCACCTCACAGCACTCCTACAGCACTTATAGCATTCCAAATCATTAATTTCAGCATCTCGCAACACTCCTACAGCACTTATAGCACTCTAAGTCATTAATTTCAGCACCTCACAGCACTCCTACAGCACTATAGTGATTGGCAACCTCAAACAGCCCATATACAATGACCTTTAAGCTTCCTACAGCACTCTATAGTGATTAGCAGTCTCAAACAGCCCATATAAAGTAATTAAGTTGTTCAAGATTGACCAATAAAAGCAACTTGAAGCAGTGATCAAGTTGTCAAATGAATAAATTTGTGGATCAGAATAATACTTGCGTCTTTTTATCCAAGACATAAAATCGGTTAACACGATTCAATGGAAAAAAAACTATTCGGAGATCTCCAAAAATCAGTCTCTATGATTGAGAGAGCTATTAACAAAACAAATGTAAGCAGACAAATAAATTATGAAGTGTTTATAGCATAAATTAAGCTCAGCTGTCATGAGATCAAATCTTATAGATGAAAGAATGCATGTGAAAGTTTTAAACCAAATTGAATCTACATAAACAGAACTAATTCAATTCCTCAGAAAGTTTCTTTTCAGCTTTCGACAGATTCAATAGCTTCAATTAAAGATCTATAAAATAAAATTTAAGCGAGGAGATCGACCTGAATCGACGAATCAAATCACACAGTAACAGAAGCCTCTTCTGCGTACTAGTCTTCTAGGAGGGTCAAACAAGAGAAGCCTAAAGTTAGACCCTAGGCTCTAAGGAGAGAAGTGACGACCTCATCCGAAAATGAGGTCAACATATCATTGTTTAGCTTCATTCAACTTCTCATTGTAGAAGGCAACATTGACGTTTCTTGACTAAGAACATCATCTATGCCTACAACAAACGCATCACAAGTTGTCTCAAATGTTTTGTTAAGCTCATGAAGTTTTAGTACAAGATATGAAGTCATTAGAAATTTGATTTGTTCCATGTCCTTTGGGGTTTATGTTGTCCACACATACTTCTTTCTTCGATAAGTGAGTGATGGAAAATACAATTGTGCTGAAATTTTTAATGAAAATTTGGTGGAAGGCTACTAAGCCATAAAAGCTACGGATAACAATAAAGCTCTTAGAAATGGATCAATCTAGGATGTTTTGAATTATGGCGGGATCAGCTTTCAAACCAACAGCAATAACAATAACCCCTAGAAAAAGTAACTTCAAGCGTACAAAATGAACACTTCTTAATATTGATGTAGTGTTTTTCTTCCTGTAGCTTAGGTAACACTAATCTTAGGTGCTTTATGTGAGCTTTCTCATTATGGTTGAAAATTAGAATGTCATCAAAGTAGAAGACCAAAAAAGGGTTTAAGAACTGTATTCATAAGTCTCATAAAAATACTAAGAGCATTGGATTACCTAAAAAGGGTGATTAAGCATTCATATAGTACATAAGGGGCCTTAAAATGTCTTCCATTCGTCCCCTGCCCTTATCCTAATCTGGTGATGGCCACTTTTAAGGTTAATTTTGAAAAAGCCAACGGCATTTCCGACAAGATCTAACATGTCATCCAACCAGGCAATTGAAAATATGTGTTTGATATTTAGGGACTAACAATGTTGGACCTGCACAGGGTGACTTTTTAAGATGAAATATTTCATGAATTGTTCATCAACTTGCTTCTTGAGTTCAGCAAACTTTGTGGGTTCATCATATAATGAGGTAGATTTGATAGTTGTAAACCAGTAATAAAATCTATGGCATGTAAGATAGCTCATAAATATGGGATACCATCTGGTAGGTCATCGTGATATAGATCCTAAAATTTAGATAGTAAACTATAATTTTGAGATTTGAAATTAAATAGGTCGGGGTGCAGCTTCTCTAACAAGAATTAAATAATAGGATCATGGGTCAAAAACACTCCTAATAATGTTGAATCCTACTTTAATACTAAAAACAAAATGTGACTGAATGTGTAGGACTCTCAACAATAATGTGACGAATCATTTTAGTTCGGGGGAGACAAAAGGAAGAACCGAAAAAGAAAAGGCAAACAAACGGAAGAGGAAAGAAATAAGCGAGGAACACTAAGTGAAGAGTCGGGAAAGCCAAGCAGAGCAAGAGAAAACGAGAGGTCGGAAGTTTAGGAGGAGATTTCGCCTATATAAATCAACTTACTCGTGGATTCAGCAGCGTGTGAAGGAGAGGAAGATGATGTGAGGGTAGGAAAGAGGCGACACTGCTGTCATGCAAAGGTGACAAGTGCGAGAGTTCCTGCACACCCGACCTTGACGAAGGAGGAGAAGAGGGGTGACGTTGTTATCTGACGACAACGGATCTATCGAGCTTAAAGGAGGAATCAAAGGGGTTGTTGTGTAGAGAAAGAGGAACACGATGAGGGTTAAGTTCATGCAGGAGATCAGGCTGTCCATGTAGGTCACTCGTGAGCAAGGAGGGAGAGGAGGGCTCTCGACCGAGCCTTGTTACTCGGTTCAAGTGATCTAGGGCACGAGAGAGAGGAGTAAGGTATCATACTTAATAATTTGAGTTATTATCATTTATTGCATAAAGTTTATATTTATTTAAATTCAGTCCTATTGTTTAAAGGTAATCAGTAGTAGTAATAATAATAATAATAATAATAATAATAATAATAACAATAATAATAATATTAACATATATATATATATATACTATTTATTAAACAAATAAAAATATGATAATAGAAAAAACTTATTAAATTTGTAATAAGATAATAAATAATTTAAAATTTAATATGAACACCATGTTTATTTTAGGCATTCAATTCTAGAAGAACTGACGCTAAGACAAATTAATTGACACCGATGTGAGTACTTTTACCTCTAAATTATGGTAATAATGTTGTATTTCTTATAAATAACTCGCATTAAAATTTCATTAGTCAAGAAATCTTATTACTGCAATTAACATGTGATTATTCTGACTCTTTATTCAATTTGATCATTTAGACATAAATATAAATGATTTGCATAGTTATACTTATTTACTACACATGCATGTTATTTAGAATGAAAACGAAATGATTTACAGTATTATTGCATGTACATGATTGGCTATGATGGAGCACCATTAATGGTACTAGTGAAGGAACACTAATGTATCCGTGCATGTAAATGGAAAAAGAAAATTGATATTGAAGTATCTTAAGTGATACAAATTTTAGTAAATAAGCTTAACTGGAATGCATATTGTTCTACTTTCCTTGTATTATTGTATTTTAGAAGTATGAGTATTCACTGGTTCTTTGGCTCACAGTTTTTTAACTAACTTTTCAGGTCTAATTAAATTATTAAAATATGAGCGATAGATGAGAAAACGTTTATAAAAGACGCGGGCAACCATCAACGAGGTAATTTTAATCTGCTTTAATTTAATTTGTAGTGGCTTTTTATCTGTTAAATTGTAGATGAATATAGAAAATTTAACTCACGTTGTCCAACTGTCTGCTCCCGCATTGGTTAATTCCAAGCCTTAAGTCAAGTCGTGACAAGCAATGTCCAAACAAACCTCTCTAGCAATAGAAGAAAATACGATTAAGTGAAGCTTAGCGTTCTTCTTTTAGCTAGTTTAGGTTGAAGGTCAGATCGGGGGTGTGAGGTTGTGTAAGGAATATTTTGTGCAATGGAGGTTCTCTACCCATTTATGAAAGCTATGGAGTATTAGATGGGTAAATTCTATGAAAATGTGTGGTTGCCCTTTTAAATTGGTTTCACAAATAAGATTTTTATGGTTTTATCAATGAATTTAATCACATAAGTGTTCTCTCTTCCATAGTGAAAGACATTCAAATCATCAACCCATGGACGACCTAATAAGATATGTGTAATTTTCATGGGAGTGGCATCACACTAAATGTGATCAATACAACTTCCTATCTTAATAAATAACAAATATTCTATCGTTATGAGTAGGGAACAGTGATCCACCAAAGTGACATGGAATGGATCTAGATGAGGCTATGGTTTAAGGGATGTTATAGATAAGGCATGTTTAGATATCATATTCATAGCACAACCTCATCTATCACCATCTTACACCTCTTCTCCTTGCACATAACATACATGGAGAAAATATTCTTCCTCTAGTCTTTTTATTCACTAGAAGTATATATGCATTTGATCACACTTAAAGAGGTGTTATATGCTCAACCTCTTCATCAGAAAGTGGTATCATCATGAATCTCTACTTCTTCATCCACCCTATCTTCATATAACCCTTCATCAACTTCATCGAGAAACTTAATCGTGGCCTTGCACTGATGTTGCATATGACCCTTCTTATGAAGTAAATTATTTTCTCGGTATTAGATGAATACTCAAGTGTGATTCTATTGGTTTGGCTACTAGTGGGCGTGGTGTAGGCCTAGTAGTAGACATTTGGCTTGCATATGAGGAAGATGGAATTGAGGAACCTCAACCTCTAAGTCAGGACTTTGAAGCGGCCTTCTCATGCTTTTCTAGAAGTAATGCATAGTGGAAAGCATCCTCAAGTGTTTGTGGGTCTTGAAGTTCTGCCTTATAGCATATCTCATTCTTAAGTCCAATAGTGAACTTATTGGGTAGTTGTCACTCAAGGTTAGTGCAATTTGTCATGGAAACTAAGTTTTCAACTTGATTAACGTACTCAATCACTTGCATACTATCTTCTTTTAAAGTCGTCAATTGTTCATGGAGTTTCTTTTAATGGTTTCTAGGGTAGTACTTAGCTCTAAGAATCTCCTTCATTTTTACCCACGTGAGTTATTGTCTTCCTACCCTCTGTTATTTGGTCAAAAATTAGTCCAAAAAATTTTAGTGTGACCAGTTAGTTTCATTTTTGCAAATGTGGTCCTTTAGTAGCCATCCATCTAGTACCACTCAATGAATTCGTCTATTTGGGTGAGTCGGTCAAGGAACCTATTCGGGTCATGGACCCCGCCATAGTTAGGTGCATCAAATTTGACTTTTTAATGGATTTTAACTGAGTATCAAAGTTCTAACATACCCATTCCTAGAATTGTTCCTAAGGTCACTTCTTCTAGGTGGTAAGCTATCTCTAAATTCTTCTAGAAAGTTTTCTTCTAATTGGGTTGTGTCGATGGGATTAACTAATGAAAGCTTTGGCAAACTAAGGCTAATATCTCGGACTTGGATAGCAGCTTGTGATGGAATCCTTAAGTTAGAGAATTTATCCATTTGTTGTATGTTAAGCTTTTTCATTCTCATATTAGTTAAATCCAATTGATGTGGACTAGCTGATTTAGAAGGCATGATTTCAAATGATAAAATGCAAAAATTTATTTCAGCATTCACAATTTATTAAAATAATAATAATAACACAAATAACAAAAAAAAGTAAGCTTAATCACAAAAATTAAAAGTGAGTGCTCGTATAGACTTTTCTCATGCAAATTAGGAATCAAGGGGTAGGTTCAATCTGCAACGTGGAGCTCTTCCTTATTGTTTGGGTGTCACTCAAGTTATTATGGACGGGTAGGTTCAACGTAACTGGCTAGGCATTAATGTGAGGCTAACTAGTTAATACTAACATAAATGGGGCATAATTGGCATCAAACAGATATATTTGCCACTAAAACTTACAATAGAAGTAAAATACCAAATAAAAAAAATTTAAACTAAGAGAATGGCAGAGATTACCTCAAATCAAGTATTGAAGATTAAGTGTTGCAAAAGCCCTTTCAAGCTTCTCAATCCACAAAGTTCAATAAGGTCCAAGAGCTAGTCCACCTAACCTCGCTCTGATGCCAAGATTGATGGAGGCCGGTGTGAGTTGAATGTTGTTTGTGGATGATCACGATCACTAAGAATAGATCAAGTTGGACTTAATCTCCTTCAAATGTCAGGAGATCAATACTCAATTAAAAGTGATAAAAGTGGAATTAGGATTTATTCCAAGTTATGTCTGGAATCTAGAAGTCTCACTTCAAACTTGTAGAACTTTCTTTACATACGTCAAAATCATACAAACAAACACTTGAATTGTAAGTTCGGGAGTTAACTACTAATCTAAAAATTTTAGTAATTTTTGTGACCGATTTGATATTGAGAGATACAAATATAGTAGAGATTGGTCATACTTGTCCGGAAGTGACCAAGTTTAAGAAATTAGCTTAATCTTTTTGTGGAGGTATGAGAATTTATAATGTAAGGTGTAGATAGTAGTAGAAACACTCTAGTATGGATCAAGAGAGTTTTATTGGATTTGGACCATTAGGCATATGAATTTGGGGACAGGATACTTAGAAAAACAAAAACAAAAAACATAATATAATAAACTAGGATTATATTTGTGCCAACTTTTCTCCAATAATTTTAACATAATATTACATTATTTTTTTTAAATTTTTTTATACTTTTGAAGTGGGAAAAGAGGCGAGAATATCATATCAAATTCAAAATTTTTGGAGATGATTTGATGGGTAAAATTAGACAAATGGTGGAACGATGTAGGTTTTCTAGACAAAAACATATTTGGGATTCTCACTTAAAACAGCAAAACAAATAGATAAAGCATAAAATTTTGGGTTCTTCTTTTGGAACATAAAATAGACAATATTACAAACACAAAAAACACAAAAAATAAGTGAAAGAAGCGCAAAGAAATAAAAATTTCTACTCGCCAAAGCAGTTTTCCAAGGAGAATATCAAATCTCTTGGGTGGTTGACCACCAAACCTCAAGCAAATAGAGAATTCTTCATTCAAGAGTTCGCGCAATCAACCAATAATGTTTCATTCAGGTAAAAAAAGAATTCATATGTAATGCTAAACACCCTTTCATCACACCTCTTCGCTACCAAAGTAAATACCCAAGGAGAGGAAGAGAGGGAATAGTCGGCCCTCTTGAAACTAATCCAAATCACCTTAGCCGAAATTTCCGCTCCATACATTGATCGAGTCAATGCCACATAAAAACACATTAGCGTACATTAACTCCACATAAGCAAGGTCAACCCCACATAAGCAAATGTTTGATATTAACATAAATAATATATAAACTTTACCAAAACACACAAAATTAACAAAAAACTTTTAAGTAAACTAAATACTACATAACATAATGAAAAAGAGACAAAATTGAAGGTCTTTATGGCCTTCAAAACCATCAAAGTGCTCTCAAGCTTGATTTGACCCTAGATTTCGATCTACTAGTGGGTATACCTTCATGTGCCACATAAGTTCCTCACACATTTTTTCCTGCAGGAGATAGCTAACTCATTGTCTTCATCAATAACAAAAATAAGCCCAATTAACATTATTGTCCGTCTCATTAGGAAACAACATTAGCCATCATCACCATCAAATTGAATGATAAAGACGGTCAAATGAAAAAATTAGGCAAGGATGATTACGTAGAGGACGTTAAAGACCATTTACACTTACAGCTTCTCAATTCCAAGAAACGCTATATCGTAAGAGGGAGAATAGATGACGGCAACCTAAGGCAAACAGAACACGGCGACTACTTAAGATAAATTATAAGGTAAGAGATACGGGCTTGAGAATCGGGATACCTTGGATGGAGCCACATTGAAGTAGAGCTTACTGGAGAGGATTCGATTCCTGTGGAGGTCTTCGGCAGCTTCCCTAGATGAAGGCGGGGAACGGGACGAAGAAGGGCCCATTACCGGCAGTAAGAGAGAAACAATGGTTGGTTTAGTCTCCGGCGACTGAGTTGCGGCACCCCTCTCGAACCAGAAGGTTCATAAACCGCATGCGGAAAATGGGAACATCTATCTCTGCGTGGTTGCTCAGCTGAGATGATTCCAATTTTGGGATGCTTCCGATCCTGCAACTTTTTTGCTAGCTCTGGGGGTCTTTTTTTTCAATTTTATTCCTTTATTTATATTTTAATTTGAAAATATATGTATATTTGACTATAATGACTGTTTTTAAAAATAATCAAAACATACAAAATTTATTTTAAAGTGTTTTTAAACATAAATTAATTTGTTTTAAAAAATAAAAAAATTATTTAAAAATATACTAAATAAATCTATTTTTTAAATAAAAAATATTGATCCATAATATGGTAGTAGTTTTTATAAAATAGAAATCAAGAACTATCATATATTTAAGATATTTTATTTAGTTTGATTACTTATTAAATGAAATTAAGAGTTTAATTATTTTTATGTTCAATTGGCTATAAAATAAGATTAATCATTTGATATTTGAGCCGCATTAAACATATTGTGATGTTGGTGACATGTGATGTTGGTGACAAATGATGATAGTTATTCTAATAATGTGGGACAGGTGGCTAGAAACTAGCAAATAGTTGGCAGCAGTTGACGGCCAATGAAGGCAAGACAAAGCTAGATAAATATAAGTGATTGTCGGCAACTAACAGATTGCAGCAAATTACAACCGCCGCAATGGGTGAAGTTTCATACATGAAGTGATAGCTGAATGAAGATAGCTGATTGCAACAACTAGCGGATTGCATCAAATTGCGGCCGCCACAACGGGTGAAGTTTCATACATGAGGTGATCCTCAAATCGAGCAAATTTTAAATATATTAAAAATGAATTAATGAGTCATTTGATTTGTTGAAAAAATCCCTTATAAAAAAAATACAATATTCTTGAAATGTAGAGTATGAAAATATTAAAGTGTCATTTGGGTTGATGTAAAATAAATGTAGGAGTTTTTTCTATTAAGTAAAATGAACACACCATAAATCCATGAGAAAGGCAACGGACATCAACTTCTACAGGCAAATGACTGTTGCTACAGCATATGATGTGTTCTTAAAATTAATCAAACTAACCTAGTCTTGAATTCACCAAAATAAAACTCAATGGTGAGCTTAAATACATCAAAATTACACATTACTTGTATTTGCATACAATTAAGGGTCTGTTTGAGGCAGTTGTTGATTATTTATAATATGCTGATAACTAGATTATTCTGATAAACAATACAAATGAGAGCATTTAAAAACTTAATCATCTAGAATAACACGTAAATATTCCAATCGATCTGCTGGTTCCATCGCCATGAATATGTGCCTACGAGTTGGATCTTCTAACTTTTTTACAAACAATAAGTTGTTGGCCTATTTTCTAATTCTATTTCTTTAATACATAAATCACAAAAAATGTTGGTGACTTCTTTATCCCACATAACGGAAGGACCCCCTTCTTTAAACATGTTAAAACTATAAGGAACAAAAGTTTAATGCTCAGATAATCTCCACAGTGTTTAAATTTTAAAAAAATATAAAAAAACAAGTACACAAAAGATTTACATGGTTCGGTCAAAGAACTAAGTTCACGGAAGAAAAGACACGAATGTTTTTATTATGAACTTCTTGAGGATACAATGATACATAGTTGCCAACCATATCAAAGTACACAAATAAGCTTATTACAACATCCACTCAACCATTTTTAAGTACACATAGAAGCTCTCAAACATCCTCTCAAATGTGAACTTCGGCCAGGAACTGCGAGAGAACGAGACGACAGAGGGGAGACGCAGATCTAGGGCAAGGTAAGACGGAATCGAAAGGGGGCGTGAGACTGTATCGAAGGGGCAGAGGGGTAAAAAGTTACTCCGAAACGCTGAAACGCAGGGTGATATCGGCGGCGAATGATCCATCGGGCAATAGGCAAATGCTCTAAGCGATTATTGGCACCGCAGTGACGAACGTGTTTTCTAAACACGACCACGGCGTTTTCGGAATGCCGACGCAATTTTAATCTCCCCCAAAAGGGACCTAAATGTTAAACACTTAGGATCTTTCTGGGGAAGTTGCAGCTTCTCAACTTTCCAACTACAGCCGCGCTGTTCTAGGAAGTTGTTGTGGGGAAGCTGCTACAACGAAGTTGGTTGTCTGTTTGTTGCATCTGTGTGCAAACAACTATGGAGCAATTGTTTATAGAAAAATGATCATTCTGACTCAATTTAGTAAGGCTATTTAAAACAGAGATGCGACAATCACATATTTGATAGTTTAAAAGCAAAAATTTATTTCAAAACAGAACAAAAGTTCAGATACACAATTCACTTAACAGTGAGTACCGAAATTGCTAAAGACAATAAAAAATAATAAAATTACAAGTAAAAAAATGATGATGTTATTTTTAACATTAAAGTGATGTATGTCTCATCCTAAATTGTCCTCCAATGATGTTATCAATTTGTGATCTCTTTCGGCAGTGTACGAGTCTTGTAATCATTTTATGTTTAAGGTCAGAAATTAAAAACAAATGTTTGCATTATAAGCAAGAGTTAATATTTATAAGAGAAATATCATCTTCTTGAACAAAAAACAATATAATAGGTAATCTATAAAAATCAATATAAATCTTTTATAAAAAGATACGACAATAATAACAAGATAAAACCCAATTTTTGGGGCTTAAAAAAATCATGATTGTATCCTTTTCAAAATAATCATGTAAATAAATTAAATTCTAGATTACATATTTATTATATATTTGGATTCAACAATGATTTTGCACAAGGTAACAATTACAGTGGCATTTGGTAACATAACTTGTGTAGAATTGGAGCAGTATTTATGCAAAATACTGCCATCCATTTTGCCTTCGAGAAAGTCGAGAGCTCCCTTACTCAATGGTTTCTGGTAGGAGCAAAGCGGAAAGGGGAAAGGGGAGAAAGATGGGAGTATTAAAGATCATCGCATGTCGTGATCCCGTTATAGCCTTCTCAGCTAGCTCGCGACTAGGAGAAGGAAGTGCAAAAATTTTTGGGCAAATAACTGAATGCTTCTCTTTCGTAGAGCGACGGAGGAGGAGAATGACAAAAAAAGAAAAAGGGGAATGCTTCGCTTTCGTGGAATGACGAAGGAGTGCGAGGGATTGGGCATGCTACCAAGGGTAAGCCGTAATAATCCATCGTTCGAACGCGGGCCATGTGTTTGATCCGCGTTCCGCCGCACTCGAGACGCCAAACCAAACGACTGTGAATCGTGGCGTGCCCCCGCACCGTGATCCAAAGGGATCCTTAAAAACACTTGCAATGTATAACCCTGAAAATAATATATATGTGTGTGTGTTAAATAGGAATATGTCCATAAGTCACATCAAATGAATAAAGTCGAACATTAGAAATAGAGTATTGTGTATTCATGGAATGGTTCCCTATATACAGAACAAATGTACAATATATATAATTACAAGTTTGGCCCTATTTTAATTAGAATGTTATAAGGTATTTTGGGTATTTAAATAAATGAGTCTATGACTCGGCTACTCTATCGCTTAGTCAACTGAGATTAGTGGACAATGGTTCGATAAGAATCATTCATGCGACTATGTTGAGTTGGGTTGCCAATTGATTCTTATAGATCCTCCATTTGTCCGGACTTAGCTCAATAGACTTGAGCTTGTCGTTCGGTTTCTCTGGCTCGGTTATCTACTATCGAGTCCTAGATGTGGAATTTCTATCATTAAGATGAGATTAGGTTGTCGGGCAGATGATTAATCACATTAATAGGGTAGGTAGTTCACCTATTGACAAAAAAGTTCTTTGAGGTGATCATAAAGTAGATCATGGTAAAACCTTTGGCCTCTTGATAAATAGGTTCAGAGGATCTTATGAGGCCACAAAAAATATTGTGGCTAGAGTTGTCTTAGGCCTCATCTCAGCTTGTTGGAGCTTGTTCATTACCTTGGCCAACCTCTGTTCGACCGACCTTTGGTCCTAATTCTAAGGAATCTATAATTGGTTAATCAAGTTTTTTAATCTTCTGGTGGTGAGACTTTTGGTCTTCCTTCAGTGGGTCATCCCTTGTAGCACGTTCATGTCTCTTAGTTTGTTGGATTTCCTCGAGATTCATGCTGACATATTTTTGATATATATATTTTAGTTATGTGATTCTCCTATTTCAAGAAAGTGACTATTGTGATAAGATTAAGAGAATTGTTGACCTCACTTTTGAAGAGGTCAAATTCTTCTCTTCAGGAACCTAGAATCTAGCCTTAGGACTTTTCTATGAACTATCTTAGAGGATTAGTGAGGGAATCCACACCTCACATAGAAATTCAAAACAATTCTTGACTCCTCTTGTGAAGTCCCACCTAAGTGGTCATAGGCCCCTAAATGTCATTTTAGGAGGGCTAAGGCCAACATGTGGAGACTCAAGAGTGAGTTTTATAGGTTCAATCAGGCATTAGGACAACCTCGGGTGGCTCGGTTCGGTCTCACACACACCTACACACACTCAAATCCATTCAATTCCCCACATACCCTAAAACCCTAAAATCACATACACTGGACTTACTTCCTTTACTCCTTGGGAAGCTCACATGGGTGGTCCCAAGCCCTTAGCCTCTAGTTAAGATGACTAAGATCAACATGCAGAGACTCAAAAATAAGTTCTCATTTGGGGTCTTATGGTCCCAAGATGGCTATTCATGACGTGCATGATCACCTTATCCAATTTTTCCCAAATTACCTAATTTCCCTAAATTTCCTAAATGTCCCCCAAATTCCCCAAAACACCCATTTTAAACACAACTTGAAACCCTTCAAATTCCAATACTAAATTCAAAATTCAATTTCACCAAACACAAGATTAAAACCCAAATTTCAATTCCAAACCCAAAACCCCCAATATTGAGCTAAATGTCCAAATTTTTATCAAAATTCCACCAAGTTCAAAATCCACCAAATTGAGCCCACACACCAATTCAAATACACTAAACCAAAATCAACTCTTCATGACAATTTCAAGCCCTTCAATCCCATTGGCCAAACACATGCTAAAAGCCCAAAATTAATTCCTCAATGACAAAATTCAAAAGCCTAAAAATTGAGCCCAATTTCAATTACCATTGAAGCCCTCATGTCAAATTCCTTTTCATCATTCTTTTGATCAAGTCGTACACCATGGCATCCCTCATCATGCATCCATGCTTAACCTCATCCAATTTTGAACTGGTGAAATTCTCCTACCAAATCTTCAAAATCCATAAATTCCTTCTTAATGAAAATTATCCATGGCCTTATGCATGTCATGAAACCACTCATTGGACCATTCACAAGCATCACATGGGTCATATACGCCAAATGTGGTAAAAGGAGGACTTTCTTTCAACTCCCACCAAAGTGGCTTAACCAAAACCCTAATCCCACCAAATGCATGTCTCCCATGCCAAATTAATCACCCAATCCCCCATGTGTTGACAGCCAACCCCAACCACCTTGGACTTGACCCTAGTCCATTTTCCATGAGGATGAACCCATGGTTAACCCAATCTAACCCAAACTAATTCCCCATTTTGAAATTTTGCAATTACTCATGCTTGTACCAAATTGACTTCACATCTCCCCACTTCTAACCTCCCACAGTATGGAGGTGACTTTGCCTGGCCGACCGACCGCTCCTAGCCGCCTGAAACCACCTAGTTCAAGAAGGCTCTCACGGCCAAAACTCAAAATTTGAACTCCTTGAGATGGCTCACTTCCATTGGACATTGGATCCTCTCTTCCATCCACCTAAGCACTACTTTTGGCCACTCTAGCTTGCGTTGTTAGCAGCCATAGCCTAGTCTTTAAATAAACCATCTCCTCTCGGCCAAAGAGGAGGAATGCACAAGACCCTGACGAAGACCTGCCAAATTGTTCCCAGACCCTCTCACAACCTCACATAGCTCATCGCCACAAATTTCAAGCCCTCAAATTGACCACATAGCCCCAAGAGAGTGATCATCAGGGAGCACTCTTGTGAAGTACGAGGTATTGGCTTGACACCAATCATCAGGTGGCTCATCAAAAGCAAAGAGGATTGCGCCTTCAATTCCCAAAGGACTTGCTCCTGAAGGTTCAAGAGACAACGGTGACAGGACCATTTTATCTTGGATCGCAACTGTCATGGGGTCACAGATAGGACTCGACAGTTCCTTAGAAAGCTTAGCTATGACGCCAAATATTTTATTCATGAGAATGAGAGATTCCAACAAAATTAACATCGGGGATGTGCTCCAGTAATGTCATAACTCTCTTATGATAGTGTAAGAGGTTCAGTTTGAGAACTTTGTAGGTTCCCAGCACTTGGAAGATAATGAGCTGGGAATTCCCTTAAACATTGATTCTTTGGATGTTCATTTAGATGACTAATTGCAATCCAAGGGTCAAGGCTTCATATTCTGCCTCATTATATGTACGTAGCTTTGTTAAACTATATGAATAACAAAGAATTCCATGCTTAGAGAAATTAAAATGAGGCTGATGTCGGTCTTCACCGTTAAGAAATATCCTGAAGGGTCTTTCTTTAAGGAATATGCTCCATCAAAGTACAAGTCCCACATAGGGGAATAAAAAAAAACAGATGCATGCAAAGAAGTCATTATTTAGCGATGAGTTGGTTGGAACTGGATGTGCCGCTAGAAAATTAGCCAAATCATGTCCTTTGATGGCTAGTTAATGGACAAATGATATGTCAAACTGCGATAGCATCATGACCCATCTCGCTAGTACCTCAGCTGGGGCTGGTCATCAGCTATTGTAAGGGGTTTATGATAGTGGGGTTGTATTGAAGTGGTATTAGGGTGGTGTTAGGGTTAAGATATGATATTGATGTGTTATTGATGCGATATTGATGTGTTATTGCAGTGGATTAGTGATGTTGATGTGTGATATTAGTGTGATATTGAGGTGACTTTGGTGTGGTGTTGAGAGGTTTTGGAGAAGATACATATCTGGTGATATTGGGGTGGTATTAGAGTTGTATTGGAGGGGTAATGTGGTGGTATTGATGTGGATTAGTTGTGTTAACGAGCTTGTGACATTGGGGTGGTTTTAGGGTGACATTGTTGTATTAGAGTGATATTTGGGTGGTATTGATGTGATATTGATGTGATGTTGATGTGATATTGATGTGGTATTCTAGTAGATCAGTGGTGGTGTTGAGGTGTGGTATTGACAAGGTATTGATGTAATAATAATGTAGAATTGTAATAAAATATCAATTTTGTTAAGATGTGATATTAAGGTGGTATTGAAGTGATTTTGGAGTTATCTATTATGTCTTTCGTCACACATTAAACAAATGAACCATATCAAATCAAGTATATTGTTTTCCAATAACAACTTTATGATTTGGCTCAAATTTTAAGTACAAAATAGTACAACGAACAACTGAGACAAATAGTTGTTGAAGAAATACATTTCATGATTAAGGATAGTTTATACATCTAAAAAATTAAACACTGATTAAGGATGACCTATTTATCTCAGAAGCTCCACTCATGCTTTTGCCCTTTTCTCATTCAATTTTGTTCTTCAGCATCACACAAAACCTTAAAAATTATGTAATGAGTTTACGACATACTCTGGCGATGCATGTAGAGATAAACTAAAGTCGAGAGACAAAATTATCTTAGCGAATCTCCTCCCTAAACCTCGGATGCTCTAACGACACTGATCAAGTTTTGCTAGGTTATGAGTAGCCAAAAGGAGAATCTTATGCAGTATTTGGCTGCAGATGCAGATTTACGTTAACAGGGTTTATCAAATTCATGAAATTCTATGAGCTCACAACGGAGAATGAGCACACATGCAACGACGGAGTAAATACATGTAATTGATCTCATAGTCGGATTTGATAAATCCAGATTTACATCTCACATGAGATAGAATGATGGAGAAACAAACGGAACACGAGAGAATTGAATTTAACATGGAGTTAAATTTAATTTTCCTTTTGTTTGATGTTCGATTGAATTTAGTTATAATTCATGACTAAAAAACTAAGTTTATGACTAAATTCTTTTAGAAGTGTGCTAGCAAAGATTTTTATGGATGGCTGATTCTGGGCTGTGTTCACGGAGGCCAGAAAGGTGTTTAATATCAGGACTAATTTTTTCTCCTGCAGCAGAGTTGTGCGTGCTTTGCCATGGCGCTCTGCAGAAGTTGGAGGACTCGTTTTATCTTCCTCCTCCCTCTAATCTTTCTCATCCCACTTCTCTTCTCAGGCAAGACTATTTCTACCCTATCTTCCCTCTAAATTGTTCAATATCTATATGTTTATGGAATCCTTCTATCTTCAGTCTCCGAGCTTCATCAGAAACCGATCCAGAAAGTGCAGAGGACAAATTTATCAAAGAAATCAGACCATATCATTCTTGGGCCTGCCGCTGGCCAGGGTTTTCCTAACCGACTCCAATGCGAAGGTAAACGGCGACGTTCCGCATTGATGTTTTGCGAACCATACTTTGCTCGATCTTTTTAACCTAAAAAAAAATCTGTAAATCCAAGCTTATTGAAGCAGTGGGAAAATGTTGGCTGTGCTTCTTTCCGGATTAGGTTACTGTTGCTAGAGTATAGATCTCACCCAAATGGTTTTTAGATACACTTTCATCCATTGTTCATGATTTATTTAATGCATTAAAGAAATGGCGTTTTTCCAAGAGAATTGCTGTATATTTCACTCATTAACGATTGGAAAATCTTGTTGCTCGTTTCGTTTTCTATGATGATGGACTTTTTGGTACAAGTGCTGTAATCATATAACTAAGTGTTTTTTATTCCGGAATACATTCCGGGTAAATTATTCTCTCTCTTCAATTTCTAACTCTAAACGCTTACCGTAGGCATAGCTTTCAAATAAGATGATGCTACAGTAGTGCTAATAATTCTGATAATTTAATGTAGTTAGATTTAGATCCGCTGGCCTTTTTTTAGGAGGTAATGAGAATGCTGATATAGTAGATAAATTCATAGGATCTGATTGAATTTGGGAGAATTTTCTGTTAAAAGGTTAAATTGAGGTAATTCTTCTTATTATCTAGCGGCTGCATTCTATTTGCCTTAGAAATGTATTGCCGGTAGAGTAAGAACTATGACAACTGTAACAATTATGTCTTTGTATCTGTTCATGTTTTCCCTTTTTCTTAATGCCATATGGATTTCTATGTTGGTTTTTTCCTATTTTTAATTTTCCTTTTGCTAGCTTTTCATAAAATATTTTGCTTCGTTTGTATTCACATCAAACTATTTGTTGTTCCAGGTCTCAAAGCTATGAATCGGATCCTTTTGCCAAGCTTGCAAAATAATCTTGATATAAGCGAAAGGGTGTCTTTCGTCTCTATGTTTACAGTGTATAACAGTTCTCGTGGGTTAGAAATGGAAAGTGTAGACAACAATATGGATGGAAAGGTGATTATTGGGAGCACTTCATATACCAAGGCAGAGAGATCAATTGCCATTCTCAATACCTTCATTAACTTCATTCAGGTATGTTACAAGATCATCAAAACACACATGCAGATGTACATACAAGTTATAATGGTATTATATGGCTTATGTAAGCTACTTCTATGAAACCTCATGTTGATATGCTTTAACATTTGAAAGTGTAAATTGTGTTATTGTATACTAGACTACATCTTTATGTCTTTCTTATTATTTATTATTTTTTTATTTTATGTCTTTTAAACACAACACAAATGCAATGATATTTTAAAGAAATTTTCACGCTGGCTTCTCAATTTCAATAACGCCATGTTTCTTTATGATTTCATATGTTGTCATCTTCATCATTAATCATATCCCGACTATTTGGGGCTAGAATTATTTCCTTGTGTTATGCAACCAAATCAAAGACAGAGAATAGTTGTTATAGAATAATGAACTTATTCTTGTAACCTGGCTGCGCAAAGTGATGCTCAGGTTCTCCTGTAGTTTGTGGAATTGGAATAGATACTAATTTGTGGCTTTTATTAAATTGTGTTTAAAGGTGACAATTACTTAAAAGAACTAAATTCTTAATATAATTCATCCGTTGATGAAAATTAGGATTAGAAGAAGCATTATTATAATTTCTTTCTCTGTTATTGTAGGAGAAGTTTAGTAGAACAACAATAGTACATAAAGTAGTAAATGAAACAAAATAATGAAGGACATTTGTGGGGTCACAAAGTTTAACATTAGTAGAAAAAAGATTGACTTCACAATATACTATTTTAATGGTATTGAAGTTGACAATTAGGGGTGTAAACGAGCCGAACACGAGCGAGCCATGCTCAGCTCGTGTTCGGCTCGTTTATATTTCGAGCTCAAAAAGTGTGTTCGTGTTCGGCTCGTTTGCTTAACGAGCCGAACACGAGCTGTTCACGAACAAAGAGCTTAGTTCACGAGCTTTTAACAACCCTAATCATGTAGCCATAAGACAATAAGGGCTTGAATAATATTTAAAAATTATTATTTATATTAAAACATCATTTGAATCTAATTTAATAATTTTTATTCTATTTTCTTAATCAAGAT
>NEWO01000002.1:397791-432376 GCA_003013225.1 Phalaenopsis aphrodite
ATCGAGAGAGAGAGTGCTTCAAACCTTAGCAGTGTTGCATGTGTATCGTGGAAGGGAAAGCGACACCGAGGAAGGAGCATGTCCGACAGATGCGAGTAGGAGAAAATCTTGTGAACTCTTACCATTTGGTATTGGCACCGAAAGGAAGGACCTTACGTGTAGAAGGAGAGGCTCTAGCATTCTATACGAAGGAAGAGACGAGGTAGAACCGAGTCGATTGTTGTAGAAGGAAGAAGAACTGTACGAGACATGAACTTGTTCATTGAATTTCTTAGACTTACACATCTATTGTGCCTCGTCTTCGAACAGAGTGTGCAGAGGAGGAAGCAGAAGCTATTAGAAGTGTCGAAATTTCAGCTTGGATGCCAAGAGCATCGTGTGTGGGCTTTGGTTTTCATTTCAAAACAAGCTGAATGGATTAAGGTATTTTTTATTAAGTATTTCATCTAAATGTTGGTTGGTACTTATAACACATTCATTCAGAATTCTTCTTGAAAATTAATATATATTAAATATGATTTAGATTTAATAAAGAGAATAAAATAAGCATAGAAATCAACATAAATGATTAAATGTTTTTATGCTGATTTATTAAATATTTAATTAGCATGCATATTTGTAATAACCAGTTTTGTGAAATTGGGAAAAATTTTTGACAACTTAAAACATACCTCAAATTTCACATTTCTCAGATTTCAACCGAAGTAATTTTATAAATTTTTACACGTCGAATCGATCAAATCAATATAAAACACTAGATATGAATTATGAATGGATTGAAAGATATAAAAACCAGAAGTTATAAGTTAATTAAACCTAATTTAACACTTAATTAACACCCCTCCTTAATCCTGGTTACTGTACCCACCTACTTACCATGCGATATAAGCATCGAATAGGGCTTTAGAATATTCGAACATCTCTTTCCCCCTTTCGGTTTGGCTCGTACGCCCTCCTTTCTTGTCTTAGTTTTTCCCTCACATGGTTGCAGCGGCTCGACAACAGGAGTTCCACTCGCACCATTGTACTAGGGTGCATGCAAAGGAGATTGAGCGACCATCTGTTATGCCGCACACATCTGTTTAGGACTCTAGAGAAACTTGGTAAGCGTGAAACCAATTTTAGCGACATTTAACACTTTCATTTTTTTTCCTCTTGCTTTTGTTTTGAGATTTGTCTCGATTTTGTGTATTTTTTTATATTTGGTAGCCGTTAGAGGCGTTAAGCTTGTGTCAGAAGTGTCGAAAGCAATTTGCGAGTTTCCTTAAGGGCTTTAACACAAAATGAAGGGGAAAAGAAGATTGAGAATATATGAAGAAGAGGGAAGAAGATTTGATAGCTTCAGAGAAGTGTTGGGTTGTCGAGTAGCTATTTAAGGTATGTTCTGACAAATCAATTTTGTTTTGAGCTAAATCTTCTTATGACCTAAGATATCCTGAATTCCCGAGTCGTTTAAGATTTCAGGTTGTTTACCCGAAATGACGAGTTTGAGGCAAGCGTGTGGAAGCTAGCCATAGGACGACTTCGTAAATTCATATAAATTATTCCTAAGCTAAAAATAATAATTTAACTAACGGAAATTGCTTGAATCTTAATTTTTAATATTATGTTTTATAGGTTATTAAGCTCACACTAAAAGTTATCCCGATGCCCAACTAGTTACGAAGATTAAGAGTTTAGCCTGACAACTGAGGTTAGTAATTACATTTCTAAATTTTAGTTATTTTTTATTTCTAAATGTATGTTTGATTTCATGTATTCTCTAGTTTAGTTAGAACTTTTATATTGTTATAGATATGCATGAAAGATATGTATGAGATGCATGATATGTATGATATACATAATATGCAAGATGGGCATGATATGAAAGGTATGCTTGATAAGCACGATAAAATGAGTTATCCATGATTTAAGTAAGATATATTCATGAGATAAGAAATATGAATAATATGAAAAATATGTATGATAAGAGATATGCATGATGATTAATTTAACAACACGTTTGCATGTTAGTAGATGCATAAAGTTGTCTCAGAATAATATATGTTATGAAGAATGAAATAGTTTATATATAAATGCTTGTATGTGCATGTTCAAAGGAGAAATTCAACCTCTAATGATACAGACAGAGGACACTAGTGTACCAGATGAGTTTCTCTACCACCCTAACAATTTTGATGTTTAGATCACAAACTTTTGTGCTGACGAGTATCGGTCAAGGGTGAGTGACGAAAGCTTAATTCTTCAACAATTATGATGTTTATATTGTTAACTGCAATATTGTGGGATATTATCGACCAGGAGGTAGGTAAGGGTCTTTTCCATCCTAGACAATTGTGATGTTTACATCACTAATCGTTGTACCGATGGAAGTTGATGGGGGTAATATTAGCCATTAGTATGTTAGGTTTTGTTGACGATGATCCTTACTGAGACGTGTATGTAAAGAGTATAAAGTAAGAGTAAATATAAAGTAAATGCATCTAAAATATTTGAGTATTTTTATTTAGAAAATATCATTGATACATGCATTAGCATGTATATGATTTCTCATAAAAATATGAAAAACTAGCATATTATAAGACTTTTTATAGAGATATGAAAGACGAACATGCTTATGAAATCATTTTTCTTGGGAACTGTTAGAAGTATGATCACTCATAGATTATTATTATATAACTCATTATGTTGCTTTAATATTATTTTTAAGTTTTTATGTATTTGACTAAGATGAACAAAAGATGATCAAATATATATAGGAGGCGAGCACAGTAAAAGAAAATATATAAATTTCTACTTATTAATTTTAGTTGCTTTTTCATGATTATTTAAATATTAAACTGTTAATGATATAAATATAATAGTAGAGAATTAGTTTCACCATCCGACCATCTGTTCACGTCTTGATTAATTTCAAACTCCGGGTCAGGTCGAGACAGTATTGTCATTTTTTTATTGTATTGATATAGTTTAGAAGTTTACTGTTGTTTTAAATTAAGAATTCATGTTATTTAATTGATTAAATGATGAACAATAGAAAAAGAAACATTTATAGCATACGCGGACAACAAAAAATGACACTGTTATTTATTAAATCTTAATTATAAAAAAAAGAATATAGAAAAATGTAATTTTTATTGTCTAATCTTCTGTACTTATCTTGGTTAACTCTTACTTCCGAGTCATGTCGTGACAATATATATATATATATATATATATATATATATATATATATATATATATATATATATATATATATATATATATATATATATATATATATTGCTTGAGTTTGTAAAGCATTTTTTTTGCTTTACACAATAGAAAACTCTTATACCTCACATTTTACTTAGCATTTTGAAACATTGGATGGTGGACATCTTGGTTTTTATGGGCTCTTCATGCTGTTAAAGAATAAAATAGGCGAAACCACTCAAATTAGATTTGAGATTCATAATTCCAAATGTCTCGAAAAGAAAATTATAACTCATATTTTATTGTCAATGTGGGTGTAAAATCGGGTTTGTGGGTTGGGCTTTGCTCTGACCCGAAATTATTAGGCTCGAACCTGACCCAAATAGTAAACAAGTTAAATTATCTAATTTGAATGTTACCCATGTTTAAGGGTGTAAACAAGCTGAACACAAGCAAGATCAGACTCAAGTCGTTAAAACCATTGTTCATGTTCGGCTCTTTAGCGAGCGGTACATGAATAGCCAGCCGAAAACGAGCTGTTCGTGAATAAAGAGTCGTTTTGACAACCCTAGTCACGCAACCATCAGAGGTGTAAACGAGTCGAGCTTGGGCGAGCCTAGGCTTAGCTCATATTCGACCCGTTAAAAAATATCATTGTTTGTGTTTAACTCGTTTGCTTATCAAATCAAACAAGAGGTGTTCACAAACATCGAGTCATTTTGACAACCCTAGTCGCACAGCCCTATGATGTTAATGGTAGGATGAGATTTAAGGGTATGTTTGGCGCAGCTGCAGATTCTCAGCTTTTCAGCTGCAGCTGCGCCGCCCCAAGAAGCAGCTGTAGGAAAGCAGATGTGGGGAAGCTGACTGTCTGTTTGGTGTAGCTGCGTGAAAAATGCTGTGAGCCAGCTGTTTCATGTAAAAATGACCGAACTGCCCCTGTTTGTTAAAATCGTTTAAAAATTATGATTTATTTGTATAAATATGGGTTTAATATACATAAAATTTTAAAAAATATTATTTGTTAATTAACTAAATGAAATACATTGTTTTTAATATTTGTTTTTATAGAAAATTATTAAAAAAAATTTGTAATTTTGAAAACATAGAGGTTTTAAATTAATATTTACCTATATATCAATGTTTACAGATATTTATTCGTCTATACATATAAAAATTGAGAAATATATTTTTTAGAAATATATTTAAATTATTATACTGAATATTTTAAAAGTTATATAATTTAGAGTATTTACATAAATACCACATAATTCATGTCTCAACATATTAGACACCTAAACTTACATATTTTCTTGGATAACACAATTTTTCAACATCATATAGTGCATGACAATCTAAATAGCTTCCAACTAAATGCAAATAATATAGGGCATTATAATCCGTAAAATGATCTTCCATAACCATCTATAAAGTTATTTATTACATCACCAGTGTCAATAAGGTAACTTCTACTACGAAACACTCGTAAGTTTCAATTATTTTGTCTTTCTAACAAATTGAAAATCAATCACATATTAACCAACGCATTAGTAATTTGTTCTCGAATGACCGCCATTTCAGTCGCATCTTCCCCTTACTTAGTACAAATGGTTGATTGTTCGCTCAATGCAAATTTAACGTGGTTCGGTCAATATGACCTACGTCCACGGCAAAGGAGGCCAACAACTTTATTATAGCACCAAAGAGGAAAATACAATGCTTTGATTCATACATTACTCCCTACCCAAAAAAAAAAAGAAAAAAAACAGCAACATATATACAAAAAACAGGTGTTGCTATGAATGAACCTCATACAAGGAATCTGCCATGAATGAACCCCATCCCAGCAAACCAAGTGCTGCCATGAATGAACCCCATTATTCCCTACCCGAAAAATGAATGAACCCCATCCCAGAAAACCAAGTGCTGCAATGAATGAAGCCCATTAATCCCTACCCGAAACATGAATGAACCCCATCCCAGCATATATGAATCTTTGTACTTTCAGATGCATAATACTTTACTCCCTCTCACAGAGCCCTTCGAATCCTGCAAACAGTAGTCGGGCAGAATAGAAAACCAACAACATATCCAGTAAAGAAGTAAGTCGAAGCAAAAAAGGCAAGCAATCTTCGAATATGAGCATGAAATGAGAACCTCAAATTTAAAGTGCAACATAGAAAGGAGATTCTTTTGAAGGATATTGCTACTCATATAATTTTCAAGCCTAAGCTAAAGGTCTCAAATTACTACTCAAATTACTACTCCTAGATGAGAGCCCGAAGCAAAAAAAAAAAAAAAATGCTACTGTAGATTCTCAACCACCTTGCCAAGTCATGGAGCAATGCAAAGCAATTTAGGTGTAAAGATAACATAAAAATAATAACCTTACAATTGCTTATAGGACCATACCAAGGTACCAAGATCTGTCATGAGGGATTACACATGTTTTCTACCAATCAATTATGATGTAGCTCTTCAAAAATACCTAACCATTATTCAAATGTGAACGGGGCATGAATATTCAGATTCTCAGGCATGTCATACATTCCCACACAACAATTTAATGCATTGCACCAAAAGACCATCTTATAACTACAACAAACAGAATAATAATAGCAACAGGTAATGAAACAAAGCAGAACCGAGCCCCAAAGCAAACTCCAAAAGCCTCAAAGAATAACATCAAAGAAGCTAAAGATCCACAACAGAAAAGTAGGAAAAAACCCACAGCCTTCCTCTCAACCAATAAGCTCACGGGTTGAGGCAGCAGGGAAGTCATGCATTTATATTACGAATAACAGGGGAGCAGAACCGAGCCCTCAAACCAAACTCCAAAAGCCTCAAAGAATTATTTCATCTTGCATATGTTTCGAATGGGGAGACAACCATATAGAGCAAAACCAGGCCCTTAAATCCAAATTCACTTGCTCGAATATGCTTCAAACAAAGAGGCAACAGAGCAGCATGAAAACCAAAAGTCCCAACCTAAAACTCCAAAGCTACAAAACAAAATGATACTACACGCCTGTGTTTCAAACAGAAGGGGGCAACAAAGAAGATAAAGATCCACAACAGAAAAGCAGGAAAAAACCCACAGCCTTCCTCTCAACCAATAAGCTCACGGGTTGAGGCAGCAGGGAAGCCACCAAACCAACACAAAACTCTCCAAAAGCCTTCAAACAAAAGGTAAATCTTGCATTTATATTACAAATAACAGGGAAGCAGAACCGAGCCCTCAAACCGAACTCCAAAAGCCTCAAAGAATTATTTCATCTTGCATATGTTTCGGATGGGGAGACAACCATATAGAGCAAAATCAGGCCCTTAAAACCAAATTCACTTGCTCGAATATGCTTCAAACAAAGAGGCAACAGAGCAGCATCAAAATCAAAAGTCCCAACATAAAACTCCAAAACTACAAGACAAAATGATACTACACGCCTGTGTTTCAAACAAGAAGGGGGCATCAAAGAAGCTAAAGATCCATAACAGAAAAGTAGGAAAAAATCCACAGCCTTCCTCTCAACCAATAAGCTCACGGGTTGAGGCAGCAGGGAAGCCACCAAGCCAACACAAAACTCTCCAAAAGCCTTCAAACAAAAGGTAAATCATGCATTTATATTACGAATGACAATATGGGTGCAAGATCTAATAAAACACGTTTTGCAAGTCCTCAACCACAAAATAATCTAATGAAGCACGGCATACATGCAAATATGGGTGCAAGATCTACAACTTCGCGAAGAACGCACCGGAAACCTCTCAGATCCGAAAATAAACGAAGAGAATGGCTCGTCTTTACCTGTGCTTTGTCGATCGAGGGACGACGAAAGAAGGAGGAAGAAGAGGACGCGAGGGAAGCAGCGGGGAAGATCCTAGGGCAGAGGCGAGAAAAGGGTAAAAGGTAAAAATCTCTTGCGAAAGCGGGGCAGCGGGGTTAATGCCACTTCCCGCTTTCGCTCCGCTTCCGCGAATCCAAAAGCCAAAGTCGCAAACCAAACGACGAACTTTCGCGAATAATCGCGGCAAAGGCCCGCGCAGCGCCAAAAAAATTCCTCCCAAACGGAGCCTAAATCTTATTATTTATATTAAAATATTCATTTAAATAGAATTTAATATATTTTTATCTTATTTTAATTAGTAATTTTAATTGATTATAAAATTTTGTAGCCTTGTGATCAATTAAATTATTTAAAAGTAATATTCATTATATATATATATATATATATATATATATATATATATATATATATATATATATATATATATATATATATATATATATATATATATATATATATATATATATATATATATATATATATATATATATATATATATATATATATATGTATGTATGTATGTATGCATATGTATATAATTTAATTATTTCGAGCCAAAACTAGCCGAACACGGGCAAACAAATTTTTGTTCGTGTTCGGCTCATTTATATATCGAGGTCAAATAGGATTGTCCGTGTTCGACTCTTTTTCTTAGCGAACGAATCAAACACAAACTACTTAACGAGCCGAATACGAGTTGTTCACAAACAACAAGCCGTTTTCAACCCAACAAACCCAAAAAGGACTCGAATAGTCCGTTGAACATATAGCTTAATAGCTATTCAGGTCAAATTCAGGTCAAGTTTGAGTCAATTTTGAGTTGGTAGGACAATTTTGGGTCATATTTGAGTTGATTGGTCAGTTTCAAGTTAATTTTGAGTTGCTGGGTCAGCCCAAACCCAACTCAATTTAAACATGTTAGGGATGTTGACCTGAACTCAAGCTGTCTTTAGGCTTAGCCGATTGTATAAAAGAATTGTTCAAAACTTCCTACCACCATTTAAATATTTTGGATGCTAGATGTCTCTTATTTCTAAACATAATAGTCGTATACTGGTTGATTTTTTCTTATCATAGCACATACTCAGTCTGATTACAATTTTGGCATATAAAGACTTTTAGCAAGCCTTCAACTTCACGAAATATTTTTCATACATTCTCTGCTTCGTTGCTCGATTAATTTTTTTATCTTATATGTAGAACTCTGCAGGTTTCTATGCCAAGGAGCCAAGTATTATTGTTGACAGATCCTGCTGCCAGCCTTACGATGGACAGAAAGAATACCACTCTATTTCCTGTTTTAGGAGACTATACTCGAGGTCAGCTGATGCTCCAAAGAATCAGATCTTACATAGTAAGATTCTTTTTTGCCAATTCAAAATTCGTTTTTTAACTCGTAGTTAAATTTTTGTAATGACCATTCTTTTACTCATACGATCTGTACTACCTATATATTACCTGCTACTGTATTGTGAGGTCACTTGAAGGGTCTGTTAGGCAATCTGCTTATTAAATTTGACGTGCTTTGAAACAAATATAGCACTGTACCTTTCTTCTGAGTCCACAGCATATACCCAAGAAAAAGGCCCATATAATTCAGTTCGATTAAGTTCTTTTTAACAGAATGTCAATGGGTTCATTTTCTCATCAATATGGGTATAGTTTGAGACCATAAAAATCAACATGGATATTGCACTCTTTAGAAAAAGATGTTTAATTGATCTCCAGTGCGATATACTTGATCTGCTATGGAGGCTGTTGGCAGGCTGTGTTCGTCCATTTGAGAAAATGTCGGTGCTGTAGTCTCTCATTGTACATGATCTCGATGAATACAGTTTTTATTTTAACTAATCCATATTGAATAATAAGGTAACTATCATACAGATGGTGCTAGTTCTTAACTTTAGCTGGCACCTTGAGGCTGTGACTAAATTGATTGATCATTTGACCTGTTTTCAGGAGGAAATCAACATTAGTATGGTGAAGTTTTGGGGTAGTTGCTTGTGTTTTTCCGAAGCTAATAGTAGTCTGCAATTTTCATGACAAATATTTGTGTGCATTTGATTGCCATGCATCATAAATGAATGTTTTCTCTTTCTTTCCTTATTTTTTTTAGATTTTAAATTGGGCTTAAAGATGTACATAATTTTCTATTCAGCTTGTGCTGTCGGGCTGCAACTTTGGATATATTTTCCTTAATGGATAAGTATGCTATACTTTTTCAGCTCTTTGATAACTCTTCCTTGGATTGCGGTTCTCTTCCTGAATTCATTTACATATACTCCTATACCTTCCTTACCTCTGTTCTACTCTCTAACATCAACGCCCCCTTGGTTCACCGCTGGTGAAATATAGACAAGTGCTGCCAATGCTGGTGAAATATAGAAAAGGAGGATGACATGGCTAGAAAAGAATTATATAGAGATAAACTAAACAATTGATTTAATTGACAAATATAAACTCGGGACTACAAATTTTAAGATTGAACTCCAGGACCTGGCTGCAAATTCCCCATTATTTTTTGTACATTGACTATTTTTTCTTGATTTCTGCGAATGAAGTGATAGACATGCTGCTCTTAATTCTTATTTCATCTATTTTCTGTGCAGCTAATTATTGATTTTTGTTTATTTTTAATGCAGGCTTTTCTGGAATCAAGGCTTCAACAGAAGTCTGAAATACAAAACTTTGTCAACCATTACATTTTCACTGATTCTGATGTAGCAATAGTCGATGATCTTGGGCACCTATTTGAAAGTTATCCTGATTTCCACCTAGCTCTAACGTTCCGAAATAACAGAGACCAACCTTTGAATTCTGGATTTATTGCAGTGCGGGGCACTTTTGATGGAATTCGCAGGTTAGTTTTCAGACTTCCTTCATGTTATTTGGTTGCTAGCTTTAACAATGCTGTTATATCATGTTTTCATTTTTTTTTTCCAGGTCCAAGATTTTCCTAGAGGAAGTCTTGGAAATATACACTTCTAAATTCATGAAAGCTTCACGCATGCTTGGAGACCAGTTAGCTCTCGCATGGGTTGTGAGGTCTCATATCTCATTTACTACTGAACTCTTTCAAAAGCGTGAAGCCTTCTTTGCTGAAATTAATGGATTATCAATTCTTTTTCTTCCCTGTGCCATTTTTAATTGGACGCCACCTGAGGGTGCTGGGCAGTTCCATGGAATGCCATTAGATGTAAAGGTATGACTTAATTTTCAAATTACAGGCTCTCTTCCTCTTATATGTTTTGGAACTTTGGAAGTTCTTGTTTAAGATACATACAATCTTATTTAGTTCAATTTCATGGTACTTACATAGCATCGGTACTTGACAGATAACGGTATATTTACATATATACCTCTCATTTCCTTGTGTATTTACATATATAACACCTAAATTTTGTTTTTTTACATCTATACCACCCAAATCTTTCATATCACATAAAAAATACCACCATTTACCTTTGAAAATGTGAAATACACATTTTTATGCATAGGTAAGGCGGTATGTTTGTAAAAGTGAAGTTTTGATATTAGATATGTAAATATATAGGTATTAAGTGGTATGTATGTAAATCTTCAAAGATATATTTTCTTGTTAGTAGAATTTCAGAACTCGGCATTTTACTGTTCTACTATAATCATTTTTTTTAAATTTTGGTCTTATTTTGATAGGCAATAGAAAGTGAAAAATAAAAGAGCGAGGTGTCTGGTGCATGAGATTTCTGTAAATTTGTTGTTGAAACGGATATTTTGGATGATGAATTCATCTTGTAAATGTTTTGAACCTATGAATACTAAATTGCATTACTTAAGTTACCGTTTATTTGTTTTGAACATAGGGGAATTTACATACATACCACTCAATTCCTATTTATAACACCTTATTTTTACATTTAACATTTATATCACACATATCTTTCATTTCACATAAAAAATACCATCATTTTAACTTTTAAAAAATGAAATACAACTTTTCATTCATAGGTAAGGCGGCATGTATGGAAAAATTAAAGTTTAGATGTTATATCTATAAATGCATAGAAATTGAGTGGTACTTATGTAAAACTTCATTGAACCTATTGATTCTAGATTCCAATTGGGGCAAATCTCATGAGCACATTTACAATATGACGATACTATTGCAGCATATAGTTCCAAAATATTAGAGTTTTCACATATATATTTTTTCCTTGAAACAAGATATGATTGATTAAAAGTTCATTCTTCAGGTGGTTCATTTTAAGGGATCAAGAAAGCGTTTGATGCTGGAAGCTTGGAACTACTACAACAAAACTGGAAGCATTTCTGATATGCTTTGCCTTATTTTGAGAAGCGGGAGAACAAAGTATGACTTTTGAAGCTTGGTGCATTTCAATTAGTATCTGGCCTCATTTGGGATCATTTTTATTTTAAAAATATTTTTGTAAAAATAGTGTATTTTTTGCATGTTTTTGTATTTTATTTTCAAAAATAAATTAACTCATTTACTAAAAAAAATATCTAAAAGTTATTTTGTGTGTTTTAAGTTGCCCTAGGTCTGTATTTCTCTCATTTTTGTTTTACAAGCGCATAGCAGCTGAAAGTATGACAATCACCACCGTTCTTCCTCCTTTCTTCTCTTTTTTCTTAGTTACAGTTTTCATGATTAGAAGATTTCTGATTATTGTATAATGGCATCTAAAGGTTACAGTTTTGCTTTCTTGAAGTTAGTTTTTGATTATGGCATTAGGTCACTTACAAGCCAGTAGAAAAAAGGGAAATGAAAAAAGCAGTTCATTTTTGTATGGTTTGCAGCCAATTCATTAATAGTCTAAAATGGGGCTGATATTCTTTTGGAAGATTTGCATACATACCACTTAATTCTTACGTATTTACGCATCGAACACCTAAGCTTTAATTTTTACATATATGCTACCTTATGCATGGATATTTGTTTTTCACTTTTTAGAAGTTAAGGTAGTGTTATGTTTTATGTGACGTGAAAGATTTGGATCGTATAAATGTAAGCAGTTGTTAGATATATAAATACATAGGAATTGGGTGGTATGTATGTACATGCCCCTAATCTTTTTCTTCACTTGGCTTAAACTGTAGTTGAACCAGTACAATAAGTAGAGCTCTAATTCGTTTGTTGCCGGCGAGTACGTGGTCGACCGAAGAGTAGGAATCAATCATTTGTATACATTCACAGGATTTGGGGGGTATGTATGTAAATGCCCCTAATCTTAGAAATACATGCCACTCAGTCCTTTTGTGTTTACACATCTAAAACCTAAACCTCATTTTATAAAAAGTATAATTTAGATGTTGTGATATAAATGTAAAAATTATAGTATAGTTGTTAGATATGTAAATACACAGGAATTAGGAGGTGTGTATGTAAATACCCCATGCTGCACCTTTTATTGTGCAAGCTCTAAACAGGTCTAAGACAAATTATGTCCACTGCAGCCTGTCACATTAACATGTACAAAATTAAACCAAACAAGATCTTAACTGGAATGTATTTTTATTGCAGTGTAGGAGCCTTTTGGTTTGTTAAAAAAGAAATATAATGTAAGAGTTATTCAATGTAATTGAAATGTGTTGGAGTTCTTTGGTTATGTGTAAAATAAATGCAAGAATTTACTCTTTTTATATGTTTGGTAGAATGTAATATGAAATCAAAATAAATCGCTACTTGGTAAAAAGAAAAAAATAAAATCCTCTCATTCCAAATGTATGCAATAACAACAACAACAAAAACAACAACATTGTCATGACTCTCATTCGAATTGTATTAGTAAATAAAAAAAAATTACATAATCTTTTAGATTCTTATTTTTAAAATAAGTTATTAATGGATTGAGAAGTTAAATGGTTAATTAGAATATAAAATATGTTATATGGCAACCTTTATCACTATTTCTTTATTCAATTAAAATATTTATCATTTGTACGAAGTTAATGATATTGGTATTTTTGATATATTGTTAAAATTTTGAGTGTGTCCCATGCAAATATGAAAGTTTAAGAGTTCGTTCGGGGCAACTGTAACTTATTAAAAAGTAGTCGTGAAGCTGTTGAAGAAATATATGATATTAAAAAAAAACTGTTGTAGCAATTACATATATATATTTTTTTAGAAAAACTTAGACCGTAGTTAGAAAACTGTCACTGCACATAACCAAGACGGGTGTGAAAACGTAAATTTCAGCGGCAGCTTTTTAAGAAAGCTGTCAAAACGCAGTTTATGCAAACAGATAAAACTACGATGTGGTGCCGCACCTCCATCTCAAACAAACCCTAAATCTTATATATGTGAATGCATAAGAGTTTCGAGGTATTTATGTAAACTCCCCTTAAATTTTTCATTATGTTTTTTAATGGGCCTCTCAATTAATATAAGTTTTTCTTTTTTTATGTAATAAACTAATAGAAGGCATATAAATGAAGTGTTGGGAGTACAATACATTAAAAACATCTAAAGAAATTCCTACATTTACAATCATAAAAATGTCCAAAGAAAAAATAAAAGGAAAATATTTGTGTGGTTTTTATCGACCAATAAAATCTATATTTGTGCTATCTATCCACCAATTTATATTGAGTAATAGGGGCATTTACAAACATATTCCACAATTCTTATGATTTACAAATATTACCCTTAAAATTTCATATATACATTTAGAACCTTTAAAACTTTAACATCACATAAAAATGTTACAATAATTATACATATTTTCATATTTAAGTTTATGACACCATAGTATTGTAACTGTAAATATCAAGTTGTAGGTGTTAGATATGTAGATTTCCCAAATGGTATATGGACAAAGCCAATTTAAATGGGAAAAAATGCTCGTAGAATTTTAGTGAAAAAAACTGAGTTGAGTCTGAGTGAGAAATAAAAATTAAAGAAGCTATCGGCAATGAAAATCGCATTATGAATCTTAAGCCTCATTTGTCATCATTTTTATTTTTTATTTTTTATTTTATTTTTGTTGTGCGCCGGAATATTCACCATTCTAGAGTGATTATTGAACGTCTTAAAATCTGTTTGGGGCAGCTGAAGCTTATCCAACTTCTGCTGATAAGCAGCTTATCCTGATAATTTGCTGATGAGCAGTTGATCCAGATAAGCTGTCTGACTGTTTGGTTTGTGCGTCTTGAAAACAACTGATTCTGGAGAAATGACTATTCTATCCCTGTTTTGGCGGAGGCAGACCATAGAATAAAAACTTCAGCAGAGCGAAACTTCGTTTGGCAAAGGCGACAGAGTAGAGCTTTGGCGGAGGCTGACCGTAGCTTCGACGGAGTTAGAGCGAAGCTTCCTTTGGCTAAGGCAGAGCAGATTTGGCACGAGGGAGTTAGAGCGAAACTTCCTTATGATGTATCAAATATATGACTAGGCCAATTTTGCTATAAATAATATTATTACACAGGGGCAGAATAGTCATTTGTCCAAAAACAGTTGCTACACGACTGTATTCAAACCACAGGAAACAAACAGACAGTCAATTTCTCGACAGCAACTTCCCCACTAATTTCGTGGGGCTGCTATGCTGCCCCCAAACACTCTAAAAATATGTAATAAAAAAATAATATTTTTTTTTGCAAAAGATATTGAATTCTTTAGACAGTTTTTATTTTTTTTAAATTAAACTGGGAGCAATAAAAAAATGTTTTTTTTTTTTGGTGCCAGCAGTATATGACGGAATTATCATAAAGCATCATATTTGTTTGTTTCTTTGCCAATATTCCGCATTAATGTCAATATCTCCCGCGCATTAATGTCAGTTAGTTTTCTTTTTTTCTTTTTTTTTTACTGAAAAGTAATTAAATAAAATAATTGCAGGGAGTCAAAGTAACAATAAAAAGATGTCAGAATTCGGGGTGTAAACGAAAGGAATATGAACACGAATAAATGTAGTTTGTGTTTGTGTTCGGTTCGTTTGAAATTTAGTTTGTTTGAAATAAGCTCGTTTTTTAAATTGTTCGTAAAGTCACTGTTTGTGTTCATTTTTTAACGAACGAGCCGAACACGAGCTGTTCACAAACGACGAGCCAGTTTGACATCCCTAATATTATTATATAAAAATAATATATTGTAGTAATTATACATCTTACATTATATAAATATTTAATATTTATATTAGTATAATACTAATATAGTATATTAATATATTATTATTATTATTAATTTATTATATATTATAATTTATAAAATTTAATTATTTAAAATACCATAAATTTATATATATAAGTATTTAAATTATTTTATATTTCGAACGATAACGATTCAAATAAGAACAAACACATCATTGTTCGTGTTTGATTCGTTTAACTAACCGAACAAAAAAAAATTGTTCACGTTCGTCTCGTTTACTTATCGAACGAATCGAACACGAACTCATTGACGAATTTTTTGACAGCCCTAGTCAGAACAACATCTTCAATATGAAAAGAAAGAAAGAAAAGCCTCCACTAATTTATTTTGGATTAATGTAATAGAAAATTTTCATATGTTGAATATATTTTAAAATAATTCAAAAATCTGTGAGTTCATCCTCATATATATAATATTTTAAATTTCCGCAAACATAGCCGCCGGAAAGTTAATGTCTTGCACTCTTATTTTCTGAGAAAATTTGGAAATTCAGTCGAGCATTTTTTTAAGTCTACATTTAACTTGGGGTATGAACGATCTGATTTTGAGTCGATCCAAGTTTGAATGGTTTGATCGATTCGAGCTAAATTTTGATCCGATTTTTTGAGCGATTCACGATCTTCATGCCAATTCCACAGTCTAACATTCAACATCTACTCATTTTGTTCATTCAAATCAGGTCTCATAATTATAAATAGGACTGTCAAAACGGCTCGTTGTTCGTGAACAGCTCGTGTTCGGCTCGTTAATTTTGTTCGATAAGTTAACGAGTCGAACACGAACTAAGATGAGTTTGTTCGTGTTCGGCTCGTTTTGGCTCGAAATACTACTCATCAAGTTTATATATATATATATATATAAAGTAGTATTTAAAAAAAATCTAATTGACTACAAGGCTACAAAGATTTATAATCAATTAAAATATTGATTAAGAAAATAGAGTAAAAATTATTAAATTAGATTCAAATGATGTATTAATATAAATAATAGTTTTTAAATCTTACTCAAACCCTTAATGTCTTATGACTACATGATTAGGATTGTTAAAAAGGACTCTTTGTTCGTGAACAGCTCGTGTTCAGCTCGTTAAGCAAACGAGCCGAACACGAACACACTTTTTGAGCTCGAAATATAAAGGAGCCGAACACTTGGCTCGTTTACACCCCTAATTATAAATGTTTATCCTAAATAACATTTATAATTTTCATGTTTGAAACCTAAATAATTGGGAAAATTATTTCATACGGACATGGTATGCAGAGATGCATGCGCCGTTTGATCTGCATTGTTGATCAGACCAAAATTGTATTTCGATGAGCCCATTTTAAAAAAAAAAAATTGATGAAAGTTCTGATCAACGGTGGAGATTAAACGACGTATACATCTGCATACGTCGTCCGTATGGAATAATTTTTCAAATAATTGGCATTCATATGTGCAAATATGATCAATAATTAAGATTTTGATTCCTACTGTCTTACAGCCGAGTAATAAATTGGAATATTCTCAGCTGCAATAATAGTCATTTAAATCATATGAAAACTTACAAAAGAATCTAATCATGTGGCGACAATAAAAGGCTAGACTTCTTATTTTAATATTATATGGCTATCACGTTGTATTATTTGGCATAAAATAAGGACATTATTGACCTTAAAATGGCAAAATTATTCTTAAAATATGGCCTATAATAGTGAAACTTGAAATGGGACACATACGCCATAATCATGATAATAGTGCATAAAAATTCTTAGAAATTAGTACATATGAAAACAATTATTTTAGAGCTCTTTATATGATTTCATGAAATTAAAGTACTGTGAGCACACCATTTATAAAATAACTACTAGTAAGAGAAAGAACTAGAGAGTAGAGACTGAAATGAGGAAAAGAGGGAGCGAAGGCTTTATTTTAAGGATTTTATAGGACCCTAATTTGTTCGTGGGCACACACCACCCAGGAAAGAACTTTAGAGAAAGGAGAACTAAAAAATAGAGATTGAAAGATGAAAAGAGAGAAGCGGATTTATTACTTGAAAAATGAAGATGTTTATAGAGAGAGTTGCACACTAGAAATCCAATATTGTCTCACCCTTATTTATAGGTGGAATTAGATCCCTGGGACTTCACACAGTGCTACCCTTATTTATACGTTGTTGGATCAAGATGTTAAAGCGAGCTATCATGGCGAGCAGTCTAAGCGAACTATCCAAGTTGAGTTGTCTTTGTCGAATTGCAATGTTGAATTGGTCAACCAAAGTACTAGTTGACTGGTTGGCCGCTTGATTTGAACACGGTCCAAGGTTTATTAATTGCAAAACAACTTAGAACAAGATGAATCTCATTAAATTTATAAATTTATCTAAATTAATCAAACATAGTAGTGATTTTAAACATTACAAATTATTAATTTTTTTAAAAAAACATTTTGTATTCACAACTACAATAATGAACTAAAACTATAATTTTTAAAATAATTTTTTTTATCTACAAGCAATCAAATGAGTTGTAATTTAAAAAAAATAAATAAATGATCCCTAATTGAGACCATTCGTAGATTTGAGCCTAAATATTGCTAGTAATTTGACTTTTGATTTAACTTGAGTAAAATTTAGACTTAACTCGAGAATCAATCAATTTCAAATAATTTGAGTGTGTGTAAAACTGTTTACTGAAATCTATAGCAGTTATGTTGTTACATTGAGCTCACAATCTAGTAAGTTATGGTTCACACACCTTCGTCTTGATCTAGTGTTTCCTCATGGTTGTTATTCTCACATCAAGAGCATGCTTGCACATAACACCTTGGGTTTCTCTACTACTTCTCTACTATTTACTTTCCTCTTCTTCCTCTTTCGTTGGCAATCCTTAACTCCTTAGCTCTTCTCTAAGCTCTCCATACTACCTCTGTCCTTTACTTAAAGGACATATATAAATGAATTTTTTATACGTCCCCACATCTCCACTCTTCTCTTTCTATTCCATTACTCATTCTACTGTATAGAAGGCACCAACATCATAATTCAAAATAGATAACAATGACCTACTTCAAGGGAGGCGACAACATGAACATCCTACTTCAGGGGAGGCAAAAAAAGCCCACTTTAGAAAAGAAAACAATATTCTACTTCAGGGGAGGCAATAAAAGCCTACTTCTGAAATAGAAACAACAACCTTCTTCATGAGAGGCAACAAAAATTACACTAGAAAAGGAAACAACAGCTTGGTTCAAGTAGGCAACCACAACCCGAGGAAGAAGACAACAACAAACCAAGTAAGAAGGAAACCACAACCCAAGGAAGGAGGTAACCACAACCTACGGAAGGAGACAATCATAGCTTGAAGAAGGAGGCAACAACAACCTAAGAGATGAGACAACAACATCCTAAAAGGGGAGGCAGCACTGACCTAAAAGGGCAGGCAACAAAAGCTTGAGAGGGGAGGCAACAACAGCTTGAAGGAGACTTCGACCTATAGAGGAGAGGGGTACTTTCTCCCCCTATAAATGGGCCTATTCATGGGCAAAATATTTAATTTATTGTGTCAAAAAATAAAAATTTTAAAATTTTCTCCAAAAATTGCCTGCGGGTGTGCATGTGTATACGTTCCTTCACCTGTAAGAAGTTCATTGATCTGGTTTGCCCACACTCCATTGACATGACCTGCGTAACCGCCCACTGACCATTTGTGTTAATCCAATCTGCCCACACTCTCCGACCATGTGCGTTGACCCTATATCGCATTGCTCTTCCTTCCGTCGTTACTGTGCGACCCACTACCATGCTATCTTGCCACCACTATTGTGTTGCCCACTGCCACGCTATCATGCCACCCTCATAATGTTGTCCATTGTCATGCTCTCGCCGACGAGCAGCCACCATCACTCTATAGAGCTCTCACATGCACACACTCACATGCCTGCAAGCAACCGCAAGAGCTCGCTTGTGTTCTCAAGTGCCAATAAACACCCGCAAGTGCTCGCACACCCATACCCGCAAACACACACACAAACCCATAGAAGCGCACACAAGCTCATGCATGTGCTTGCCCCTATTGCATCCCTGCTCATGTTTGTACTTGTCTATGCACCCCACTGCATCGTTAATACATATATCTACGCATGCTTGAATGCAACTCCAGACGTCTTTCACTGCCCTACAGTTGCTGCCACCACTTGAGCAACGATGTCTATCTGCCACCGTGTCTTTAGGCCACAACTGGCCCTTTGCGACCTACCATGAAAGCAACATTACATTTAGGAGTTTGTTTCCTAAATCTATTTAAAATATACATTTTTAAGGCAATATCTTCAAACTACACAAATAAGATCGCCTAAAAATATGAAGGTAATTATTGCATCATCATCATGAATTTTGTCATATGGCATGAATCTCGAGGCATTTTTTAGTAATAAACATTCTATATTTAAATTCAAGATCATATAAGGCCTCAATTTCAATAAGTTTATAGTTAAATTGACCATCTAGACAAGAGAAACCTAAATTTTCTGACATGTGACAACAATTTTAACATAGTGTTTGAAACTTACTAATGTAAGACTCATGAAAGTATTATATAAATTAATATTGGATTTTTCTTGTAATAATATTAAGCGATGTAAGTGAAAAATGCATATCCAAGATGAACATAAGAGACGCAATAATCAATCAGAATAACAAGAATCTATCTCCCTAAACAAATTATGTGGTATTTCAAAAAAAAAAAATCACACAAAAGTTTGTTAGTTTAGTTATGACTAAGAAAATCAAAAATTAAAACTATGCATATATGTAAAGCAAATAGATCAACAACCATATATTAAATATTAATCCATCGCTAAAGCTAAAAGTAATAGGCATGCAAACCAAATCAAATAAAGGTACAAAATCTGTATGTTTGTATGTTTATTTTTGTGTGTGTGTGTATCCCAAGAAAATGCCTTTAAAAAAAATCTCTAGTCTAGTTTTATGCTTAGCCCAAGTGGGGCAATGAGCTAAAGGATATGACAAAATTTTTGAAGTTGCACCAATTAGCAGGGCTTAAAAATTCATGAATCAGGCTTTAGAATACTTCAAAGCTACTTATAATATTTTGATGATAAAATTCTACAAGAAAATGATATTCAAGTAATATAACGTGTCACTCATATTGAATGGGCGATTAGTGAGCTTAATCAGAGCCTTTGATTGGACTAGTTTAACATAAATTTTCCATCCTAAAGTTGTCCACATGACTTTTTCTTATAAAATACAAATCCTCTAAAATTCTCCTTCCGATTAAGCTTCCTTCTTTTCTCTCAACTACTCCAATGAATTTGGATTATTAAAGTTCATTAGTAAGGTAGGAATCTCATTAGATACTACTATTCTAATTTTTTTTCAAACTATGAGTTTTATTTGACAAGTTCTGTGTTGAAACCATATATTTCTCTTTTCTTCCTTATTTTTTTTCCATCAATGTCAGTGGAATAACTTTTGCATAATAATTTTATATGATTTGAACCCAAAATAATACAAAACTTACGATGTGGTCTCTTGTGATGAAATTACTTGCCCCTTCAATGGCCACCCCCGATAGTCCCAACAATGGCAGAAGAATAAGTTTTTCTCGCCACTGTAGAGTTAATTTGAATACACTTATTACATCACCACTCTATCCTCTCAACCCAAGTTAGTTGCATTTTTAACTTTGACACATGATAAAAACTTCTTCTCAAGGACATTAATCAGACTCTTGATCAATTCCCCTCTTTTGATCCTCCTTTGGTAACATTTAGCTCCCCTCCCCAACCTAATAGCTTCAATCACCCAAAATTTTCTAAAGTGTGCATCAAGCTTTGTATGTTATTTCACTTGACCCACTTTCTTCCAAAAATTACCCCTTAAGCATTAATCGAATATCCTAGCATACTCAATTAAAAGCTTTCATAACCTAAGTGGTCTCCAACACAAAGGATTAGCTTTCGAGTGATAGGAGACACCATTCTCTTTATTTCATTACCTTGAGTAATCAGAAAAATATATAAAAAGGAAGAACATATGAAATCAATTTTCCTTCTTATGTGACTCTCAAACATCACTGCATGGAATGTGTGAAGGACCTCCAAGAAGAGGGTAGGATCTAAGACTTTAGAAAATTAATTCAAGAGCATCATATTAATCTTCTTAGTTTAATAGAAAGTAGAATGAATCTTAATTTTTTTTTCATACTCTTGCTTTGTCAAGATTTTGATCCTCTTTTCTAATGAGATTAACTTTAACAACATTCATTGTAGTTTAGGTTGGATGAAATGTAATCCAACATGTGTTTCATTCCACTCTCTTTACACATATCTCAAGTTATTTATGGTTTTTTTTTTGTTATCCCTACAAATGTTATTTTTGATCATGTAGAGATGCTTTAGGTAGAAGGCAACTACCAGCTATGAACTTCTCTTGAGAAAAGTCTTTAATTATCAACTCTTACAGTGTAATCCTCAGGTATAATTAACCATAAAAAAAAAGGTAGGGACACCTTATTCCACACGACAAGATTAAAAAACTTAATGGATGACATGGTCTTGATGGTTCAACTTAGCTCTACTTTATCCTATATCTAGATCAACAATCAACCAAATTATTCTATTCACATGAAAATACCACTTGGCTTAATTTGGTATCATCCTCCTCTTATAAGGTCATTTCCAAATAAATTTCATCAACTTGTTCAATTGGATAATTATGAGCAAAGCTCACTATAGAAATGCTTTTGCTTTGTTAAACTCTATTCTTTTCTTTTGGCATCTTCATTTGTTCCTTTTCTATGGGGTAGAGCTAAGATTCCCACCTAAAAAAAATCCTCACGTGAATGCCATGACAATGTGGCCACAAAGTCCACTTTAAAATGAATAAAGATGTGCCAACAGAGTTGGCAAGCACAGTATAGATTGTGGGGGCAAGCATGGTAGCATGCCCACATGCAAGTTGAAGAAACAAAAATAAGAAAGAAGATAAATTTACATACCACTCAAGTCCTATATATTTACATATCTAGTTAATACATAACTTGAATATTTAGATATCTAGCACCAACATTTTATATTTTGCATTCATACCATCTTAATCTTTCATATCACATAAATCAATCACTATATTTTAACTTTTAATACATAAAATATATTTTTCATGTAAAAAATTGAAGTTTATGAATTAGATATGCAAATACATAGAAGTTGGGTGGTATATATGTATGTAAATATTCCTGTATATATATATATATATATATATATATATATATATATATATATATATATATATATATATATATATATATATATATATATATATATATATATATATATATATATATTTGTACATTTTGATTTTCACACTTCACAATAATTGATTAATTTACTGATTGGAAGTTCCTGATTTTTAATATTTTTAATAGCAAAAATACTAAAGAAGTCTAAATATTCATCCATGATGGCATGAAAATGATATTTAGAACAATTAACAAAGCACACGGCATTGCCGGCAACCATACATTTTGGTGGGATAAATAAGATATAATAGGGGCATTTACATACATATCACACCATATATATATATATAACACTCAAATTTTTAATATTGCATCAAAAATATTATTATTATTATTATTATTAACTTTTAATACCCATTTTCATACACAAGTAAAATGTTCTAAATATAAATATCAAACGTAGGCAGTAGATATGTAAATAACTATGAAATGTTTGATATATAAGTAAATGTTCTAATAAAGTATTATTAATGCGTAATAGTTGTCAAGTATGCGAAAATGGAAATACTTCTATAATTTTCAACAACCCCCTCAAGTTGGGAAAAAATTTGCGTGTGATAGACGTACGCAGCGCTGCGTGCGATATTGGGGTTATACTGAGAGTACAAGGGGGTCACATCCACAGTATAACTCCATTGTAACCTCCTTGTAACTTCTGTAACCTATCTATACGCTAAAATAAGTTTGGCGCTTATGTTATCATATATTAAGAGGTTACACGTAAGTTACAGAGATGTTACAAGGGCTTATACCGTGGATGTAACCCCCTTGTACTCTCGGTATACCCCAATATCGCACGCAGCGCTGCGTACGTCTATCGCACACAATATTTTTCCCTCAAGTTGGTGCGTAGATGTCACTTATTCCCAATTTGTTGAGACCATCATAAAAAACTAGACGATATGACCTTCTTGAGTAGGTCAGCAAGTTGCTCTTGAAATGAGACATGAGGTGTTTCAGTGATCATTGTTTCTAGTTTCTCCTTGATGAAATGTATATCAACTTCTACATATTTGGTTTGATCGTGCAGAATTAGGTTGTTGGCAAATATCACAAAATCTCTTGTTATCATATTATAATTTCATTGGGTTATCAAATTAAATTTTTTTTATCATTTCTAGTTTTTTTGGAAAATTTACAAACCACACAATTCATGTGGATTAATGTATGACCCCTAAAGTTTAATATCTACATTTATTCCGCATTGGTACTATAAAATTACACTTGCATTTGATTTTTAAAAGGTGAATATAAATTATTTTTTTTATGTGATGTTAAAAATTTGAATGTGAAGAAAGTGAAAAAAATATTACATCAGGACTACGCACGTAGAGTTACGTGTGAAGTTTAATAGAATCACGCCATAGGAGAATCTTTCCGGTAACACAATTAACACAGAGAAATGCTTCCCTCGTATTATTCATGTGTTATTGTATGCTATTCATGTGTTATTGTGTTCTGGGAATATTTCTGGTGTTATAATAACATAATAAGACATCAATAACGATTGAATAACACATAATAACACCTGAATAACACGGGAGCAATATTCTCATGTGTTACCGGGCCGATTTTTTTCTCACATTCACGTATGTGGCGTTATTTTATTGGACTCCGCACGTAACTTTATGTGCGGAGTCTTTTTCTAAGAAAGTAATTATTTAACTGTTAGATATGTAAATAAGTAAGAATTTTGTGGTATATGTATAACTACTTTTTTCAACCAAACACATATGAATCATGCAACACTGACATTAATAAAATATTTTTTATATTTTTTTCATAATCAAATATTTATTAGTGATTCATTAAATTCAGAGGGGCCAATTGTTAAAAGATGGGGACATTTCACCTACTGTGAGCCACATATGATCATAGCTTGGATGGAACATTGTGCCTGACAGCATGCTGTTAATTTGGTTTTGGCATTTTCAAGCATGATGCATCGGTAAGAATTAGGGGTATTTAATTTTAATTTGATTTATTTTTTTATGTAAAAAAAATTATTTTTAATTAATATTTCTGTCTCTCATTTTTTAGATGTATTTCACTGAAGTTGTATATTTAAAATCCTCCACTCAAAAAAAAAAAATAAAAATAAAATAGCTTTGTCATTTTAGGTCATTTGCATTGTTAATCTACTGATATTTATTAATGATTAAATTTGTATATATTAATAATATAAGAATTCATTGATTATCATGAATCTTTGACTCTATTAAAGCACAGGGCTGCCAAAACGGTTTGTTGTTCGTGAACAGTTTATGTTCAGTTTATGTTCGGAAACTTGTGTTTGATTCGTTCGTCAAATTAACGAGATGTATATAAAAACTTTTTATGTGCTCGATATATAAACGGATCAAACACACACACATTCATATATATATATATATATATATATATATATATATATATATATATATATATATATATATATATATATATATATATAGCACGATTTATGAATAATATTTTTAAAAAAATTAATGGACTATAAGGCTACAAGGACTTATAATCAATTAAACTTTTTTATTTTAAAAAGGTAAAATAAAATATATTAAATTGTATTTTAATTGTGATTAGGGTTGTCAAAACGACTCTTTCTTCGAGAGTAGCTCTTCCGACCCGAACACTAAGAATGATATTTTTTAACAAGTCAAACACGAACAATGATACTTTTCAACGAGCTAAATAAAAGCTGAGTCTGGGCGCGCTCGTGTTCGTCTCATTTACACCTCTAAGTACGTACGAGCTATTCCAATTAATTTATCTTTATCAAATATCCTGAATAAATTATTTGGATTTAAATGTCATGTCAAAAGTAGTTTTATATTTACGTGGAAATAATTTCTTAAACCCTTGAAGTTGTATATTAATAACTGTGTAAAATATTAACCCAAAAATAATATAAATTTGTTATGTCCTTAACTCTATGATGCTTATTAATAGCTTGATAATGTCTTAATTATGTATATTTAATGCTAGTGATAATTAAAAAATATTTAAATGTAAACCTTTCATGCGATGAAGCTTAAAATAGAACTCAATTACGCATGCCCCTCCTCTTTATTTAGAATTTATGTTATCCTCTATGACAATTTTTGGTACGTCAATTAAAGGAAAAATTATTCCATACGGATCGGACAAGGCACATAGCTTGCGTGCGGTGTCCGATCTGGACCGTAAATCACCTGATTTACGGTCCTGATGTATTTCGGTGGGCCCCACCTAAAATTTTTGATTTTTTATTTTAAAAAACGGAAATAATCCTGACCGTAGATCACCGTGATCTACGGCCAAGATCGAACACCGCATGCAGAAATGCATGCGGTGTCCATACGCAATAATCCCTCCAATTAAAGAGGAGAAACTTAAGACCAATCTCATATGTGGCTCATAATATGAATTCCATTATATAAATTCCTAACTTTATGTTTTGAATTAAATCTTATCAATCTTTTTTTTATTATTTTTTAGGGTTGTTATGCTAAAAATAGTTGGAATTTAGGAGTATTCTGAGTGTAATAGTTTTATAATTAAGATTTGCCACGTACAACTGTCTGTTTGTTGGCATCCACAAGATAGAACTTCTCAGATTGGGGATTTGAATCTCCTCTTACACAATTGGTTTTAAGAAGATGGTACTCGAGTTGTTATACACATTAGGGGTGACAGGAGACTCGTACAATAACTTCTGACTATTCCTTTTATATAAAAAAAATGATAATTAAGATGATTATTTTATGTCGGTTCGTACTCATAGCTAAAAAACGAGAAATTAAAATAAAAACTAACCAATGTGAGAGAAAATCAACCAATTGAGCGGGACAAAAATAGGATTGATGATGTGTGGAGGAGAAGGGACTGCGATGAGAACTTGTTAGGGTAGGTATTGACAACATCAACAACAATTGATAAAGATATCATGATATGAGCTTATTTGGGCGTGCATCAATGAGATCAATAATCGTCAAGGAGAAGAAGATATCACGATAATAGCCTATAAAGACATAGTTCCAAAGAGATTAGTAGAATGTAAAAATGAAGAGTTCATTCGTGAAACATGCTACGGTGGGGTGTAAAGGTTAGGAGTTGACGGTTTGTCCCTCGAAAAATTTTAAATGAAGTTAAAAATATCAAATTAGAATTAAATGATAAGTTTCAAATTGCACCAAAAAAACATTTTTAATTTACTTTTCAATTAATTAATTATGTACAAATTTAAACCCCAATTTTCAAATACAATACTCTAAACGTAATTCAAATCAAACAAGCCCTTCATTTTCAACTTGTAACCCAGAATCATCAAAACCCTGGTCAGATTTTTCCACGTGGGAAATTGCGAGCCTGAATACCTCCATCCAATCAGATTCCATTCCTACAAAAAATCTCGCCGAAAACACGAAAGTTTTGAATGGAAGCCCAAAAAAAAGTTATAATAATTGAAGATCCATTCACCAAACAGCGGCAACCTGAAGAATCTGCCATTTTTTATCGCAAGCGCAAAGCCAGATCTTCTGCTGCCAATCAACTGCAGTTCTTCCACGCGAAGACGAGGGCAACGGTTTTCTCCTTCCTTGCAGGCGATTTCTTCCTCTTCCCCTGTTTCTTCTTCTTCTGCTACTACTGCTACTGCTCCTCTTCCTCCACCGCAATCTCTCATGTAAGCTCCGAAGCCCAGAAATTTCACATCAAACACGAAAAGGTTTGATTTTTACTGGTAAATATTAATTTTTCTTTCAGCAGTGAAAAGAAAAAAGACACATTTACAGGTAAAAAGTGTGTAGTAGTTGTCTTCTCCTGTCTGGACTGTGATCCCCCTGTTTTTCCCCGCATCGCTACTTCTTCCTCCCTGAAAATCTAATCCAAACTCTGAAGAGCAGAAATTTTACATTCAGCGCGGCGAGGCGAAGTTTTTACAGAGGCTTTTCTTAGCAAAACGATGTTTTTCCGGTAATTGTCCTCCCATGTTTGTTCTGTGATCTCATGGTTTTGTCCTACTTCTTGTCGTCGTCTTCTTCTTCTTCTGGTGAAGCTTTTATGGACTCTTCTTCCTTCTCCATATCCACCTCAGCTCCGGCCAAGAACTCCCGTCCAGAAATCTGTCCCCCGTCCCCCACTACCCCACTCCTATCCCCCTCCCCTCCGCGTCTTACATCAAAAACTTCTTTTTTCCTCTTCTCCATACTTCTCCTCATCACCTCCATCACTCTCGCTTCCACCTTCGCCTTCGTTTTCCCATTCTTCTCTTCTTCCTCTTCCCACTCCCCTACAGCCACTACCAGTGCATCCTCCATTCTCACCCGCCGCCTCTCCTCCCACCTCTCTCGCCCCACTGTCATCCTCATCTCTTCCGATGGCTTCCGCTACGGCTACCAATTCAAATCCAACTTGCCCAACATCCACCGCCTAATCATTAATGGCACCGAAGCTGTTCCCGGTCTAATCCCCGTCTTTCCCTCCCTTACTTTCCCCAACCACTACTCCATCGTCACTGGTCTCTACCCATCTTTCCATGGCATCATCAACAACCACTTCGTCGACCCAAGTTCTGGTGAAAGCTTTACAATGAATAGCCATGAACCCAAATGGTGGCTCGGGGAGCCGCTCTGGGAAACCGTCGTCAACCACGGCTTACCCGCCGCAACTTACTTCTGGCCTGGCTCCGAGGTAATCAAAGGCTCCTGGCATTGCCCTCCAGATTTCTGCAAAAAATATGATGGCTCTGTTCCATTTGAGCAGAGAGTTGATACTGTTTTAAGCTATTTCGATCTTCCTAAAAATCAAATCCCTGCATTCATTACCCTCTACTTTGAAGATCCAGATCACCAGGGACATCAGTTTGGCCCAGATGATCCGGAAATCACATCCGCTGTTATCAGAATTGATCGTATGATCGGCAGATTAATCCATGGATTGGAGAAAAGAGGAGTTTTTGAAGATGTCAGCGTAATTCTCCTTGGTGATCATGGCATGGTCGGAAATTGTGATAAAAAAACAATTTTTTTAGAAGATCTATCTCCATGGATCAAAATACCGCCTGATTGGATTCAATCCAATTCACCCTTGATCACCATTAGGCCTCCTTCAACTGTTTCTCCAGCTGAAGTTGTAAAAAAGATGAATGAAGCTTTGAGCTCAGGAAAAGTGGAGAATGGGAACAAGCTTAAGATGTTTCTGAAGGAAGATTTGCCAAAACGTCTCCATTACTCTGAAAACTATAGGATTCCTCCCATAGTTGGATTACTTGAAGAGAGCTACATGGTGGAGAACACGAGATCGAAGAAGAAGGAATGCGGAGGATCGCATGGATATGATAACTTGTTCTTTTCGATGAGGACAATTTTTGTAGCTCATGGACCGCAGTTTCAGAAGGGAAGAAAAGTTCCATCTTTTGAAAATGTTCAGATTTATAATGTGATTACTGAGATTCTTGGGCTGAAGGGAGCTGAAAATAATGGCTCTGCTTCATTTCCGAGCTTTATTCTTTTGCCTAGAGATTGATTTCGGGTGGATTAAGTATGTATTATTGTATTATTTCCAAGCTTTATTTCCAATTTGACTTTTTATGGTATGTATTATTGTTGGTGTTTTTCGTTGGAATAATTCGACTTCTTCATGAAAATTGGCTTTTTTAACTTTTTTTTTTCTGTTTTTTTCTTTCTGAATTTCAAACATGCTGACCGATTTTGCTAATGAAACTTATAAGCACATTTTACAGTGGTAATGAGGTTGACAATATGGTGACGTGGTTGTGGTGGTTAAAATTAGGGTTGTGAATTTAGCTCTAAGATCATTAATAGTCGGAAAATGGATTCGACTTTGGCTCGGATCGATATAACGGGTCAAAATTACAAGTCAAAATTTTGAATCCTTTGTTTTCCCATCAATCCCGACTTAAAATCGGATTGTTATCGGCCCTAGTTAAAATGTTTGGTCAAATGCTGTCAATAGGCTAGGTTAAGGAAAGAGAATGGCTATCCTAGTTCAATGAATTTACTCAATCAGCCATACAAATATGACTTCTATCGCAAAACATCATACATTTATTATTATTATTTTCTATTTGTACCAGATTATTTGTATCACAAAAAAAGCCATTTTTTTTTTCCAAATTTGCTTTTTTAATGAATTTTTCATCTCATAAATCTGTTATAATATCCCAATCCTAATTTATTTTTGCCAACAAAAAATTATAATTACATCTTTATCACATTTTTAATGTCATTAATCAATTGCAAAAATAGATTTACCAAATAAAAATAATAAAAAAAACATTGGGACTAGAAACTCCCCTTTAGATGATGCACAATGAATAAATAAAATCATTTAATAATATGTTCGTTTGTAAAAAAGTTTCAAATATTGCGTCCGTCCCTCTACATAGATGCATTTTTACACATGTAATATTTTCTCTGATAAAAAAAATGCTTAAAAGATAAAACTTCATCTTGTTAATGCATTGAGTTTTTAAATTTATTATGGACTCATTAATCACATATCATTTCTTATATATATATATACAGATAGGAGTGGATAAATGTAGATATTTATTTATATGGGAGGACAATTTGATCCTTCGCCCCTTCTGAAATGTCACTTTTGTCCTTCGTTATCCTTGCCTCTCCCATATTGGGTCTTGAGGGTAGTTTGTACTCTCTCAAAAAAGAGGTTGGTTCCGCCCTTATGTGTGTGTGTGTGTGTGAATATTATATTCATGACAATAAATCTCAACCACTTCAAAAAAAAAAAAAAAAATCAACGAGTTATTGAACATTTTTAAAGTAAAAGAAGGCTAAAACTTTACCTTAAACAATTGTGAAGAGCGAAAACAATAAATGGGAAAGCCTTAAAATTTTTTTCTTTCTCAACCATGCTGCAAATCTTGATACTAAAGGACAAGCTCCTAGTTGTTGTTTGTGATTGGCTACGCTCAACAACCCTCTCAAATCATGTTCGTGAGTTTGCTTATGGTCTTACCCGACTCAAAATTATTTGACTCGAACCAAACCAAGCCCAAACATTAAACAAGTCAGAAATTCCACACATTCAATCAGAAGTCACGTCATTATACTTGTGAATTTATGTTGATGTGACTTCCCGACATTCAAACGTACAATGTGCAAAGATAATGGTTCCATCCCTCTGACTACCTTACTGCCATTTGGTTGTTTGCCTTAAAAGCCATGTTATTCACTCAATTAGTGGTTTGTCTTGACTAAAAGGCACGAGAGGTGGCAATTAATGAGCAGATGGGCCGGTCTCCCGGTACTAGTCAGATATGTGTGGGTTTCTTTTTTTTGAGTTATTATATCATTGCCTTTTCTTATAAGAAATTATTATGTCGATTGTGTGGTATCGTATGTATGTCTGCAATATTGTAAATATTTCAAAAAATTGCGTATGAAATAAAAACTATTTACATGATCTAAACCTTTATAAAAAAATGGACATAGATACATGCAATTATTATAAAAATGATGGATGGATTCCAATTCTAACACATCATGACGTGTGAATTTTTGTAAGTAGATTTTTTCTTGTTGAATATCCTAAAAATGTGTTTTTCAATAAAACCAAAGCGCCATTTAGGATTATTTATCATTGTTGAATATTGATTTGTCTATGAATCATGTCAAAGAATAAAACACAAGAAATGGGAGAGAGAAATAGAGAGGAGTGAACAATAATGAACAGTAATACGTCGTGGCGATTGTCTGTATTTTAATAAAATGATATTTCAATTCATAGGAGAATTTGTACAATATAATGAAATTATATTTCTATCCCTACGTTAATGGGAGTTGTACAATATATTATAGTTATCTTACATGAACGAGTTAATCGTTCAGTTGCTCTTTGGCTCATTTGGCTGAGTTTGATTAGCTTCGGGTTAGCATGGTTGATTCCATTGGTTAAACTTTGTCAATAGGTTGATATAGTTTGCATATCTCTAGACTAGATCCCAGGATTATGAGCACCTGACAACATAGCGAGACAAAACTATCAGGTAGTGGGTGGTTCAATGTGACCTTATAGGTGCTCGTTCCTCATCAAGTAGAGCTTGCGGGATGACTATAAGATCATGCCATATTATTAATTTCGATCTCTAATGAGGAGCTTTAGTGAAGTTCGAAGAATGGTTGGTGATATTGAGGAACTCGGTATTTCTTCGAGTCTGATCTACTATAAGGTAGGTTGTTGTCTTTGGTTAAATTTCTTGTAGTGGTTGACTTGTATGCTTATATGTCTTGTTTAGTCTTATTAGTTTAGATTCAGATCAATCGATCATCATTTTTTGCATCAATTTTTTATGTCAAAAATCTTTGAACGTTTTTTGAATGTCATGGGAACATATAACATGCATACATAACCTCTTGTAGCTTAAGGACTATATAAAGCCCCACCACCCCCACTGCGCGTGTGCATTTTGGGGAAGATCAAAGTTTAGCGTGTCGCACCCGCACGGTGATTTGACGTGCTCACTGGCATTGAAGTTAATGATGTAATGCCTTTAAAAATTTTTATCTTTAAAGTTATGAGACTATATTTTATTTATATTTGATCTCCCATAGTTAATGGATCTTTAATACCCCTCTTCAGACGCTTCCAACAAAAGTTCGGGTTTTCAAGGCCAAACTAGTGCCTAGAAGCTAGTCCAGGGCGCTTAGGCAACAATAACAGACCCATGGGCCTCCATAGAAAGTAAGTGCTGCCCCTTGAGAAAGTAGGGTTCATGCCCGACGGTTATGTGCCTAAAGCAGCCTTGAATAGCTTCAAAAACCCGAGAGGACAGAAAGTAGGCGCTAGGGACTCGGTGCTTAGGCTCCAAACCCAATGACTAGGTGTCAGGTAATTTTCTGCTCCCATTTTTTTCTCGAGATTTTCACCCTTTTGACCCCGGATCATACCCATAAGTAGCTGAAAATGCTGGTTTCTCTTGGATATAGTGAAGATGTGTATGGAGGAAAGGAAAAGGTGATGGATGGAACCCTTTTGGACCTTTTACGTAAAGTTATAGAAGAGAGTTGAATGCCATTCTAGGAAAAAAGAGGGCGAAAGCATGTTTCTTCACCAGTAGGGCTCTCAAAAAGACTCGTTCGCGAGCAGCTTGTGTTTGGTTTATTAAGAAACTCACGTTCAATTCTTTCGCTAAGTTAACAAGCTGAACATGAACACATTTTTTTTGCTTAATATATAAATTAGCCCAACTTGAACAAAAATTTATTTGTTCGTGTTCGGCTCATTTTGGCTCGAAATATTACTCAAATTATATATATATATATATATATATATATATATATATATATATATATATATATATATCTGTGTGTGTGTGTGTGTGTTGGTGCGTACCGTAATCTGTTGGTAGGGCAGACTCTTTGAAGGTTGTAAGTCCCCTCAAGTCACGGATTTAAATCTCCCGTGTGTAGTGTGTGGTATTCAAATAATTAACACACCTAAAAATGACCGGGGTTCGTTTAATAGACTTCGACTTTTCGTTATATATATATATATATATATATATATATATATATATATATATATATATATATATATATATATATATATGAGTACTAATTTTTAAAAAACTTTAATTGGCTGCAATGATATAAATATTTATAATAAATTAAGATTATTAATTTAAAAATAGAATAAAAATATATTAAATTATATTTAAATGATGTTTTAATATAAATAATAAAACTTATAACTTGTCCTAATTATTAACATCCTTTAACAGCATGATTATGATTGTCAAAATAATTTTTTGCTAGAGAATAATTCGTGTGCGGCTGAATGCACCAACACATTTTTATATTTGAAATATAAAAAAGCAAATTATTTTTAGAAGAATTTTAACGAGCTGGGCTCGCTCTTGTTCGGCTCTTTTAGACCACAGCACTCATCTTGGAGACACTTCCATCAGAGGTTTCCGGCTCGTTTACAAGGGGAAGTACGCAGCCTCATGGCGACGATCACAGCCACATTTTCCACAGTTCTGGCGAGTGCGGGGGTGAGGGCTTCGTGGGACACCAATCCGAGCCCGAAACCTCTCAAAATACCCAAATACCCCAAGTCCTCTCGCTCCTTCCCCGCTCCGTCGCTCCCGGCGTCCTCCACAGTTTCAGAGAAGCCAAGGGAGCTCTACCTATCGGATTTCCACAATTCCGGCCTAAATCGCCCCCAAATAGGTATTTTCTGTTATCAATCCCTTTTCCTTTTCGCTTAAGCTTCGTATATTTTTGCTCGTTCATATAGCTTTTTTCTACTTTAGGGTTGCTTATAAACTCGAAATATGCCTTTCATTTATGAACTCAAGTGCGTCTTCATTGGAATTAGTACACCACACCCACCTGAGCTAGAAGAACATCACAGATACCTACCTGAAGGGAGCAAGCTGAAAGTTTATAAATAATTCAATCGATATAAAAATAATTTTTATAACATTTGTTTCCACCAACAGGATCATCATAGCATCTAAATTTAATAAAACTCAATTATTTCACCAATCTATAAATAAAATTCAATTGCCATTAGACCTTATCCAAGAGACCATGAGCTATGTGATTATTGAACAAAATGAAAGACAACTTTAATCACCTTTCAATGCTTTACATGTAGCTCGAGCTTGAAAGCCATCTGCCAGCCGATATAAAACTAACAATCTAAAGATTATAAAATAACAGGTCTAAGTTTGTAAGAAATAAAATTAATAGTTGAAATTCCTGTGATAAAGCATTAAAGAAAAAATACTTGACATACATATAATCAATTATTGATGCAAGTGATACTAATAGGACATTATATTATGATAGTTATAAATTCTGTTTATAATATAAGATTTTTAGAAATTGCAATCATTTAATGATATTTTTTATGCAATAGAATTCATAAATAAACTTTTTTGCAAATGAGTGATCATTGTATACAAATATTAAAATATGTACTTACACGCATATTGTATTTATGTTCCATACAAGCCTTCATTATTTTCTTTATATCTTCACACACACACACACACACACACACACACACACACACACACACACACACACACACACACACACACACACACACACACACACACA
>NEWO01000002.1:432389-453431 GCA_003013225.1 Phalaenopsis aphrodite
ATATATATATATATATATATATATATATATATATATATATATATATATTATCAGTTTATTATGACACACAAAACCAAAAATTATAGGCAACAATCCCATAAAAATCTATTGTTTTCTCAAAAGAGTCGTCATTTTATAGTTGTTGGTCCAATCAGGTAATATCCAAAAGAGATTAACCAACAATATATTCATCATATACATAAACATACCTTATATAAATTTTCAATTATAATAAAAGTTCTTGATAAAAATTATAGCATGATCAAATTAATTACATATCAACGTAGTGTATAATTTCTATAATTTCTATAAGAGGTGGATATTTTTAGCAACTAGAACACTATATGTAAATTATAAGAGAATTTGTGTAATAAATAACATGGTAAAGCTAGCCATCATATTATGCTCCATGATCACGTGAAATACTATAAATAAATAAGGGAAATTTACATACCTAGCACACAATTCTTGTGTTTTACATATCTCGCACCTAAACTTTCATATTTACATACATAGCAATTTGATTTTCAAACCTATACATTAAAATGTGTATTTCACTTTTCATAGCTCCATTTTTATTTGAAACTAAATATTTGAGTCTTTTTGTGTAAATATGAAAATTTGTGTGAGATATGTAAATACATTAGAATTGTGTGCTATGTATATATATACCCAATAAATAAATATATCTTACAAAATTTATAGCAATTTAATCATGTCAAGAAATAGTAAGGAATATGCTATTAATAAAGGGGACAAATTAATCTCTTATGCAGAAAAGAGTTATGTACCTACTAAAGATCACATACAATATAACATTTCATTCATCACACTGATCTTTTTTTCTCCAACAAAAGACACTTCATAAACTCCATATTCAAGAAGAATTTAAATTAATCATACATTTAAGTTAGTGCACATCAATGCACTAAGTAATTACAAATATCAATTAAAAATAATTTTGCAATCAATGATTTTACAATTTGCCCTAATTTATATTCTGCATCCAATTCAACATATCACTAATTAATTACCACATTTATTATAGATATTGCTAAGTTTATAAGGTCCTCGATATATTCTTAAGATTAAACCAACTATTAATTAAATGTGACCTATGCATCCTTAAGTAGAATTAGATGATTCTTATGCGATACATAAACTCTCATTAATCATAAGTTATAAAGCTTAATAACAAATTATAAGCACAATCCTTACCATGATCTTAAGTTTTTCCTTGTACATAGCACTTGATCTATTCCTTGACACTTTCTAAATTATAATTTGAAAGACAAGAGTATTAATTTAATATTAATCTATATTATTAAAGGCATACATCACAGGGAAAATAATGTAGGCTTAAATATCCCATAATCTTCATGTTATATTCTTACCTTCAAATTTTCTTTGTATTAATAGCTTCTTTATGGCCCTTTGACTCTTAGTTGTTTAAATTTCCAAAGCATTTTTCATTTTTAAAGATAAATCTAGAAATAAATAACACAAAGCGTTAACGTTAGTACTCACCTTCTCAACACAAAAAGGGGATAATAATGGTGTAAGAAGAAGAAAGAAAAAGGAGAATAGCTTCTTTTCTTTCCTATCTTGGCATACTTCCAGTTCACTTGTCATAATCTTTGAACCATTATTTATCATTCTTGGTCACACATTGCATGTTCTAGGAACTGATGACATTTATCACTTCGTTTTGGTTTGATTACCTCCCACATGCCCTACTATTGATGTTCTCTTGCTATATTGCTCGCTTGCCTCCTTATATCTTGTCCAATCAATAGGACACAATGGAGAAAAAAATTCATGCAGCCGACCCCAATTAGTAGAATAAAGGCTTATTATTGTTGTTGTTGTTGTGCCTAATAGGTAAAACTAATGAATTAAACCAGAAAAAACACCAGGGTCAAAAACCATTATCAAAGTCAAACCTTTTCTGTGGCACTTTTAAATTTAGAATTGGACCTTGCAAACTCCGCGTAAAGAGTTGAGATCTCTTTATGCTTAAAAAACCATTTCATAGGTGTTGAAAGCAAAGTACCATTAGTTTGGTATTAACATGATTATTACTTTGACATTTATTTTGTTTTAGCTTTAAATTTTTCTTTTTTGGTCAGCAGTGGCTGACACCAACTGAGTGTAAAAAACAGACCTGACACGCCAACTTGACTTAAAATTGACTCTAAAAATTTGGGTTGTGGTTGACCCAAATAAGTTTTGGGTCAGATTCGGGTTAAGAATCCTAACCCAGCCATTTAATTTATTTTGGTCCGGTTTGGGTTGACCCGCCAAGCAAAAATTGGCCTACAATAACCCGCTAACCCCCAAAATTTACTCGAAATTGACCCCTCGGTCAAAATTTACCCTAAATTGACACGAATAATTGTTATGCCTTATGTCAAATCGGTTATATGGGTAGGTGGGATGAAGGCGAGTCGATTTCAAGTTAGACTTTCTGATTTGTTAAATATTTGGGTTGGGTTCGGGTCAAGCAGTTTTGGATCAGGTTAATTTCAGGTCAGACTTGAACCTGACCTGCAACCCAATTTGACAACCTTAACACTAACAAAAAAATATATTATAAAATACTAGTAATGGTTAATTATTATAATTTAGCATCAATGCATCACATAATTAATAATAACCTAATTAAAATGTTTAAATTGAATCAAGAAATAGTTATTAAATTAACAATGATAGAAGTGGAGCCTGTGAAAGATGTTAGCTGGACTATTTGTCAAAAGCAATCAAGAGTTGCGTTTAGTGTCTATGGAGAATTAAGACTTCTTATGTAGGTAGGAGTGTAGTCAAAAACATCACATGGAGTTATATTTACTGCCTTTGACCATTGCCATCACCTTCCCCTAGGGCTGAAGCCATCATTAAAGCGTTGAGTTGAAGTTTTCTACATGTCGGCTAGCATCTCAAAGCTCGCAGCTTGTGTTATGCTTCATGTCAATGTAAAAGTTTCTTGTGTCTGTGTAGCAACCCTATCTACGAATAAAAAGAAAATCAAGAGAATAAAATAAATGATATCAATATTAATTTTAAGTAATAAGTCGCAGATATTAAAATAGTGCATGCTATAAGGATAATGTGTTTTTTCTCATCCATAGTGCAAATAGTACATGCTATTTTGATTCCCTATGTCTTGCTACACAGTAGCATAAGGGTGTGGATCACCATTCATGTGCTAATATGTGGAATGGATATGCATACTTCAAATCATATAACCCTCGCCACTATCACTTAAATTTGATAATATATGTTAAGATGCATACCTTTTCTCCTTAAAATTAGCATCATATTTATCTCCAAAATCTTGGCCCTCAGTGCAAAATGTATTGCTAATATTATTATTTTGTTCATAAAGCACAATAATATAATTATTGTATATTTTTGCAAGGAAAGCAATTTAGCTTTTACATACGTATAAAGTGATAGGAACAAAATAAAAGATAAATCTTGTAGAATAACACGGATAATATATTTTAAAGATTAAAAAATCTGTCATTTCATATCAACATGGCAATAAAATCACTCATTCACTGTGTGGTATAATAATAAAAGGTATATGAACTTGATATCTAGTTTACTTACCATAATAATATAATAACATAAATGTGAAAATGATTAAAATGCTCATTGTATGATTTGTGGGAGGGGGTTTTAATCTCAAACTATATAAAGTGGTTGGTTTAGTCTTCAAACTATTTAAACAATGTTTATAGTAGTTATGTGTTTGTAGTTAATGAAAGTTAAAGTTAATGGTGTTAAAAATAATATTATTTTTGGAAACTGTATTTTTTTCTTAAATTCTTCTGATAAATTTAGCTTCCTACTGCCTTATTTGCACGTGTATAGCAGCTAAATTTGTATACGGCTGGAGTGGCTTAAGACAGTGCATGCTAAAGAAAAAGTTGATTTTTATAATAATTAATTTTGTTTGATAATTTTTATCTTGTTTCAATTATAGCGATATACATTGGAATTATCTTTTTTTGCTAAGATTTGAATGAAGATAACAAATTTGTCTTTTAACTTTATTTATTAAAAAGTTCAATTCCGTAACTCACAGTTTTAATTATTTTTGCTATAGGTGAACTTAACTTCTGGATATAAGGAAATAAGGTAAATAAAAAATAAATTTATTATAAAATTGAAAATAAAATATTTGTTTTAAATAATATTATTTTTAACACTGTTAACTCTAATTTAATTAGTTTAGGCAGTATGATTGTTTTACTCCTTATATAAAAAAAATAAGGGATAAAATAGAACTTTTCATATAGTCTGAGCAAATTATCCTTTAAAAAGTCAATGGATCATTTTTGTCATTTACTCTAACATAAATCTTGTGATTTAATATTATATAACATTGGGTATATTTAATGTTCAATCTCAAAGTATGGACAATTTGCAACCTCTAGCATTTGATTTGTTGGTGCTTGTTTAAGTTGCGTGACTACAAAAATGCTCTTCCGTGACTTGATTATTATGATATTTATTTGGTTTCAAGTAGGTAGGTTCTAATTCCGTATTTTTTGAATTTTTTTCTTAGCTTAGAAGTATAAAATTATTTGTTAATACATACTTATTTGGTTTTTTAGCTTATTTATTAGCTTGTTTAATTGCTCATTTAATTTATTTAAGCAAGCCAAGGTCAGCAATAGAAGAAATCAACTAAAAACATGAAAATTTGGCCAAACATAAAAAGTAGGTCTAAAATTGCTTAATAACAGGGCAGGTTCAGTTCTGTTGTTGCTTGGTTTAACTCTTTGTAACTAGCTTTTGGCCAATTTGGTTTTTTAGGCTGATTCAGCCATATTATGGTCCCATAATGCATCGAGAATTACTGGTCTTTGTCAGTTCTTTAGGTGATCAAGATCTCATTTGCATTCTATTGCTATTATCTTCATATTTATTTATCTTCTAGATTTTTAGGCGATCAAGGTTTTGTCTGCATGCTATTCTATTATCTGTGATTTTTCCGCCTTCATTCTAATGCTAACCTACTACACATGATCGTCTTTTGTGATGTAATCAGATTTGTGAACGTGCAGTTTAATTGCCTCCTTTTTTGTAGCCGTTAGTTATTTCCGTTGTCACTTATGCTATGAGAAACATTATATATATGTTTCCCAGAGGATGCATTTCGCTTCTTGTATAACCTGTATTTATTTAGTTATAAATAAGCATATGGTATCAGGATCTTGATTAATATTCTTCAAATAGGTGGTTTGGATCAACAATATATGGGCTGCGAGAGATGGTTGCCTCCTGCCCCCAAAGTGAAGAAACCACGCTCCATTTACAATGCGGCCAGTTTAGCATATATTGGTGATTGCATATATGAGGTAGAATTTCCTAAATTTTTTAAGTAGAATAAAAAGACACTGATCTCTTTTCCAAACAGTGTTACGTCGGTACGTTTAACATACTTAGCGTAGATCTATTATGAAGAAGAATGATATCACAGATGATTAAATAGCTGCTATCAATCTTTGATGGTTAAAATAGAGGTTTTTTAGGAATACTTTGTAGTAGGAGAAACATATTGAGATTTAATCTTATGTTTATATAATTGCAATCAAATTGACCATGTTATATGAATGGTTTTAGAAAGGAGAGTCCCAAGAAGGATGCATGAGAAAGCTTGTGTGGATAGAATTAAAAATGAATATTTGAGAGATGGCGTGATACCTATTGAAAATATGGTAGTGAAAAAAAGACCATGTGATTTGAATATATATAATACAGTGGAGGTTATGCAGAAGGATTAGAGAGGAGAAAGAGAAGAAATGACATGTCTAAAACTTGCAGAAAAGGGCTTGCCAAAAGAGATTAAGCAACTTACCTTCTTCTCAGCATGCATCAGAGGAGAATTTTATAGGGCCCATATCAAATAGGTGGGATCACTTTAATTGTGATCATGATTACACAATGAGTTGTGTAGGAGTATTCTGTAACTTGTAATGCGAATCTGTGCTTATCCTGAGTTTTTTTTTTGCCATTTTATCTACGCTGCTTCATTTGTTAATTTAATTTTTTGAAATTTAAATTATACTGCCTTTACATGGATGCTTGGACTGTTTCTAAAATGCCATTAGTGTTATAGTGCATGAGTCCTCTTTTATATAAATTTTACTTTTGAATTGTCTATTTATTTGGCCTAATTATTTTTCATATTGTGAAAAGAAATCCATATATATATATATATATATATATATATATATATATATATATATATATATATATATATATATATATATATATATATATATATATTTCATTTGGCTGTAATACATACTTTTCTAATATTTGATACCTTTGTTTAATCTGTGTTGAACTTTGCAGCTCTATGCTAGGAGGCACTTCTTATTCCCCCCTCTAAGCATCAATGATTTCAATGAGCGAGTAATGAAAGTAGTGCGTTGTGAATCACAGGTATCTACTTGCATAAAACCGGAAATGTTAGTTATATACAAGCATTTGATCGCCATGATTCTATATGCAACTCCGAAACTTATTTTGGACATTACAAGATGTTTTCTCACTTATAGTGCTTATTTTTTAGAATTTTATCTATTGTTGTTTCTTTCATAATGATGAGCATTATAATCAACATTTCAAGTGGTGTAAGTGATGGGATTTGTCAAGTTTGTAAATTTTATTCTAAGCAACATTCAATAGAAATAGTCTCTTGACTGTAGAAAAGGTAAAATTTGAAAAAAAAAGAAGACTGAAACAATTCTGAGTTGACCTCATTCAGGGGGGTGACCTGAAACTTTTTTATGCGAGATACATGACTCCTACTATCATTCTGAACTTGACTACTCAATTTGCCAGGCATTATGCATGCTAGCCAGTCTATCTTTTTGTTTGTCTTTGTTCTACTGAATGCTTATTTATGAAAAAATTTAGTTGTTAAGTCTCTTACTCTAAAGCGTCCCTCCATTTGCATTCTCTCTTTTATTTCAGTGTAACTTTTTTTTCTGATGCTTGCTTTGTTTATATTGCGTACACTGATAATTTTTTTGTGATGTTAAAAGACAATAGTGCATCCTGCATTTGTGCAGGTTCACTTTTATTATAAATCACTGACGCCGATATCAAGTGCATTAGGAGAGACTTGGATAATCCATGATATGTATAAACATTTAAGAATGGAAGTATTATGCAATCACCAACCGTAAATTATTCTTCTTCTTTCTCCTTTTTTTAACTACTACCCATATTTGCTTACAAACGCTTAGCTCCCCACTTGTCTTTTCATGAAGACAATTTTCTTCCTTCAATTTTCAATCCCTCAACAAAAAATCCACTTTTAAATGGCTCCCCTTTTCGGCGAGGTTCAAAAAATTATTAGGCTCATTCTTCGTAATTTCCCCTTTATCAATGAGATCGACTTTCCTCAATGTTGTGGGGATGTTCAATCTCAGATTTAGCAGCGAAGTTTGCCTTCTTTCCACCACATCCATCAACTTATGGCATCAAGAATGATGAAGTTTGTGGAGGGAAGCTGTTGGTTACTGGCATTCGCAGGGACCCCTCCATGGATGTGCTAAAAGTTGACAACATAAGAGGGAATAAGAATGTTGCATTCTTTTTCAGAAACCCATATGCAGGGTTCACGGTCCTTTACTCCCATGGCAATGCTACTGATCTTGGACAGCTCTATGAACTCTTTGCTCAGCTAAAGGTCTATCTCAAGGTTAATTTGACGGGATATGACTACTCAAGGTATGGGGCTTCGTCTGTTAAGCCAAGTGAGTTCAACAGTTATGCAGACAGAAGCGATCCATGAGTGTCTTCGAACTGAATATGGAGTGAGCCAGGAAGATCTAATATTGTATGGTCAATCCATTGGTAGTGGACCCACATTACACTTGGCATCGCTTTTTCCAAAACTGAGAGGTGATGTGCTTCATAGTGCAATATTATCCGGCCTTGCGGTTCTATGTCATGTAAATTTCTCATTCTGCTAGGATACTTATAAAAATGTTAACAAGATTAAGAAGGTGAAATGACCGGTACTTGTAATCCATGGAATTGATGATGAAGTTGTGAACTAGCATCATGGGAAGATGGCCCTACCCCAACTACGTTGTCCACCTCTCCCCACTTCATCAAGATGGAAAATGTTACCACAGTACAAAGGCTTAAGAAGCTGCACCGTTCTCTTCGAAGGCCTGGAGCTGACATCAAAAGTATTACTACTTTTACAGCAAATTGTTGCTGTAGTATTAGAATCCAGAAGCTAAACTGCTTAAACTGCTGCTGCAGTTGGAATGGATTCATTTCCTTAGGTTGCTGGAAAGGATCATCAAATTTTTGCAACAGTTGTGGGCTAAATGGCTAGCTGTGATGATGACAAGGTTTTCTATCTGTGCAGGAACTAATGGCCCTTCAACCTTATTTTTATAATGCTGTAAGGAGGAGGAACAGTAATCTCAGTCACACCACAACTGGAGATGGGATTGATATAATCCGTGCTATTTTTGGCCTTTTTTTCTTTTATTTTCTTTATTTCAGATGATTCTTCTTTGATTGCTTTCTAAATTTTAGCAGATTGTGTCATCATGCAGTGGTGTCCGGTTGAATGCTTATGCCCATAATATGTTAGTAATGCAATTTGATTAAAGAAGCAAAAACATTTTGCTGCCTAACTTGGTTTGAAAAAAACTCTTCGAGTTCATGTGAGGGACGATATGTATAGCATGGGCTTGCAACGAATGTCTTTTGTCTTTCATTCAACGACTTGGGTAAAAAACATTAGCAATAGAGAGGAAATACAGATGAATGAAGACATGTTTGGGCATAGTTTTTGAGTCTGTTTTTAATAAAAAAAAAAAGAATGGAATTTCATATTGGGCATAGTTTTTTAGTCTGTTTTCAATAAATAAAAAAGAATGGAATTTCATATATCAGTACATGACCTTCTGCAGATTGAATTTTTTTTTTCATTAGTGTTATTGACACAAATCTATGCTATATGAGTTCTCTGAACTGAATCCTTGCCTGTTGTATTTTCTGTGTTCTAGGATTTGCTGTTGAAGAAGCTTCTTACTGAGGAATACTTAACAGAAGAAGAAAGGTGAAACCAACAAATGCGCTTTGCTGGGTTTCACAGTAAATGTTGGTTGATTTTGCAGTTTGCAACATTATTTTTTGGTTTATAAAATGTGGATGTGGTGGAAAATAAAACTAAGAAAACATTAAAAATGGTTTAACTGGGATATAATTGGATTGTAAATATTTTACGGTCAAATTCATGTTAAAGATGTGTTGTATCTTGTAGGTTGTAAAAAAATTAGTATTTAGACCCACTCTGTATCCTACTATTCATGTCGAAGTGTTGGACACGTCCTGCTTCATAGACTATGATTGCAGGTCCTTTGAAATGAAAATTATTTGATTATAGATCCTTAAAAGATTTTTTTTTTGTAATTATTATGAAATTATTCTTTGGAGAAGAAACTTTTTTTGTCTTTGAGCGCCTTTTTAGTTGATTGAAATAGTGATGCCCGTGTGTTTCCTTTTGGTGCATATGATTCGAACCATCTTATCTAGCATAATATAAAACAATATTCATGACATCCTCAAGGCATTGACCACCCTTTTTTTGGTTAACTTTTTCTCTTCCATGTTGAGCTATAGATAAATTCCCTTTGATCTCCTTTAATATTTTATTTGTTTGATGTATGGCAACTAAAACTTTTTACAGAGATGTACTGCGCTGGGGTAAAAACAAAAGTAGTAACAAAACCAAAACCACTAGAAGGGTTGGTGTGGCCATTTATAACAGCGCATCATCCCTAGAGACACTTGTAAGTTGCAGTTTCTGTGTTTTTTAATTGTAATAACTGCACAACTGAGAGTCTAAACTAACATTTAGATTTTAATGTTATGTTTTCTATAATCTCGTTTAGATTGGTTATCTCTACCTCACTGATGTTAAACGCTTGGAAGACCTGATGTTTAAGCTTGGATTTTCTACTGATGCTTCCTCAAAAGATATTACTGACGAGCTTCGTAAAAATTTCAGGTGAAAGGCTCGATATCCAGCTTTAATTAAATTCCATTTATTCAGATCTCTGCTGAATCATTGCCTCAAATTTCGGGGCATGAAATTGATTATAGATTTCTACTTTACAGGGTGCAATAATCTTCAGTAAACTATAATGATGAAAGCTAAGGAGTGATTTCTTGTTACAACGACAAAATGTTAGTGTTAAGGAGAGTAATATAAACGGCATAGTAGATGAACAACTTTTTCTCTTTTGTTTTATTGCTAGGAGCTATTTGTTCAAGATTCATGATAGACAAAGAAGGGGAAATATTAGATGTATATTCTTCAATTAGTGTTAATTTAAAACTTGATTTAGAATTTATTTATCCTTGCATTCATAGAGTTGATTTATATTTTTTTTGAGTACTCTTGCCCATTTTGAGTATCTACTTAACCGGGCAACAATGTAGCAACTTACCTCACAAATCTGTAGAGGTTTTTAATGAAGTAAAGCTATTGGGATCTAATCCACAGAGTTTATAACACTATTTGAGTTGGAAAAATGTAGATGAAGTTATCTAAAGTTTTAATAACTAATAGGTGTATCATTGTGCAATCACTGATATATAAATTTTAGATTTAGACTTTTCATTTTATTTCACTAAAATATTGTTATTTATCAAATTAGCATAAAAGTGATTTTTTCCTATAATATTAAAATAGCATTTTTAGATTATATACAACTCAATTCAAATTTAAAGTATTTAATATTTATTTATTTATTTTAATTTAAATTAGTTAACATTAAACCATTACTCCATATCTCCATCAAACAAACAGAAATAACAAATCATTAAGATATGCTCAGAGAAGCATATATTTAAGATTTAAACTTTAGCATTTAATATTACTCAAATTCTACAAACATGACCCTTAAATATTGCTATTTGTAAATATACCGCAAAAGTGTTTTTTCTCATCTTGATACAGAAATAATTCTTTCACATGCATCATTGCAAATTTAAATTATTTGACCGTTAAACCCTTACTCCATATATCCATCAAACAAGCAGAAATAACAAATGATGAAAAATGCCAAACCGAAATGACAATATCCATAGTACACAATTACATTAAACCCTAAAACCAACCAACCTACAGTGATCTTCTAACTGGAAAGGTGATATGCCAACCAGATCAGTAACTAACCCTAACGAATAAGAAGGAAAAAAGACTTATTTTGTATCTTCCTAAAGAAGAGGAGAAATCCTAAAAGCTGGGGAAACGTTATTCAAAAAGGGCAACTTTAGCTAGCTTGGCTCAGGTCATAGCGATCAGATAATCCTCCATCTTCGTTTCATCTCCTTCGGCATTCGCCCTTTTAGTCGCACAGAAAGCGTGCTCCAGAGCGGCGGCAACGGAGGCGGCTCGTTCACGATCAAGTGCGGCGTCGTAGGGCTCCCTGCTAAACCGTGCGGCGATTTTGTTTCCACTGAAACGTTTCAGAGGAGCGAAAGGGGAAACATCTGGTTTACTTTTCACCAATAGAAGCGGAGGAGAGGCGATGGAGATGGAGGGATGAGGGATGGAGCAACGTTGGTCTTCGCTTCGAATCCACGGAGGTGGAAGACGACGACAGAGAATGGGTGCGGGAGATGAAGGAGAAGAAATTCAGGTGGGGGGAGGTACCGCAGCAATGGAGCTCGGCCGGAGGTTTTCCATGAGGTGGCGACGGCTGGAATGCCCTACCAGAAGACTTGTGTTTTCGTAAGAGAAGAGGGAGGGTTGGCGAAAGATAAAGCAGGGAAGGATTTCCAAAAATAAAAATGTAGATAAAAAGTGAATTTTGTTTGTTTTAAATATGGTAATAGATATTCTTAAAACACATATTTTTTAAATTAAATATGGTTTTGATTGGGTAAGTCTCCTTGAGCTCTTGTGAAGCTTTTGGAGCAATCAATTTAGAGTTTTGGTGGACTTGGTGGTATGGTCGTGAAATGTCTTAATTTTCAATCTCAAAATTAGGGCAATGTAGTGGGAATGGGGGCTGAAAAACGGTGGGGATGATATTCTCTAGGTTGCTATAGGGTCTTTGAGCAATTTGGCATGGCTTTGCCAAGGTTTTAGCACTCTCACTCATTTGGCCGTGAGGGGTGCCCAATTTATAGCCATGACCATGGTGGCTAACAAGGCAAGCCTGGGTGGCCAGGGTGAAGTCTAGGTGGAGGGAGGAGAGGCTCCATTGCCTAATTGGAATGAGCCAAGTCAGGGAGTCCCAATTTTGAGTTTAAACCATATAGGTGCTTGGCGTTTTTGGTGGCCAGGGTGGCTGACAAGGAAATGTGTGGCCACCTCCATACCGAGGGATGTTAGGGAGGTTGTGAGGTCAAGTCAATTTGGTCCAAAGATGATCCATGACAAAGATGCAATGAAAAAATGGGGTTTGACTTGTGTGAGGAGGAGAAGGGAAGAGCCCCCTCTTTTTTTCATTTTTGGAAAGGTTGACTCACATGAAGCCACCAAGCCCTTGGGTGGCTTCATGGGTCATGCCATGCCATGCACAATGTCATGAGTGAGTTTCATGAAAGGGGAAATTTTAATTTTTATGAATTTTGGGGGAAAATGCCATGATACCAATTTGGGCAAAAATTTAAATGAATGCATGATATGATGACATGATGTATAAAAGAATAATGAGGGGAGAAAATTTATCATGTGGGCTTGGATTTGGGCTTGTCACATTAATGAAATGGGCTTTTGGAAAGGCATCTGGAAGTGGGCCTTTTAAATGTTCATATGAAGGGCTCTTTTTTAAAATGCATGAGATGTATTTGTAATTTTTTTTAAAATTAATCCTAGGCTAATTCAAATGGGTTTGAATTTTGAAATTGAGTAGGTTGGAAGTGAATTGGGTGAATTTTGGGGTCAAATTGGTAAACTGGATATCTTGGATTTTAGGGGCAATTTTAGCAATTTTGGTAGATTTAGGAAAATTGAGCCAATTTACGAATTTTTGGGAGGTTCAGGATTAATTTGGAAGTGTTGTGGTATGCTTATGGAATTTTGGTGGAATTTGGGAATTTTTAAAGAAAATTGAGGTATATTTGGACAAATTTGGGTAATTTGGGATATTTTGGTAATTTTGAGGATTTTAGGTGGTATTTGGGTAATTGGGGTAATTTAAAGGGGTTTCATGTGATTTTTAGTGAGAAATTGGGAGTTTGGGGTGATTTTGAGAATTTTAGGGTTTCAATGGTACTTTGATAATTTTGTAGAACTTTGGGGTTGGAGGCCAAGGTAGGATATTTAGGTGGAAATTAAGGTCATTGTACATGCTAATCATGATGTTACCCTTTTGATGCCATGAGACCAATGGGAGAGCCCATTTTGGATTCTCCATGTGTTTGTCCTAATCACCCTAGCGAAAGGCTAGGGGCATGGGGACCACCCACATGAGTTTCCAAAAGAGTGGTGAAAAAGGTTAAATGTAAATGGTTTTAGGGTTTGTGATAAGCTCAAGTTTGTGCGTGCAAGTCCAAGCCACCTAAAGTCAAACAGGGTGCCCCTAAGGTCTCAATAGATCATATAGGAATCTCCTTGAGCTTGCCCATGTTGGCTCCAACCTTCTAAGTGCTAGAGGTTAGAGCTAACGTATGAAACTCCAGAAAAGAAAAAGGAAGTGTTTAAAATTTCTAAGGGAGGTAGACTCCACTACTAGTCCTCTAGGATAGTCAACATGAAAGTCATATGGCTAGATCTCAGACTTCTAAAGAAGAGAAACTAGACCTCACAAAAAATGAGGTCAACAGAATGTCATTTGTCTTTCATTCAACCACATTGGTAAAAAAAAAAAAAAGCAAAAGAGAGGAAATACAAATGAATGAACACATATTAAGCATGGTTTTTTAGTCTGTTTTTCATTAAAAAAAAAAGAATGGATTTTCATATATCAGTACATGACCTTCTTCGGATTGAAATTTTGTTTTGTTTTCATTCGTGTTATTGACACAACTCTATGCTATATGAGTTCTCTTAACCGAATCCTTGCTTGTTGTCTTTTTTATGTTCTAGGATTTGCTGTTGAAGAAGCTTCTTGCAGAGGAATACTTAATAAAAGAAGAAAGGTGAACCCAACAAATGTGCTTTACTGGGTTTCACATTAAATTTTGGTTGATTTTGCAGTATGTAACATTGTTTTTATGTTTATAAAATGTGGATGTGGTGGAAAATAAAAATAAAAAAACATTAAATATGGTTTAGCTGGGATATAACTAGATTGTAAATATTTTGTTGTCAAATTCATGTTAAAGATGTGTTGTATCTTGAACGTTGTAAAAGAAAATAGTACTTAGACCCAAACTCAGTATCCTACTATCCATGTCAAAGTGTTGGACACGTTATCGCGCTTCATAGACTACGTTTGGTAGTCCTTTGAAATGAAATTTACTTGATTGCAGATCCTTACAAGAATTTTGTTTTTATAATTATTATGGAATTATCTGCCAGATAAGATACCGTTTTGTCTTTGAGCACCTTCTTAGTTGATTGAAATAGTGATGCCCATGTGTTTCCCTTCCTTGCATATGATTAGAACCATCTTATTTAGCATGATATAAAACATTATTCATGACATCCTCAAGTCATTGACCACCCTTGTTTCAGTTACCTTTTTCTCTTCCATGTTGAGCTATAGATAAATTCGCTTTCATCTCCTTTAATATTTCATTTGTTTGATGTATGACAACTAGAACTTTTTACTGAGATGTACTGCGCTGGGGTAAAAACAAAAGCAGTGACAAAACCAGAACTACTAGAACGGTTGGTGTAGCGATTTACAACAACACATCATCCCTAGAAACACTCATAAGCTACAGTTTCTATGCTTTTGAATTGTAATAAATGCACAACTGAGAGTCTAAACTAAGATTTAGATTTTAATGTTATGTTTTCCATAATCTCCTTTGGATTGATTACCATAATCTTCTTTATATTGCTTAACATATTCTACTTTAGATTTGGTTATGTCTACCTCACTGATGTTAAACGCTTGGAAGACCTAATGTTCAAGCTTGGATTTTCTACTAATGCTTCCTCAAATAATATTATTGACGTGCCTCGCAAAAATTTCAGGTGAAAGAGTCGATATCCCGCTTTAATTAAATTCCACTAATTCATATCTTTGTTGAATATTTACCTCAAATTTCTGGATATGAAATTGATTATAGGTTTCTGCTTTACAGGGTGCAATAATCTTCAGTAAACTATACCGAAGAAAGCTACAAAGTTATTTATTGTTACGACGACTATCCGTTAGTGCTAAGGAGAGTAAATTAAACGACATAGTAGATGAACAACTTTTTCTCTTTCGTTTTATTGCTAGGAGCAATTTGTTCAAGATTCATGATAGACAAAGAAGGGGGAAATATATGATGTATATTCTCCAAGTAGAGTTAATTTAAAAATTTGTTTAGAATTTATTTATCTTTACAGTCATTCACTCAGTTGATTTATATTTTTTTTGAAAACTCTTACCCATTTTGAACATAGTCTTAACCTAGCAACAATGTTGCAACTTTCCTCAGAAATCTATACATGTTTATAATGAAGTAAAGCCGTTGGGGTCTAATCCAGAGAGTTTATAACACTATTAGAGTTGGAAAAATGTAGATGAGGCTATCTAAAGTTCTAATAACTAATAGGTGTATCATATAAATTTTAGATTTAAACTTTTTTTTAATTTAACTAAAATATTGCTATTTATAAATTAACGTCGACCATTAGATGATCTGATCAAGAGAGTAGATGTTTTAGATTCGACTTGTGTTAAGAAAGGCAGTAGTAGACCTAGGAAGACTTGGGCTTATTGTATTAAAAATGATCTTAATTTATTAGAACTAAATGAAAATATGACACTAAATAAGACACAATGGAGAAAAATGATTCATGTAGCCGACCCCACGTAGTGGGATTAAGCTTTGTTGTTGTTGTATTGCTATTTATAAATTAGCACAAAATTGATTTTTTTACTATAATTTTAAAAATATCCCTTTTAGGATATATAAAACTGAATTCAAATTTAAATTATTTAAAGTTATTTATTTATTATTTTTATTTTAATTTAAATCAGTTAACACTAAACCATTACTCCATATCTCCATCAAACAAACACAAATAACAAATCATTAAAAATGGGCTTAGAGAAGCATTTAGTTTAACATAAATAACAAATTATATCTTCATTTAATTTAAGATTTAGACATTTTCATTTAATTTCACTCAAATTCTACATGCATAGCCCTTAAATATTCCCCTTTGTAAATATACCGCAATAGTGTTTTTTATTTATCTTAATTTAGAAATAATTCTTTTACATGCATCATTGCAAATTTAAATTACTTGACCGTTAAACTCTTACTCCATATATTCATCAAAGAAGCAGAAATAACAAATGATGAAAAATGCCAAACCGAAATGACAACATCCTTAGTACACAATTACATTAAACCCTAAAACCAACTAACCTACAGTGATCTTCTAACTGGAAAGGTGATATGCCAACCAGATCAGTAACTAACCCTAACGAATAACCAGATGAAATGACTTATTTTGTTTCTTCCTAAAGAAGAGAAGTCCTAAAAGCAGGGGAAACGTTATTCCAAAAGGGGAACTTTGGCTAGCTTGGCTGCGGTCATGGCGATCAGATAATCCTCCATCTTCATTTCACATCCTTCCGCATTCGCCCTTTTAGTCGCCCAGAAAGCGTGCTCCAAAGCGGCGGCAACGGAGGCGGCGCGTTCACGATCAAGTGCGGCCTCGTAGGGCTCCCTGCTAAACCGTGCGGCGATTTTGTTTCCACTGAAACGTTTCAGAGGAGCGAAAGGGGAAACAACCGGTTTACTTTTCACCATTAGAAGCGGAGGAGAGGCGATGGAGACGGAGGGATGAGGGATGGAGCCACGTTGGCCTTCGCTTCGAATCCACGGAGGTGGAAGACAACGAAAGAGAATGGGTGCGGGAGATGACGGAGAAGAAATTCGGGTGAGCGGAGGCACCGCAGCAATGGAGCTTGGCCGGCGGTTTTCCATCAGGTGGCGACGCCTGGAATGCCCTGCCAGAAGACTTATGTTTTCGTAAGAGAAGAGGGAGGGTTGGCGAAAGATAAAGCAGAGAAGGATTTCCAAAAATAAAAATTTAGATAGAAAGATAGAGATATAAAGCAACCTTAGCAGCTATGATTTCCAAAAATAGAAAGACTTACATTTATAAAAAAATGTGAAATTTGTTTGTTTTAAATATGGTAATAGATATTCTTAAAAAACGTATTTTTTTTATCTAAATTATATATATATATATATATATATNATATATATATATATATATATATATATATATATATATATATATATATATATATATATATATATATATATATATATATATATATATATAATATGTGGTATGCAGTATTTGGTTTAAAGAGATGTATCGAACTAAACCAAATTAATTAAAATTTCGGTTATGATTTTAAAAATATTAAAAATTGACTTGTTAGGTTTTATGGAAATTTTATTTGGTTACATAGTTTGAATTTTGGATTTCGATTGAAGTCGGTTTGCCTAGTTTGAAAATCGAATCATCTGAACCAAACGAATAATCACCCATAATGTGTAGTCACTCCGCGGATTGGCGACTGGTGGTTCACATACTTGGCCACTATTCTAAACTTATGACAATTGGACATGACATGTTACCATAAATATTTTTAAAAAATGGACTTATTATAATTAATTAACATACATCATAGGTGAAACGATTAACTTGAAACTAGGATCAAAAGAGGGATAAAAATAATCAGTCATGTTACGAGAAAAAAAGCGAGATGAAGAAAGTTAAAGAGAGACATATTTACATTACTCAAGCGAAGTTGACTAGTGTGCTGCCATTCACGAATATAACTCATTATATATTTCAACAGCTAAATGCTCACCTTGAAACACATAAAATATAGATAGAAAAATGATGAAAAAACTTACATAATTATAGCTAGATCCAACCCAATGCAAACAATGGAAAACATAAAACAAATAATTCACATAGCCTAATCTTATGATTTTATCTCATGACCAATTTCCTATCCACGGAATCAGTGCCCTTCATAGATCCAATAAATTAAACAATGGAAGCTTCAAGTACTTACATGAATGTGCTTGAGTTAAAATAAATGTTGAAACTAGCATCTTACAAAATGACAAGGGAAACATCTTCAAGATACAATGAGAGCAAAAAAGACAGTATAAAATGATATTGATCCTCAAAGTTTTTCCTCTATATATCATCAGTATTCGGGTACTTGATTTTTCCGAGACTCGAGCAATTGTGTATTGATAGTAACAAAATATAAATGATTAAACAATTATGAATTCATCAAAGACTTCAACAATATCTTCTCTTATCCATCTCATATTCATTAGTCTCAGGAACAACATGTAAAAATAACATAATTCACCTCTAGTAGATATGTGCGCTATTGATACATTGAAATATAAAATATGTCTACTATTGTCTAAGCCTGAAATTTTGGCTATATATATATATATCTGTGTGTGTGTGTCAGTGTGTGAAAATTTTAAAATTTTAAATAATTGTAGAATATTTTTTTCGATGTATTAAAAACCTGTTAAAATTTATCAAATTTACTCTAGACGTTTTTGTAAGTTTAAGAAATTAAAATTAAGTTTTTATAGTCTCTAAATTTGCAAAATAACTCCAAAATTTGAGAGCGTGCATTCACATCTCAAATGTGTCATAATTTTCTTAAATTTAATTTATTACAATTTGTATCATAAGGATTTTGCCTGTTTAAAATTAATGTTTAAAAATCTTTAACTTATAATCAATCATTTATCTGAGTTGGACAAAATTTTGTGATTTTGAGTGTAGTATAACCTTATTAACAAATAAAACTAAAAATTTTTTAAAGCCAACTACTTTTAAAAATTTTAAAGCAACAAGTAAACAAACTTTTAAAAACATTGACCATGCTAAAATAAATTAAAATTATTTAATTAAAGTGCTGATCGTTTAATTTATCTCTAATTATTTGGTCAACTAATTGAATAACAAAAAAATGTAATAAAAATCCCAATAAAATGTCATTTGGATTACCTAACTGATGAATTTTGCTTTAAAATATTCAATGATTTCTATTTTTTTTTCTTTCTCCCACATTGAAATGAACTAGGAGATTGGGTCACTCAGTCTAAGATGTTATATAGGCAAACCAAAGAAGTTTATTCCTCCAACTAAGGAGTTAGTTGGGAAGTTAAAGATACACGTATTTCGTATGATTTTATTTTTTATTTTTTATTATGACATGAACATGCTCGCAGACTAAGCTCTCTTATAGCTAGCTAGAGTTTAATTTCTCAACTCTGTGGTAAAATATAGCTAACACAATAGTTCCTTTACATTTTCTTAGGTAAATAGAACAAAAAACCCTATATTAGATTTTTTTAGATGATCTAGGTTGCTAGAAAGATAAACAAACATATTCAATTGAGGGTCTAATGACAGTTGTCGCTACTAGTGTAGGGTGTATGGCTAAGCTTTGCTTTGGACAGTTTCTTAGACTCAAGGAAGAAGATGGAATAGATTGAGGAAAACTTCTTATTTAGTTTCTCTATTCCCCCTTCAATCAAGCATTCATTCATAGTAAATCATGGTCAAACTTCTCCTCCAAACTACCACTTAACTCTATGTTGCAGGATGAATGGTGGGAATGATATAAGTGGTACAACATAGTAGACTAACGACAATGCTAATGGATAAGATGCTAATTATCGTTTGTTATTCCTACCAACTTAGCCTAAAATAATTAAATTTATTTGTTTTAAGCAAGACCTAAGTCTATTAGATTAACTTGAGGTAAGGCCATTCGGTCCAATAGCTATCTAAGACAACAGTAAATGCACCTTGGATTTCATCATTAACAAACTCAACAATAAGGTAATTGCATTCATGATTTGAATAGTGTAAACAATTAGAACAAAGTCAAAGATTGGGTGGTTTCCCGAGCAGTATAAGGGAGCAAAAAGAATAAACAACCTCTTTAGAAATACTTTCATGAGAATGTATGAGATTGTTATTGGAGAGGGCACTCAAATATAGTTTCGATTGCCCCTAAATTTATTCTTTCAATAGAGAAATTTTAAATCATCTTCCCTTTAGAAAGTCAGTTATACTTCGATTTTTGTTTGAACCATTCGTTTTCATAGGACAACACATCAACTAACTTATTCGGAGTGAAAAATCATTATAAAGGAGTTTTTTTGTAAAGAGGTGTATTCTCAAGGCCATTATGAATTTGGTATGTTCAAGCTTGACCTCATTGGCATTTTTCAAAATATAGTGAGAGAAATTCCATTTAACACCTTAAAGGGTCTGTTTGGGGCAGCTGCAGCTTATCCAGCTTCTGCTGATAAGCAGCTTATCCTGATAATCTGCTGATGACCAGCTGATCCGGATAAGCTGTCTGACTGTTTGGTTAACGCGTCTGGAAAACAGCTGATTGTGAAAAATTGACCCTTTTGCCCCTGGTCTGAATAAGCAGTTCAGCTGTTTGGTTTGTGCGTTTTGTAAACAACTTATTTGTAAATTTTTTGAGTTGAATGAATAATCTGTGTGCAGAATGTTATTTTCTCAAATGTGTAGAAATGAAATTGCAAAAAAAGTTTAATAATATTTATATAACTCAAAAAGGTTATGATTACATCAACAAAACATATTGATATAAAGGAAAGTTCAATACACATTTATGGATCTCTAATATGGATTATAGAAAGACCCCAAAAAAAAGAAGAAATAACACGTTAAAATTACAAGGAAAAATATGACAATATTAAGTTTAACATGTAAAGCCACATCATGACGAATGTTGCCCGTTTCTGATACCTCAGATCCCCGAGCAAGCGTGTCTGAATGGGGTGCGGTATACACGGAAGAACTCGAACCATATGCGG
>NEWO01000002.1:453451-497929 GCA_003013225.1 Phalaenopsis aphrodite
AATGACAGGGAGAAAACATTGCATCAATATCATCAATCCTCAACAAATAACCCAAAAGAATCACTAACTTTGTATAGCATGGAGTCCGTATGAACATAAAACGGTAAAAACAAACCGTATGCTGTGAATATGCACTGCTCGAAGAGAGGGTTGGAGGAAGAATGAAGAAGGGAACTGCCTTGCTGCTTCAAACATATCACAGAAACAGCGGGACTATATTTTTATCACAGTAGATCTAGGTTTAGCCAACTCAGCACTTCGCACGACAAGAAACAAGTAGGATTTACCAATCCTAACTGATCAAAAGATCATAAAACAATTCTTTCAACAAAAAAAGAGCAGCCTCAAGATTTCTGCAATAGATTAGCAGTTGCATTACCTCCAACCTACACTGTGCTCACCACTTTCTAACATCAAGCAAAGCTAAAGTAAACAAACCATAAAGAAGGAGTGCAACGAAGCAACATCTTTGAGCATAAGAGAAGAATAACGAGCAAACCCGAACAGAAATTTTTTTTAAACAAAAGGCAAGCTGTCGAGCAACCAACAGGAATGTCGAGCAAATCAGCAAGAGTATCAAGCAACCCACAAAATCTAAGATCGATCAAGAACACCGCGAAATCGACCAACATAACCGAGAGAACGAGCAAGAAAAACCAGAATCCGGAAGGGAGGCAAGATTGCGAGTGTTGTGAAACTGGATCTACTGAAATTTCTTCCCAATCTCAGATCTCTCGGCGAAATAGGGGAAAGAACGCGATTGTTTTGTTACCTGTGGAGGAGCGACGGAGGCGAGATCGAGCTTGCGATATACCCGTGGAGGACCGAATGCAAGGGCGGCTGCGGGGTTGAGGGTAGCCGAAGGTAAAATGTGGAGCTAAAACGCGGATCGCGGGGATATACCCGCGATCCGCGTTTAACACAAATTCAAAAAGCCGTTCTAAAAAACGCATGGGAAACATGATTTCCAAACGCTGCGGCGGCGTTTTCAAAAACGCCGCCGCACATTTAAGCTGTCCCAAACGGGGCCAAAAGCATCCTTAACATTATTGAATCTATTGTATGGTCCAAATCTCAGGGATGATGCCAATTAGGATAGCTACCTCAATAATATTTGTACATTAATTTGCACTTTGGAGTAAAATTATTTCAAAGTAGACAATAACAAGAAAATGGTCAGATATTAAAGGCTCCACAACTTTAAAATAAAAGAGCTTAAAAATATTTAACTATTGTGATTTCATAATTCTATTAGATGTCAGTTTGATTGAACTTTATCAAACCTCTGATTTCAATTAAAGCAAATTTGTAAGAGTTGGCGCACCCAAGGATCCAACCACGCCTCCGCTAGCTATTCCCAAATCTGGTGATATTCCCCTATAAATTGGCCGCATGTTGCTACTGGTTCCCCTCTTTATTCGGCCCTCTTGGCTTCCTTTAGGGTTTTGCTCTTCTTGTTCCTCGGCATAGAAGAAGCGGCGCGGCGTCAGCAAGGCTCGCGGAAGCAACAATGAGCGAGGACAAGAAGCAAGGAGATCTAGATATGGCCGATCTGGGCTCCGCTTTACCCTCCAATACATCTGGTATTTCTTCGTTAAACCTTTTCCTCATCGATCTATTTCTCCTAAATTATCCTCTTTTGATTCCTCCGTTGCTAAGGCTGCTTATTGGTAACAGGTCTTAGCGCGGAGGACAGGGCGGGCATTGTAAATGCTCTCAAGGTAGAGTTTTTGTGCTTTTTCTTGTTTTTTTGTTTTTTTTTTTTGGTTCTCGTTATTGTTTTGAAATGTTGCTTTGTTTGGGAATTTGGAGACTATGATCATCTGAAAGGGTGTGCTTGTGGGTGGCAGAACAAGCTACAGAGCCTGGCGGGGCAGCACGCAGACGTGATGGAAACTTTGTCTCCTAAGGTCAAAAAGCGGGTTGAGGTTCTGAAGGAAATCCAGGTTTCTTATCTTCTCTCTTGATTGGTGATATTATGCATATATTTGTTGTGAGTGTAACGTTGCATAATTTGGTTTGTTTGCCACTTCTAATTTCAACAGCTTATTGTTTGTGGTGCTACCCATTTTTGGTTTTGATTGGTGATTTTTTGCTTTTTTTAATTAATAATGATATATTTTTTTTACCCGAAGGTATAATTTTCTGATAGAATGCGAACTTATGCGTTACTTTATCCTTGCAGTTTTTTTCTCATGATTAACAGCTCTTTAAGTTATATGCCCTATAATTTTATCAAGAAGATTTATATACGTACCCCACAATGTCTGTGTATTTATATTTCTTTCACCTAAAGTTCATTCTTTTAGCCTGCTTCCGTATTATTGTTTAATATGCACTATAGTTTTTTTTAGAAAGATTTACATACATTCCGCACATTTCCTATGTATTTACATATCTAGCACCTGAAGTTTATCCTTTTATTTGGCTTCCTTCTTTTATTGCTTATAATTTTTGGTTTTTCTTTCTTTTCTCTTTTTCATGTTATATTAATAATTTATATTACAGAAGGAGAGGTATACCTGAATAAGTAATGAGAAAAAAACTCTTAAGTATCTCATTCGCGTCTTTGTACAAAAGGAGAGGTATACATTCAACTCCCAGATGCATTACAAAATAGGAATAAATTAAAAAAAAAGGAGGGAAAAATAATTAGGAGTTAGTGATCGTATAGGAAAGCACAAATATTATAATATGAGAGTCATAGAGAGACAAATCTAATGGTACAACGCCTCAATCCGTATGCTTTAAGTTCTGTGCTATTTGAGGGTTATAAGCAAACAAATCCAATTAAACAAAGTCTTGATCTGCGTGCCTTCAGTTCTTTGCTATAATTGAAGTAGAAATTCAACACACCACCTTAAACTGGATAGTAGAGATATACCATTTCATGTTTGCTTGTGATATTTTTAAATGTTGGGTTGCAAAGTTCTCTAGTAAATATGTCAGCTAATTAATTTTTTGTGGACAAGTACAAATTTGGCCACTTTGCAATTTCTCTTTTGTAAAGTGCCTATCAATCTCAACATGCTCGGTACGATTATCCTGTAGAAGATTGTTTGTAATGTTGAAAGTCAATTTATTATTAGAACATATTTTCATAAGTTATTTTTACTTGATTTTTAAGTCTTTTAATATAATTTTAACCCAAAGAATCCCACAAATCTTTTATGGAATTGATCTATACTTGGCTTTAACAGTTGATCTTGAAATCATTGGCCGTTTCTTAATTCTCCAAGTTATGACATTTCTTCTTAAAAATATATGATGCTCTAAAGTAGATATTATATTCATTGGTGATCCAACATAGTCTGCAATTGTGTATCCTTCAACTTGTAAGTTATTATATCTTTTGTAATTTTTTTTTTATTTTGGGCTTGATTTGAGATATCTGAGGATTTTATAAGTGGTTTGAAGGTGTGACTTTTTTTATTTATACATTAATTGACTAACTAGACTTACTGCGAATACGTTGTCAGAATGAGTATTAGTTAAGTACATTAATTTTTCACAAACCGTTAATATTATTCATATGTATATTATTTTCATAAAGTTTCAATTTTTGTCCTAGTTCAACTGGTGTCTCACACGACTTGCCCTCTGCGATCTTGGCTTCTTTCAATAATTACATAATATATTTCTATTCGGAGAGAAATATCTCTTCTATAGATCAAACCACTTATATTCCCTATAAATATTTAAGTTTTACCAAATCTTTAATTTAAAATTTTTTGGCAAGCTTTTTTCTGAGGGTTTATTTCCCTCGATTGTCATCTTTTATAATAATCATATCAACATACATAATAAAGTTTGAAATTTGACCATCAATAGAGTGCTTTATGAAGTGAGTGATCTCTTTGACTCTGTTTGTATTTAACACTTTTTATAGACTTTGAAAATCTGTCAAACTATGTTCTTGGTGATTGTTTTAGGGAGCAGTTGGGGCTGGTGTTGTTTTTATTAGAAGCAGTGTGCTTTGATAAACATCTTCTCAAGTGCTGTCAGAAAGCCGTTGTTGGAATAATATGAGTTTGTTTGGATAATCTGCTGTGCTGCAGCTATTTCTGATGAAAAAGATTGTTTTGCTCTTATATATATGTAATATGTTTTAATAACCAATTTTCAAAATAATTACAACAAAATAATTGAACCAAGTCCAACAATACAAAAATCATGTGAAAAGTCTAAAATTAAGCAGTACATAAAATGTGATATTCATGCATATTTCCACAATAACAAGAACCACGAAAATAATCAAGAAGGCTATAATGATGCTCGTTTTTATGTCTCGACGATTAAGTCTTTGGCATGATTTTTTTCCACAACAACATCTTTCTTAACCTTGACCTCTCTCTGGAGCAAACTCATCTGTGTCTTCAACCTAAAAAAAATATTTGCAATCCTGAGGTGTCTTGGTTTGAGACAACAATAATATCTCTTCCCTACCTTCTCTTATTGATTGATTCTCAAAACAATGTGTCACATTGGCAATATGAAGCTCTCGAGCACTTGATGATCTTCAACTCATTTTTCCTGTGATTATAATATATTATGACTTTAATTGACAAAATATACTAGATATACAACATAACAATAAAAAAATATTCATTAAAGGAAAATACTTATCTAACAATTAAATTTTAGTATTTGCATCAGCTTAAAGCAATTTTTTTAAGGTATATTTTTTCGAAAGAACCAACAATCCTCATATTTCTATCCATAAAATGTTTTTTCCTAATTGAAGAAGAATGATATGGAAGAACTTATCTAATTTGAGCTTTGATATTTACATCAGCTCAATGCAAATTCTTAGGAAAGCAACATATCATACACAGTGAGAGGTAAAACAGAAATCATCAAACCACCAACAAGTAAGCCGAGAAGATGGTAAAATGCAAACCATCAAACCACCAAACCACCAAAAGGAAAAGATTGTAAAACACAAACCATCAACTCAACAAACAAAAAAGGAGATATACATACAAAGATATGAAGCGAGAGGCGACAAAACCGAGAATGGACGGAGGGGAGAAGGGAGCTGTGATTCTGCCCTAAAGCTACATAGCGATAGAAAATGGGGGGACAAGGGAAGGAAGGGTATTTGCGGGGACAGAGAAAGGAATATTGAAATTTTAGAGGGGCGGAGATGACATTTCACGCTCAAAATGGAGTTAAACTACATAACATAGGCTCCCCTGGCCGTTTTGACTTTCGCTATTTGACAGTTGCATGACGCCAAAAAGCACGCGGGAAGCAGTCCCCAAATGCAGCGTTTGGCGTTTTGTGGCCGATAAGCAACGAAAACGATACCCCAAACAAACTCTTAGTCCATATAGGACTTTTTTCAATCTGCATACCTGATTCATTTAAAATAGCTATCAAATTTTAGTGAGGGATTCATAAGTTTTCCATAATTTGCTATTAAGGCTATCGAAATGTGAATAAAAACTAAGAAAAAGTTTACTTGATAAATCCCATATTATTGAGTAGATCCTTTTGTCACTAATCTTTCTTTATACCTTTCTAGGCTCTCATTTGCATTGTATTTCACCATAAAAGTTTCTTTTCATCCTAGTGTATTCTTTTCTTCTAGTAGTTTAGTGATCTCCCATATATGGTTTTTTTCTAAGGCATTCATTTCTTCTCATAGTTTTTTTTAATTTTTATTTTCAGTTGTCTTAAGAGATGAGATATAAATGTGGTAGTGAGTTGATTAGTGTTATCTGATAATGATTTCAAGTTTTGAATTTTTTGGAGATCTTGGTTGAGTTCATTGTTTAAAATTTGCTCAATCCGAGGTCGACGCAATTATGGAAAAAATATTTTGAGGAATATGCGTCGAGTAGCTTGGGCGAGGCGTATGCCTCACATTGGTTGAGGCAGGACTCGCCTCAATTATGTTGGGGCGTGGACCTCTTGCCCTTAGATTTTTTTCTCCAATATTGGACATTTTGAATACGAATCAAAGCCACATTAATAGCATCGTCATTACTTCTTGTTGCTTCCACCATAACAATCATCTACTTCTTTTGTTATAGCCGTCTATTGCTTGTGTAATAGCCACTGTTTGCTTCTCTTATTGACACCACCACTGTATATTGCTTTTGTTGCCACCAACATTGTATGCTGCTCAGACTTTTGATTATTTATTATGTTATTATTTAGATCTATTAATGTTATTAAGTTGATTGGATGGTAAGGAGTTAGAGAAGTCTACCGTGTCAAACTCATCTTTTATCTCACTTTAATAATTTATAGTACTTTCATTTCATATTTATTGTTAGTTTGATGACTTAACTAGTTTATTTTTACATTATATTTTTATTTGTGCAAGTTATTATATGATTTTTTGCAGTTTACATAGTTTGTAACTTTTTACAATGCTAGAATATTAATGTTTTTTAAGGGTCTCTTTGGGGCAGCTACAACTTATTGAACAATCTGCTGATAAGCTGATTAAAAATAATCTGTTGATAAACTAGTTGCGGTGACAATTTTAAATTTTTATTTTTTTTTAAAAAGCCAGACTGCTGCCAGAAAGCTGGTGGGAAAACACTATTTTCAGTGTTTTGAAAATGCATAAGCTGCCAAAACGCAGTTTGCCCAAACAGGTCAGGTGCGTTTTCGAAACGCCACCGTACCAAATAAGCTGCCCCAAACAGACCCTTAATATGCATATATGTTACGACGCTAGTGTATCATTTTTACACTTATATTTTGATTTAACACAATTTTGAAAATGTGAGGCTTTGACTTAGATCGTGTCGATGCTTTCGTCTTGCATCACAAATGGAAAATACCTCAATACCCAATTGCATAATTTTAACCATTAGTTTTGTTTGTTCTTTATTGTATAGACCTGAAGGGGATAGGTGGTGTAAGATTTGCATTTAAAATGTTTTTGTTACATGAATTCTAAGATGAAAGATATAATCAAATTCAACATCAAAATGAGAAATTTTCCATAAAAGATGAGTTTAAGTGAAAAGGTTATGAGTTTCATTAAAAGTAACATCCGTTGAAGTGAAAAATCTTTTTGTAGGTGGATGATAACATTTCTACCTTTTATGTATAACAGAACACGCGAGAACTCTTGGGTCAATTTTTTTTATGTTGTTTATGGATATGAACATAAGCATGCATTCAAAAATTTTTATAGGGATCTTTGAGAAGTTCATAAGAAAGAATTTAATTAAATAATTTAATGGATTTTTGGAATCAATCAATCTTAAGAGTATTCGATTGATTAGATAGGTAGTTGTTACATTAATTTCTTCTCAATATTATTTTGTTATTTAATTATTTTGGAGAAGCGTCCTAGTTATTTCCAAAAAAGTGATGAGGAGAGTGTCATGATAGAAAGATTTGTGAATGACACCCTCTCTTGAAAAGGACGATGTTAATATTTTATTAAAGTAATCACAAGCATTATCAATTTTTAAAAAATAATTTATAGCTAAATTAAAATTTTTATCGTAACTGTGAATTTAGGGAGTTTAGTGTTAACATCTGATTTCTGTTTAGTTAAATATACCCATCTCATTAGAGTACAATTATCAATAAATGTAATAAAACTAGTTGCTCTAGGCATATGGAGGATATTAGAGGGTCCCATATATCAAAATGAATTAATACAGAAGGTCTAGAAGATATAGAGTTACTTTCAAGAAACGAAACATATTGATGTTTAATAAATTCTCAAGTTTGACAATGAAAATTCTTATTTTTTGTATTTATAAATAATGAAAGAAATATACACTGAAGATTTTTAAAAGAAGGGTATCCTAATCTATAATTTGGGTCCAGATGTTGGTAGTATAAGAGGTGAAAGAGTATGATAGTTGACTTTAATGTTCAAGAAGGTACAACCCATTTTTTTTTAGTTTGCTTAATTATCTTTTCCATAGTGAGATGGTGGAAAACATATTAATCATTAAAAAATATAAGTTACAGTTGTATTTTTTTATAAATTTGTGAATAGATAAAATATTAGCTTTGGGGTGTGGGATATGTTGGGTCTGTTGTCCAAAGCGATGGTGATATAGATGGGGATGTTAATAGTAGAATTCAAGTTGGTTGGTTGAAGTGGAGGAATGCTTCGGGCCTTTTGTGTGATAGAAAAGTACCGCTAAGACTGAAAGGAAAATTTTATAAGACGGTGGTGAGACCTGCAATGCTCTATGGCGCTGAATGTTGGCCTTTAAAAGAGAAGCATAATAATAAGTTAAGTGTTGCCGAGATGAGAATGATTAGGTGGATGAGTGGCTTTACACTTAGAGACAAAATGCGGAATGAATATATTCGTGATAAGGTTGGTGTAGCTCCTGTGACAGACAAAATTAGAGAAAGTCGTCTTAGATGGTTTGGTCATATTAAACGTCGACCATTATATGATCCGATTAGGAGAGTAGATGTTTTAAATTCGACTTGTGTTAAGAAAGGCAGAGGTAGACCCAGGAAGACTTGGGCTTATTGTATTAAAAATGATCTTAATTTACTAGAACTAAATGAAAATATGACACTAAATAGGACGCAATGGAGAAAAAGGATTCATGTTACCCCACGTAGTGGGATTAAGGCTTTGTTGTTGTTGTTGTTGGGGTGTGGGATATGTAATACATTATTGAGGGTTAAGTTGGGAGAAATTATCACCATGTTCTGTAATAATTTCTAAAGATTCTTCAACTAATTTTAATTTTCTATTGCTAGGACCAAGTTTGTAAGTTTGAAATATATCGACAAGATTTATCATGTGATCGATGACATTTGAATCTAAGATTTATGAAGGAGAAGAACTATTAGAGGCACTAAGAGCATAATAATTAAAAATCATATCATTCTATGCAAGCGAGTAAGATCCTGATGATTTTATAAGGAATTAAAAAAATTCTTTAATTTGTCGATTTCTTTTGAATTGAGTCCTGATTTCACTAGGCAGACATGTCCTTTTTTATTTTCTTCTTCACTTTCTCCATGTTCTTGGGGTTTTCTATGAGGTTTCCAACATTTATCTTTGGTGTGTCCTTTCTTTTTACGGTGGTTGTACTGGAGGTCTTCTTTGAAAGAAGGATGTTGTCCCTCTTTTGGAGAAGATTTTGTGACAGAAAGCTTCTTGCATTGGGATTCAAAAGTTGTTGTGTCAGATATCTAGAGGATTGGACTGTTGATCATCATTGTCATTCTTTTTTTTTTCCTTGAATGAGAGAATACTTTATTTAGAGAAGGTATATTTTCTCTATATAAGACTTGTATTCAAATTTGGTCAATTTCATTGTTGAGTCATGCCAAAATTCAATGATCTTTTCTCGTTCAATGAATTTTGTAAGGATTGTTGCCCCCTCATGACATGAAATTTTAGATCCTGGTAGTAATCTCGAACCAGTACACCTTCACGTTGTTGAAGTATTCAGTGATAGGAAAGTTACATTGTTTGGTGATGGTGAGCTTTTTCCCGGTTTCATTGATGAGTGCAATATCATTCACCTTTGAATTTGTTTGTTTAATTGCATCCCAAACCTTTTTTGAGTTGGAGAGAAACATCAAAGTACACTGATCTACGGTAGCATATCATTCCACAACCAGTTCATGATCATATATAACCAATTTCTTTCAAAAATAAAGAAATTGAGCATTTGGGCTTCGGTGTTAAATCTAAAAGATGTCAGTTCTTTCCCTTTCCCTTTAGAAATGTCTCCACAATTTGACAATATCTTTCACCTTTGAATTTGTTTGTTTAATTGCATTCCAAACCTTTTTTGAGGTGGAGAGAAACATCAAAGTACACCGATCTACAGTAGCATGGTATTACACAACCAGTTCATGATCATATATAACCAGTTTCTTTCAAAAGTAAAGAAATGGAGCATTTGGGCTCCAATGTTAAATCCAAAAGATGTTAGTTTTTTCCCTTTCCCTTCAGAAATGTCTCCACAATTTGGTAACATTTAATGTAATTTTTCACGTTCCAACAATAAGATACTTAACATACCTGGAGCTCTTCTTTAGTTTGATTTGCTCGGTTAAATGTTCCCAAATTGGAGTTCTTCTTTAGTTTGATTTTCCCTTTAGAAAGGTATTTACAATTTGGGAACATTTATGGTAATTTTTCTCGTTCCAGTGATATAGTACTTGAAATACTTGGAGTTCTTTAGTTTAATTTTCACCATTAATCATGGTCGATTCTTTTGAAGGGAACTAAAAAAAATACATACATAATGAATAAAAGCAGAACTTGACAAGAGGAATAAGTTTGGAATTAGAAAATAAAAATAAAGGTTGAAAGTAACGCCCCAACCTCTCTTTGATACCATGTAGAAAATAAGTAGTAGGAAAAAACTCTCAAGAATCTAACCTCTCTTTCACTTGTTTTTGATAGGCATGAATCAAAAAAAGAAAGAAAAAATAATTAGGAGTCGGCTATCCAATAGGTAAGCACACGGATTACAATCCGAGTGTTGTAGAGAGTCAAATATAATGGCACAAAACTTTGATATTTGTGCTTTAAGTTTTGTGAATTTGATATTTGAGGGTCATAAGTAAATATGTCAACGATATAAAGTTTTGATCCGCGTGCCTTCATTTTGCAGACGACGAAGCCGAAGTCCAGCGCTCCAGAAACGCGAGCCCTTTAGTTTTGCTTCAAGCACGAGAGACGAAGACCTTAAATGATACATTCTAAAGACGACCTTATGTTCGTCAAACACGAGCCCTTGCAGACGACGACCTTAAAGAGAATTATAGTCCTTAATATTATTGTTCATACTATGTTTTTTAATGTTATAAATGATTATGCTCCTCAAATAGATTTATATGTTGGTTCTAAAGAAAAATTCTTGACTGATGACCTTAAAGAGAATTAATACAAATGATACGTTTTGAAGAAAAAGTTTTTATTGGAGGATTTGAACGGATATTTTGGTGAAGTGGTAGAAGATTTTAAAATAATCCATGTTGGCCACTTTTTTTGGAGTGATTAATGAAGAAAGTAGAGTCATATTGGATTTTACTTTAACATATGATTTTGTTATTGCTAATACTTATATAAGAAAAGTATTATTTATTAAAATGGATCTAATAAAATACACTTGATTATTTTTTTATATGAAGAGATGATCGAGAATATAAGGATTAAATGAATTTTTTTCTTTGGGAATCTTGGTATATATTTTGATATTACTGTTAACTGCCTTGATTTTTTCATTCGGTCCAAGTGCTGCCAGAATGGGCTTTACATCAAATGAACTTAATGGTACCTATAACGTTGTTATTTTTAGAATTTTCTTAAAGGCTCAACGGCTTGTGTTATAATTATTTATATTATAGCTATTGCCATAATGCCAAGATGAGTTTAGAGATTTTGCAGAGAAGGAAGATCAGGATTTTGGAAGATATTTTAATTGGTTTAGTTACAGCAAATGAAATCAATTTATTGACAAGTAAAAAAGAAATTATATCCTATCCTAAATAAATTTCACAAAGAAGACAAATTCTTATATTTAATAATGATGTAGATAAGTTCAGGTGATCGATAATTCTGGTAGGAAATATCCTAATTTTAATTTAAATATAAATACAAATATATCTAATTCATTTTTATCCTACTGAATTATGCCTATTGGTATTCCTTTTCGAACCTTGTTCTCTCTTTTTTACAGTTTTAGATGAACAATCTAATTTTGCTTATGGACTCCTGGCCACATCTTCAATTTGAACTGTTTGATTTGAGAATAACCACCATCAATAATTTTCATCAAGTATATTGGCAAGTTTCAATGAACACAATCCCTTATTTGATTTTATATCCAAATAATTGGTCTCTTATTTAGGAGGCTTTCAATAGTATGAAATCATAATTTAGGTGGGGGAACTTTTGAGCTTCATAGCCATACCACCATGTTGTCCTTGGTAATTGTGCTTCTATTAAATTTTATAATTTTTGAAAGTTCCTTTGAGGGTTTCTTTGTTCGTGAAACATGGATAGCATTTCATCTTTCATCTTTAAGAGCTCCTACAAATGTTAAAAGTTCTCTTTTGGGTGTAATACTTATCTTGTTTTTATGGCAACATTTACTTTTTCTAGCATTTCAAAACCAGTAATGCACTAATTTCTTCTCATCATTATATTGCTTGAATTGGCAAAATAATTACTCTTCAAGCTCTTTCAATAATGGTGGTTTCTCAAAATTTTAACCTTTTTTTATTATGGAAGGCATATTTCTTCCTTTTGGATGCCTTTTGTGTAGTTGAAGATATATGCAGCGTAAATATATGCTATATTGATCTCTTCATGACCACCATATCACTTTGGTGTTTTGGCACATCAGTGAGTTTGGTAGCAATGTGTTGGATATGAGCTGTATCTTATCATGGACTTGTCCTTAACCAGCTTTTGTATTTTTAAGTTACCTTCCTTCAATGAGGTAGAGCGAACATCATATCCAATAGAGCAAGCCAACATTAATAAGATCTTTTTGGGCTGCATTGGTAAGTCTTCCTACTTGAATATGAGCCACCAAATATGACTTGGCTGATGGTTGCATTCTTCAAGCAGCACCGGCAATCAATCTTCTTCTCTAGCTCCTTGTGAATCCAACCCAAAGCATAAGAATTGGGACGAGGTGTGATGTCAACCTTAATTTTTACACTGATTAGAAAAAAAAATGATGTTCTCTTGGCGGTAGATGTTGATAATGACATTCATTACCCTCCTATAAATGTTCAGTAATAACATCCATAACTAAAGCAAAAAAATATGGACTTGAAAAGACAATCCTTGATGTAACTCTACCGAAATAGAAAAATAATAGGTCAATCCTCCTCCTGTTCGAACAAGTAATAACTCTAGCATACATATCTTTAATGATTTGAATATAAGCCATAACATCATCTTATTTTTCTAGAACTCTCCAAAGAAGTTCTCTTGGAATCTTATCATAAGCTTTTTCTAAATCAATAAAAATCATACGTAGATCCTCTTTACTCTCTCAATACTTCTCTATCAAAGCTCTCAATAAATGTATAGCTTTCATAGTAGATTTGCACGACATAAATCCAAATTGATTTTGAGAAATTTTTGTATCGCGTTTTAACCTATGTTTAATTAATTTTTCTCATAATTTTATTGAGGACACATGAACTTAATTTCTTTATAATTTGTACTCTTGTGCATCCCCTTTATTCTTAAAAATGGGACCAAAATACTATTCCTCCATCACTCAAATCATTTTTTAGTTTTTAAAATAATATTAAAAAAGTTTGTAACACAAGAAACTCCCAAATTTTCTAAATATTCTCAGACTTCTATTGAACACCATTTTGTTCTATTGTTTTTTCTCCATTGATTTTCTTTAGAGCATCCTCAACATTCTTTTTACTGATGCAACGGTAAAAATATAAAGTTTTAATATTATTAATGATATCAATATCTCTAAGATCCATCGTATTTTCAAAAACTGAATTTTTATCAAAATCTCACCCATCCATGTTGAAGATATTCCTCTAAGAAAATTACTTTTTAATTTTTATCTTTAATACACTTTAATTGAATTAAATTTTTTGCTCTTCTTTTCTGATTGTTTAACTAGTTTATACATATATCTTCCACCATTTTTAGTATATAATTTATTATAAAGATCACTAAAAGAAGAATTCCTAGCATCACAATTTTTCTCTTATACTCCTTACGGGCTACCTTATATTTTTTTCTAGTTCTTTAAGCTTTTACGCTTAAACCAATTTCTAGAACAAAACTTCTTATATTTTATCTTTTCTTGCACATTATTATTCCACTTCTAACTATTTTTATAAAAAAAATTTCTTTTGATTTTCCATGCACATCTTTTTTTCTCTTGTTAAATAGTATTTGTTACTTTCACTTATAGATTTAGCTTCTTCTTGAAAATTCAAGATTTTGAAATTTTAAAGTTTACTCATAAAAATAATTTTATTTGTGTTGTAGACTCCTCCATCTAATTCCATGATAATATTTCATTGTATTTTTTTCTTCCAACTCATCTTAAAATTCCGAACTAATAATCGATGTTAAGTACTTAATTTTTCAATTGCATTGATCTTATAAACTTTATATTCACGACGATATCTTTTTCTAATAATAAATAATTAATTTGTGTTTTATTAGATCCATTCTTATAAGTAATAATATGCTTATCTCTTTTCTTAAATAAAGTATTAGCAATAATAAAATTATAAGCTAAAACAAAGTCTAATATTGCTCTACCTTTTTTATTAATCACTCCGAAACAGTAGATTCCATGAATATTTCTGAAAACTTGTATCACTCAACCAACACGTCCATTTAAATCTCATCCAATAATAAAGGAGATGAAATTATAGCACTAAAGATTGTTGTTGATGGTAAGATTTTTAATGTTACAAGTCTTATGCTCCGCTCCCCAATTAGGTTTAGATATTAGTTCAAAAGAAAAATATTGGAATGACCTATAAGAATCAATGCAAGTGATACCTCTTGCAGAAAGAATTATCTAAACCTTCTAGGTATATGTGCTGCAACTAAACTAAAGATTATGGCATGTATGATTTCCAAGTAACTTGACACATATTTGAAATTAACTGTAGTTACACGAGAAGTATGTTTGATTTCTTGGAACATATATACATTTATTTGGCGTAGATCATTTTTTTGGTAGGTAACTAGTAGACCCTCCCTCATTCCACCTGCTAAATAATCTTAATTATATGCATATAAAAAAATTCATGGCCGTATAGATTTAATATTCCTAACTGAAAACAAAGATGCATCTTAATGGATTTCTTGTATTTTGGAAATATTATATGCAATGGCTGTCTTTTAAGGTATATTCTTTCTCAAGGAAAAACCCGCGAGAGATCTAAATACCTGACCATATTGACTCAATGAGGTTTTGTTATCTCTTTCAACTCTTTTAAATGCATTAGCATCAAACCTTCTAATTAAGAATTTATGAACTCTCTTAAATTCTCCAGTAATGACAAATATCGTGAATGCTTTTGTGATTTTGAAGTGTCTGATAAAAGGAAACCACCTAACATCAATAATATATTTTTTTTGACATGTGTGTCAAACCTACATAAGATTATTTAGAAAATGTTTATCCAAGTCATTTAAGCAGTATGCATTTTTGTGCCTAAGTCAAACTTATTTGAAAATAGTCTGTGACTGATCTGATAACTACAATATTCGTAGAAGTTCATCGTCTGGCTAATACTACCACCGTTTAAAGTTGAGCCACCCATCCTAACTCCTATTAGGATCTATATTTCTAGGATGCTTGATTTCCATATTTTCTAGAGTCAGGTGGAATATATTTGTTTTGGAACACTGACACTTGATTGATGCATTAATGAGATGGTGTTCAAACTTAATGTAATGCAAGTATCGAATGCAGGCAATTCCTGTGTTTTGTAAGGCTACTGCTCATCAGCAATACGGAAATTTGCTAGCTGCCTCTCTTATAGTATATTTTTAAAGTCATATAAACTTCAATGTTAGAAGACAAAGTTACAAACTCAACATAGTAAAATTATGAACATTTGATAGTAAGGTCAATTATCATATATGGGTGTGTTATTCGGTGAGACCCATTTAAGTTTTCACTAGGTTGATGTAGTTCTAGTAGCACTTGATCCACAATTTTCATTCGAGGTGTATCACAACATCTCACTCTTTTACGCATCTCTTTCGACCATCCCTATGGAAAAGAAGTAATCTAGCGATAAAAAACAGTAGAATTATATGCATAAAATTTAATATAAAATAAGTAACATACCTACTATTTTATGGGTTATTTGAAAAAGACAATAAGTTATGGCTTCTAAGCTTACATAACCCACATATTTTACTAATATTTTTTATATGCTTGTTACACTCACCACTCAACTACCATAGATGCTAATAAGGATAGACTAAAATTCACATCGATGCTAATGACGTCTATATGTACTTTCTTATAGAAATATGAAATCTGTATTGAGGATATGATAGAATTTTAAACGAGAAATGCACAGTTCAAATGCCCAAAACATACTTTGAAAATTCTATTATTGTCCTAGCTTATATTTTGTAAATACTGCCATGCAAGGAATAACATATAGCCTACATCATTAATAGACTCTGATAAGAGTCCTTATAATTAGCAAATACTAGTTTGATGGACTTTTTTTGGGCATTCCATGCTTTGATATTAGAAACCCTAATATTAATGTCTTTATGCGCCCCATGATTTTCTTGGGTTTGAGATTGGCATATCACTAGAGTAGTATGGTTACATATAAACTTAGATGTGCAATTTCATTGACCATACATTATAAGATGCATGCATCTGCCCATTCTTTATATCCTTTAGGCCCCACCCACTTGTTGGCTTGTAAAATGCTTGTAGGTGTTTGTTACGTGGATGTAAGGATTTGTGTTCTTGACACTCCATTTGTATTAATTTCCTATTTGAAGTATGTTTTTTATATTCAAATTATTGATATGCCAACCATTTAATGAAAATTGAACCTTATTATTATATAAATAATATCGCACAAAGTATAGATCATTTGGATTTATTTTCCTTTGTGCTGTTGCTCACTAAACTTTTGTACCATCACATGCGTCTTTAGCATCTCACTCTTGTGCTATGTGAATTTCTCGCACAGTGTTGTTATTAGATTTCATTCCATCAACTACTTCAACATTGATCAATGCATGTTTGCATGTTAACTCATGCTTGAAAATTTGATGAACTTTTGATTCAACTTTGATAGCATCACATCAACCTCTTCATTTATTGAATCTTTGACTCGAGCCACTATCTATTGTCTCATATGCATTCACATGAGGTTCTAACCGTGCATTCAATCGTGGTAGGCATTCTATCAGTTTTACATCAATGTTCTTGAACAATATGAAGATTGACATCAATATTCTTGAGCAATATAAGATTGGTGCACGATATAAGATTGCTTGTGATAGCGTTCCTTAGAATAATTAGGAGCGTAATCCATGGACATAGTTTTGGGTTTGCAAATAGTGAATTTGATATCTCAATTCAATCAATTCAATTTTAGTGTTATTAAAATAATGTACTCATTAATCTATAGATTTCTGTATTCTCTGCCCTGGCCAGCACGATAGAAGGTCCTTGAGATACAACATTGATATTATTATTTTCTACTAGCACACTAAAAACTTTTACATCTATGATTAAGGTTTGTTTTCTAGCCTTCAATAATAAGATCTCATAAACTTCATTATTTGTAATACGTTTCACCAAAAAAATACCTCAACTGGATATGATGTATTAAGTTAACTGGATATGATGACCATCATAGCGAAACACTAGTATAAGTCTAAGTTTGAGATTTTCTGTAGATGTTGGATTTGAAATTTGAATAGTTATGATTTGCTTGCTAGCATAGGTGAATGTGAAGTCAGCTGTTGTTTTTCCATCAATAAATAACATCAAGTGTGAAACTCACCAACTCATCATAGTCATTTTTTTTTTCATGTACTACTACAAACTAATTTTTTAATGTCATTCTTATTATTGTCTAGAAATATGTTTTGCAATATACAAAATTTAATATGCTAACCTAAAAAAATTCTATAACTATAAAAATAAAATTGGAAAAACTGCAAAAAAAAAAAAGATAATTATCGTTCATATAGAACATAATTGATCGGTGAAGGAGGGGGAAAAGATCCCCAAATAATTAAAAACTTTAGAGTTGGCTTAATTCTAACAAGTATAGAAAAAATATAAGAAGAAATGAAGATTTGGTAAAAGAAATTGTGTAGGGGATATGATCGAGAGCTAAATGGAATAAATAAAGATTTGGAGCTTTAAGGAAGTTTATACAAGGTAGAACGACTGATAGTGCAGCTTCCCTGCTAAAAGTGCGTTTTGATCCATCTTAAAATTTTTTTTGATTCCACTCCACCTGCTCATTTGAGTTTCTAAGCCACTCATTATATTTTTGTAAAAATTTAACTTGGATGTTGAAAGATCTTGTGATTTTTGTTATAATATATATTTTAGGAAAAGCTGGTGAGGATCTTCCTTTTAAGGTTGTTGATAGCTGGAGTGACCAAGCTTTCTTGGTTGCATGTTTTTGATTCGTTAAAATTGTCTTTTTCCTTAAGTGTTCTTGAGTATGCTTGGTATGTAACTTTCTGATATATGGATATCATGTTCTGAGTTTATCTGGCTCATATGGTTTTTATTTACATGCTTTTCAAGTGATAAGATCTGACTAATTAAGAATGCAATTAATAGTAAAAGAAAGCCACTGTTATCATTTAAACCATCTAACAATGCTGTTTTTGTGATTAAATGTTTAGGCCGAGCATGATGAGCTTGAGGCTAAATTTTATGAGGAAAGAGCAGCCCTTGAGGCCAAATACCAAAAGCTTTATGAGCCTCTATACACCAAGGTGATTTTTCTATTTTTCACATTTTCATGTACCCTGCTGTAATATTTGTTGTTTTAGTGACTTCGGTTTGGGTAACTTATGTGCACAATGCAGAGGTATGAGATTGTAAATGGTTTGGTTGAAGTTGAGGGTGTTGCTGACGACCTTGCAGAGGATGCCGCTGAGGATAAAGCAAATGAAGGTTTATCTATCTTTTTATCCTTGTTTTGAATATCTACCACATTTCTGTGCTGATCTGCTTGTTTTGATCACAGGAAAAGGTGTGCCTGAGTTTTGGCTCACGGCATTGAAAACAAACGAAGTTTTATCTGAAGAGGTTGGTGAAATGTGGCAGGATCCTTAGCATCTCTTTCTATAAGTGTTTTTTTATTTAATTAAAGATTTTGTTTGCTTTGGCAATGAGATCAGATTCATGAGCGTGATGAGGATGCTCTGAAGTACCTTAGAGATATTAAGTGGTCCAAGCTTGATGATCCAAAGGGGTTTAAGCTCGAATTCTTCTTCAATTCCAATCCTTATTTCAAGAATTCTGTTCTAACTAAAACATATCACATGATTGATGACGACGAACCTATTCTAGAGAAGGCAATAGGGTATGCAGTTTAAATATAATATTTAGTAGGCCGTTAACGCTTAATTCTGCTTATTCAATAGTGTTAATGTGGCTCTACGTGATATCTATTGCAGGACTGAAATTGAATGGCTTCCAGGAAAATGTTTGACTCAGAAAATTCTTAAAAAGAAGCCAAAGAAAGGATCTAAGAACACCAAACCAATAACAAAAACTGAATCATGCGAGAGTTTTTTCAATTTCTTCAGTCCTCCCCAAGTCCCCGATGATGATGAAGAAATTGAAGAAGAGGCTGTATGTTACCATCCAACTAATATATCCTGGCAATATTGAAACATTAAAACAGGATAAATAAAGTTACTAACTTTTATTTATTCCATTATTTTTTGACAGGCTGAACAGCTACAGGACTTGATGGAGCAAGACTACGACATTGGGTGAGCCATTTTCCTGGATGCTATTGTTTTTATTTATTTATTTATTTTTACCAAGCAGTAACTTAGCCACTTGGTAGGAAATTCTGTAATCATTTTTGCTAGAAAAGTTCGGATGAATCTGCTAATTCACTGCCGTAAAAAAATGAATTATGGGACAAGTTTATTGTTCAATTATTTGGGTGCAGTTCCACTATTCGGGATAAGATTATCCCCCATGCTGTCTCATGGTTCACTGGAGAGGCAGCTCATGAGGAGGATTTTGAAGATATGGCAGAAGATGATGATGAGCGGGATGAAGATGAGGATGACGAGGAAGAAGAGGATGAAGAAGAGGAAGAGGAAGAGGAAGAGGAAGCCAGAACGAGGAAGAAGGTGACTTTTCTCTTTTAATTCTCCTTTTTATTGTTTTTTTTTATTTTTTTATTTTTTTGAAGTTGAAAGCTGACTTGTTTCTTGTTGTGGTTGGCCTGAGTAGCCTGCAGCTGGGCGTAAGGTACTGTCAATTATCTAAATCCTCTAAACGCTTGTTATCATTATATTTACATAAAATCTTTGTATTGTGTGATTTTTGTGTTCTTTTTGGTCGGAAATTGCAGAAGACTGGAGGAAATGCTCAGCAAGTTGATAGGCCTCCTGAATGCAAACAGCAGTAATCTATCATCAGCATTGTGTTGTTTTTACAAATATGTTCAATTTATTGGTCAAGTGAACTCTATCCTATTGTTTAATATCTTGGTATTATGTGTGCTAGTTTTTTTGAATTGAAAATATACTTGAAATACTTCAATTCTTTTCCGTAATATAGTTTTCCTGTTTGAAATTTTGGATAGATAAGAGTGCAAAACTCTGTTTCTCATTTGTTTTATATTTAAATTTTGTTTTTTATCCTGTTGACGTCGAAGGTTTTATATTTGCCAAGCTTTTCCTTTGAAAATTGCATATATGTTCATAACGTGAAAAGACTGCATTTATCCATATATATATATATATATATATATATATATATAATTAAAATAGTGAGTTGTATTCTCTATGAAGCAAAATGAGCACTCTTTTTTGAATTCATTTATTTTGAGAATTTTGCATGTTTGGTTCAAGGAAAATGGCATTTTTTAAAATTGTACAACATGTTCATTTTTGAAGTACTCTAAATTCATCAAATTTTGATGAGATAAATACATTGGTATATGTGATTATGGCTGCCGCTACATGTTGATTTCTCTGTTCCAACTGTTATTGGTCACCATAGTCGACAACTATGCTACTTCCTATTATCTTTGCTCCTGCCTTTGACCATGTGGTGCCTTAAATACTGCTTGGTCGCCATCACCGGCCGCTTATTGTTTTGTTGCCATTGATCACCCACCAATGATCAATTTTACATTCATTTCAGTTTACTTTAAACTCAAAATAAAAAAAAAAGTGATCTTCTGTTTTATATCAAGTTTTTCGATTGCATTGAATTACTTCTGCTCTACATTTCTTTTTGATTTTTTTTTTAAATCACCAAACTTGCATTTACACGTCCTCATTTGACTATAACGGCAATGTCGTTTGAATTTAACTTTATGCACCTATAATATCAATTCATTTCTATTTCACTCATTTGAGAGGCCTCCGTAAATTTCATAATCTAAGAATTTGAACTTAAAAAAGAAGGGGGAGAAGAGAGAGAAGCCTTGTTTTTTTTTTCTTGAAATAAGTAATTAGGTTTTTAGCCACATGTTCCTAATTGCTCCCTAGAGGTGTGAAAAATTGACCGGAGATGTCAAGTCGACCGTAAATATTCAGGTTCGAGTTGATCTGAATGATTTTTAAATTGGGTTTATGTTAGGAATGCTAACCCGTTTAATTTTTTGAGGTGATTTGCAAACTTTAATTTGATCCAAAATCAACCAGGTAATTTGAAATTGAGTTGAAATCAAGCTGCCAACTCATGATTGACCCAAAATCAACCCAAATTTGATTTGAAATCAACCCAACTAGGTGGTATTGGGTTAAAGGTTTGTGTTGCAGGATTAAAGGTGGGTTGAGTTCAAGTTCGATTTTTTAACCCATTTAGTGTTCATTTAACCCACCATGAAATGATGCCAGACATGAAAATGTGTCAGACACATGAAAAAATGTCATATATATTAACAGGTGTCAACGAAGATAATAATAACATGCAACCCTCTATTAAAGTAGGGACAATAAAGACTTGGAACTCCCAGAGGCAAACATGTAATTTTCTAGATATCCCCCATGATCTATAAATAAGATGATCTTTCTTGAATTTATGCATTACTCTCTTTCTATTGTTACAACTTTTTTCAATATAAAAATGGGTTTGAGTATTTGGAGAACACCCCCACCTCACTTCGTTGGGCGCAATTGCTGTGTCAATTCATTTTCTCTCTTTAGCTCTCTTCCTCTCCCTCGGTCCTTATGCATGCCTTGAGCATGGTCTACACGACAAATTTGAATCCAACATTGGTCCAGTGAGCGTGGACTGTGTCATCAACAAGAAGATGAGTAACGCTGAGGAAAAAATTATTAAGAGAGACATTCAAAACAAAGAGCAAGAGGAACTTGCACAACAAGTTCAATTCATATATTCCCCGTTGTCGGCGATCTCCAAGAAATTGCCTCTACCACATAGATCTGCAGAAATCTCTTTAACTTTTCATCATAGATTCAACGAGGACCCACCTATGGTTTTTTCTCCAGACCATGAAGGTTGCTAAAGAAATAAAAATCTCCAGTCGGCCTCTCATTAAAGAAGATGATTCAGTCGCTGAAGATTCTAAATCGTCAAAACCGAAGAGCCGGTCATCTATATTTCCCAACCCATCAACGGATGCATAATCCAAAAAGCCACATTATCCTAACGATGCTAAAGTTAGGAATGAGAAGGGAGACGAGAACATGCAATAACAAATTGGTAGACCTTCTTGTTTTGTCCTATGCAATAGAAAAAAGTTCCCCAAGAACTCTCTCCTAAGGCAACACTGTTCTTGAAGCATTTGCAGAAGGATTTGTATTTGAAGCTGCAACCCTACTAGGTCTTAGAAACTTTACCTTTCACCATATGCTCAGGTTGGCAGCGAAGAAGCTTGTTCAGCGTCATCAGGAAATTGCGAAGTGGTGTTTGGAAGTCACTTAAAAAAAAAATTGATCCAGTCAGCAACCGACCTCCGACGGATCATTGCTCATGCCTTCTGGCAGACCACCTGTTTCCCACTGACCAACTTCTCCTGACCAGCTACATGCCTTTGATCGCCCATCTCAAACTAAGGGAATTTACATATATATCACTCTATTCTTATATTTATGTATTTATATAAATACCACTCAATTCATTGTGCTTCCGACAAGCCACCTCTGACCGACTACAGCTTCGACAACCTCCAACCAACCACCAGCCTCCGATTGGTTGTATGTCTTTGTCCGACTAGGAAGATTTACTCTATTCATATATTTATGTATTTACATAATTACCACTCATTTTGTTGTGCTTTTAACAAGCCTCCCTCTTGACGATCACCTGCTTTCGGTCGATCACCTGACTTCAATTGGCTACATGCCTTTGACCGACCATCTTAAAATCAGTTTTGGGTGACACCTTTTAGATCCATTATGAATGGCACCTTTTAGATCCCTTTAATTTTTAGGATGGGGTGGTGCGACAACACTGTCAAATTCATACATGCCCATAGACTTACCCTGCACTTAGATGCTGGTTAGGGCACTTATCGTTAGATGGTGTGCTAGGCTAGTATTTAGGGTTCTATGTAGTATTTATTGATGCCTCGGGCTATTGTTCTGTTATGGTTTTCCTTGTGTTGGCCATGTGCCACTTTTTTGCTTTTTGGTGTGCTAATGTGTTTGATGTACATGATAGTATAATAGGACGTTCTTCTGCAGGGAGTCATGCCTATTTATTTGCACACACACATGTACAACTATGAGGGAGCCTGTAATGATTTCTAATCTCTTTGCTTGTAGGTGTCGTTTAGCTCCCCCCAATTATAAGCCACAACTTATTTTATGCGTTGCATGGCTTTCCTGGCCAACACTTGTTCTATGCAGGGCTTCTTTTGTTTTCTCTTTCAATTTATTTCATATAACCATTAGGCTGAGTTTGTATTAGAAATAATGTATGGGCATGAGTTTTGAGACAAATGACACATCGAACCATGACCAGGAGCGACAACTTGTGCTCCGTACACTAAGTCCGAAGTTTCTATCTTTTTTGCATAGATCTAGGACAGTACATGTATATGGGGAGTTCAACCACTTTTCCTACTTTCTCAACATATGTTGCAGACTCAACGACATTTTGGACACTTTTATATATTTTGAGTGTCTTATTCTTTATTGAGTTCCTGCATGCTTGCATTGCTTTTTATTGTTTATTTCTGTGCATATGGGATATTACAAAAGTTATAATCTAGGCTCACTAATGACCATAAAAAGTATAATTTTTATACTTAAAAATCCTAATAAAAAATTATGATAGTAAAAATTTTAGGATTAAATTATTTGAAACTTTCAAAATTTGTCATTTACTTTTTGTATGGCCTTTGGGTCAGTTTAAAAAAAAATGAATGCATGGCTATAACCCAGTCATATTTAATATGACCTCCACGTATATGATTGTGGTAGATAACTACATCATACTTGCATATCCCGAGGAGAAGCCCCTATGCTTCTCCAATCAGACGGACCTATCATACCTTTTTACATAGATGGTTGTCTAGTACGCCTAGGGTGTTAGAAGACTTCCTGACTCAGACGGGGCGTAAGTTCTTTTTTAGGATTGCTTACAGCTATGTAGCTGAACCTCTCTCTCTTTTTATTTCTTACGCCATCCTCGCTACTTCGGCAAATATAAGTCTCACCTCTTGGAGCTCCATCCGATAGTCATATGTAGAGTTTCATTCCTTTGGTTTTAAGGTTACTGAGATCCTCTGTGGACGACACAATTCATTGATTGCTGACCGAGGGTCTCTGAAAATGTTGGATCAACTACCTTCACGAACATGTAAATTTAGAGTCTTTAGTAGCTTAGTATGACGGGTCTGTGGTACTTCGACTAGCTACCTCTACCTTTTAGGACCAATCCATTCCTTTGACATCCTTTATTGAGTCATGTCTGCTCCTTTGACTTCATTAAAATTGTTTTGACACTCTGAAGCTGATAAGTTGCATCCCGTTTGGGATACAATGATTTGTCCTCTGCCCTCACGTGCCCTCTGCCCTTACCGATGCATAGGGATGTCTCCATCAAAATGAGTATAGTTATTCGTAAGCTTCGTATGCTGATGAGTCATTATCTATTCGGGATGTGACAGATTCACTCTCTGGCCGATGAAATTTCACAAGCTTTGAAGCATCAGAACTTTCCCATACGAAATAACCACCCATTGTGGACCTAATTTCCAGGATCATGATAATATAAGAGAAACCCCTTCTATCGAGAGTATTTCTGGTTACCCCACAGAATGTAGATGATAAAGTAAGATACGTCCACTTGGGAGTGTTCTTGACCCCAGAATAAAAAAAAGTTCTTTTTTTGCTCAGTCATTACAGGTGGCTTATGTAGGGATTCTCTTTTAGGGTTTAGAGTTTAGGGTTTAGGGTTTAGGGTTTTTTAAAACAATCCTAAACCCTAAAACAATCCTTCTCTTCGCGAATGTCGTATTTTAAGTATTTTGATCTGATCTTGTTTGGGCGTATACTCTTGACCCATAACACAAGGATTACAAATATGTAAGCCTTCAATCTCTTTTCTTTTTATTATTTGATTATTTGTTGTCGTATGTTCTTTTTACTATTTGATTCTTCTCCTCTTCGAATCATCTATATGATTCAAGAGGGAGACTTGTTCAAATAGAGGGAATTATATGACAACATCTAAGTAGACAGGTCGACGACTACGAGATGGCCAAAAAAATCAAGAAAAACAATCACAGTCATAATATGTGAATAAAATACTTATAAATTTAGCATGAAAGAGATTCTGCACAAAGAGATACACAAAAATTTTGCTAAGTGTGATAAATTTAGTACGCCCCAATGCCTAGGAAATTATATTAAAAAGAAAGAGATGAAATGATCCCTTAATGTATCTACAATAGGCAGTCTTATGTATGCTAAAATTTTTACTTATATTGCGTACATTGTTGAAATACTAGATAGATATTTAAGTTACATAGAAATGGACTATTAGGGAACAATAAAGATTGTTATGCAATATTTAAAAGGAATCAAAGATTTTGTACTCACATATCGGAGACCATATCATTTATAGATCATGGGGCATTTGACTCAGATTTTGTTAGTTACCTTGATAGTAGCAGATACATTTTAGGCTATGTTCTTGTGTTAATTAAAAGAGTTGTTTTCTAGAAGAATATTCAAGCAATCACTAACAACTTCCTCTACATTGAAAGCAAAATTCATAAATTATTATGAGATATCAAATCAAAGAGCATAGCTACCAAATTTTACCTATAGACAATATATTATTAATGGTATAAAGAGGTTATTGAAAATAAATTGTGATTATACATTTGTTATGCTATATTCAATAAACAACAAAACTTCCTTAAAATCAAATCATATTGACATAATTTTTTTTAAAAGGAGTTCAAATTTCTCTAGTGTCAACAACATAAAGTGTTTCATGTGCATGTTGCTTGTATGAGTGTGGCTTTTCTTGATGATATGCTAACATATTAGGAGTTAATTTTTTATTTTCAATTATTATAAACATATTTTATGATTAGATTAAAATTTTATTATTATCCCATCTATTAAAAACTCAAAAATAAAATTACATAGTTTCAATTAGAGTTTTGCATAAATATTTAAAACTTTGTTGATAATTTTTTGAGTTAAGATAAATGACTAGTTAAAATAGCCATGATATAAGATCACCTTACATAAATTTTTTATGCTACTTATTCATATTTAATCTACATTGTTAATTATAATAAACTTGTGATCATTGATGAGTTCCATTACAAAAAATATATAGTGACAAATATATCATTAATTACAAGTTAGTTGACATTATTAATGGACTAGATTGTTTAAAGATGACACTTAAGAAAAAAAAGCAATATTTGAGATAATTACTTGGTAATATATGTGACACAAAAGGAAGATTGTAAGAAAATTCTATATGGAATCCCATATATAATAATTATATATTATGCTCCATCTTAATTTTCTTAAACCCATTAAAATTGTGATCAAATAAAGATTAATTATTTGACTTATGAGACATCTTAATATTTGTATAAAATTTATATAGTCAAATGACAAATATTTATTTTGTTAATAATGATAGGCCAAAAATAAAATATATACACTCAAGTATAAATACGGTCATTGCCCACACAGTCCAAGTGTTGATTTTCATTTTTCTCACATCTCATTTTGAATAAAAATAATATTCTCTTTTTCTTTAGAACACCACTTTAGATTTGGAAGACAAATAACTATGTTTTGTATATTCAATGGATTAAGATACATCTCCAATTAAAATTTTTCAATGGTTTGATATGAGATATTATGATTCTATATATGAGATCAATGAGGACTCCGCAAGTAGAGTTACGTAAGGGGTCCAATGAAATCACGTCACGTAGAGGTACAGAAAAAAAAATCGACCCGGTAACACAGAAGAATATTTCCCTTGTATTATTCTGTGTTATTCAGGTGTTATTGTATGATATTCAGGTGTTGTTGTGTTTTTAGAATATTTCTGGTGTAATAATAACACAATAACACATGATAACACTTGAATAATACACAATAACATCTGAATAACACGCAATAACACCTGAATAACACGAGAGGACAAATTTTATTTTTTTTACTGTCACCACCATATGACGTGATTTCATTGGACTCCGCACGTATCCAATATATCATTTTCTTCCATAAATACAGCAATTCAAATCCAAAAACAGCAAATCCTCGTCAATATATATCTCCCTCAATACAGCATTGCGGAACAACCATAAATCGTTGACATTACCCCAACAACAACAGCAAATCCTCATGCAGAAAAATATGAAGACGATGCTTCAGGAACTCGACGTCGCCGAACGGATTCGATTCGACGAAGAAGCTCTTGAAGAAGTCGCTACGGATTTCGGCGGCATCGTGAAAGGCCGAGCAGGAGCCGTTCTTTACCCAAACTCAGTGCTTGATATTGTGAAGATCATCGAATTTTCATACAAGTCTTCTGGCTGTTCTTTCTCAGTGACACCACGAGGCCAGGTGACGACAATTAGAAGTGGAATATTGAGATTTGGAAGGGGAAAAATGATATAAAAATGTATTTTATATGCTTACCATTACATTTTGATATATATATCTAAATTTTATCTTTATTTTATAATGTTTTAGTGATTAATATGAATGGTATTTTTATGTGATTTTATGTTAATTAGGGTGTTATGTCAGTAAATATAAATTTTTAAATATTATATATATATGAATTCTATTGTGCGTATATAAATCGCTCTCATGGGCACTTCACGGTAGATTGCTTGATATTACTGATATTTTTTGTAATTTAAAGATTATAAAGTTAAATAAATAGTAAATATAGATGTTTAAATATTATATATATAAAGCTTTAAGAGTTCTATAATAGGTATATAAATCCTTAAATAGAGAGATTGATATATATATATATATATATATATATATATATATATATATATATATATATATATAGCGCCACTTACTCAAATCAGTTGTTTGGGCATCTGCTTGTCAGTTAAAGTCCCCTCTCATCAGCGGTTCGATTCCCCCCGAGTGTAGGATGTGGTACTCGAATTCTTAGGCGCATGAGGGATGTTCGAAGCTCGTATAATATCCTTCGGCCATTCCTATATATATATATATATATATATATATATATATATATATATATATATATATATATATATATATATATATATATATACATATATATATATATATATATATTCAAAATTATAAAAGTTTCCTTATTCATTTATAATGACAATTCAAGCAATGATAAGTTGACCAAATTTTTGTCCTTAGCTTAGGAGGAAATTAAGAAAAAAATTAACATTATATTATTTTCTTGTTATTTAAGAAAAATAGAAGTATGGTACATCACAATAATTCTATAGAATATTACATAAATATTCTCACTTCACTTATATGCTACAAACAATTATAAAAACTGAACAATGTAGTTTTTTTTTCATGATAATATTTAAAATTATAAATTAATTTAGAAGTTATAAAAATTAAATAAATAATAACAATAACACATATTTCCATGCATGGTACATACCCAGGGACACTCAACATGGGGACAATCAGTGGCAGTGGACGGTGGGATTTCGATTCAGTTGAGATCTCTGGCGAGCTGCGACGGCCAAAACCGCATCCACGTGTCGAAAGACGGCTGCTGCAGACCCTTCGTGGACGTAGGGGCGGAGCAACTGTGGACGGAGGTGTTGCGAGAGGTGATAAAACACGGGCTGACCGCGCGGGGGTGGTTAGATTATCTTAATCTCACTGTGGGTGGAACAATCTCTGTTGGCGGAGTCGGTGGCTATAGTTTCAGGCATGGGCCGCTCGTGAGAAACGTCTTAGAGCTGGATGTCATCACCGGTAAGTATTCACACGACTTTTTGTTTCTAGTATTTGTTTTTATTTGTGAGAAAACACCTACCCTCCGTTTGGGACAGTTTATACGCTGCGACAACGTTTTGAAAATACTGTCTCACCATTTGGAAACTGCGTTTGAGCAGCTTATCTGAGAAAACACTTTGTATTTTACACTAAACTGGGAAAGTGGGTCGAACCTCGCGGTCCGCATTTCCAGATAAGCGGTTTATCTGGATAAGCACAAGCTGCTCCAAACTCACCCTAAACTTTACGGATTACGATGTGAATCACATCAATTATTGAATGCACGACGTGATTTGATCTACATGCAGCACATTCTGTTGATGAAGAAACTTTCAGATTTGAGCTAAATAGTGAACATTGTTGTCTTAGAATGTCTTATTATTAGCATCATTAGTTATTTATTTATTTATTTATTTTTGTGATTTTGAACAGATTCTCTAACCAATTTCCAAACAAAAATTAGAGCAATACTAATGTTAGAATTTCAACCAACACAAATAACAAGCAAACTTATAAAGATAACTAACCAACAATTTAGGGATAATTACATATAAGGTAATTGAAATATTACTCTTTATAAAATTTAGCATTCCTGTGATATTTTTTAACCGTCATTTTTTTTACGTGTAATGGATCAAATCATTGAGAATTTAATAAAAATGAATGCGTTAGGAGTTTATCATGTATTTTGATATTGGAGCCAGAATTTGAAAAATGTACGAAAAAACGTACTAGATTTGTAAATAACAATGTTTCGGTTGTCATGTATGTAAAAATCCCAACAATTTAAATCCTTATTAACAATTTGAATTACATATTCCAATCGAATTTAATGTAGCATAACAATCTCTTAATCATAACAGTAATACATGACAATTTCTGATATCTTTGTCCTTTCAGATTTTAAAACAAAAATAAAGAGCATACAATGCACGCATATACTTGCAAAGAGTGGCCATAATCATAACAGTAATACATTAAACCGCAAAGTATAATTGAAATGACAAAATAAATGCAGACCAGTAAGCAAAGGGGAAAAGCTTTCATATAAGCTCATTTGCCAAGACTGAAAATCTATACCTTTCTTCTATCTCACTTCACGCTCGCAAAGTCTCACCAACAACAAAAAAAATGAAAGTTAAATCCAACGCTCTGTTAAATCAAAACTTTTCACGTCTCGTATTTTCTTCCGGCGATTCATATCTTTTAAGATGTAAATTCGGAATTAGTAAATTCGATTTTAAGATGGATTTAAGAATTCTTTGCTGCCGTCGCTCGCGAGTTGTTTTCCATCATATTGTCGCTTAAATTTATTGAATTTGATAAATCCTATTTAACGTAAATTCAGTTTACAGCCAAACACTGCCAATGAACAAGAGCATTGTTGAATTATCTTTACATGTTCCAATTCCTTCTAGCGTACAATCCATAAGGCAGATGAACTACTGTTACTTGTTACCTTCTCTTCTGTCTCAACAACCTTCAATCCCAATCCATGCTGTTTTTTCCCATATGGAAAAAATTTGCGTGCATAAGACGTACGCAGAGCTGCGTACGTCTGTAACCTACAAACATGTTATAGGGAGGATTTTAGGGGGTTATAACCACGTTATACCCCCTGTAACCTCCCTATAATCTACCTGAACCTTCTAGTAAGTTCCGCGCTTCTGTTTTAATATACAGGTAGCCCACACACGACACTGTCCTCCATTTCAATTTAAAAACAATTGAAAAATAATTAAAACCTAACAGAACGCCAAATAGAATTATTTGAATCTAATAAAACATAATAAGATCAAACTCCTTAAAAAATTGCTTTCTGGTTGATGGCCTACTAAATGATTATAACAAGTTTGATAGGTCAGATCCCATCTATGAAGTTACATAAATCATGAACAATAAAATTAAGGCACGGATAACCATATCATAGTAGATAATTGGTGTCATTTCTATCATCGGGTTATAATAATATTGCAATACTTAAGCGAATTATGCACATATTCTAAAATGATTTCTCGTACGATGATGTTTATAATCATGTACACAATAAGTTACAAGAAATACTATTCTATTCTATGATATCCATCTACAGTCATATCAAGTGTAATTATGCACCTCCAATTATATATATATATATGTATTAAATTAAATTAAAACAGGTGTTGGGATATCCATCATAGCAGCCGACAACTTAACAGCTCCTCAACTTTTTAGTGCCGACACCATGATGCTTGAATCCTTTCATGTAATATCTTATATTAGTTTACAACCACTAAAGATGACATATCTATTAGTAGTATAATCAAACCATATTTTATCTATTAGCCAATATAAGCCTTCTGATTTTCTTCAAATATTCTTAAAATAAATACTTTTGAATTTTGGTCAGATTTTTTTTTCATTTTAAATATTTAAAAATTTAGATTAGTGTAGTTTAACATCTTATTCTATTCAAATTCCTTTATGAGCTTCCATATCAAGAGTTGTAGAAGAATGTTTATTCACTAAGTTAAAAGAAAAATTAATGGTTTCACCAAACTAATGCTTAATCATTATTGCAAAAGATTATACATAATTGAATTGATACATAAAATTAGATTTAGCCCTTTTAGCAACTGTATTCCAATATTTCCATTACATGAGTTTCCTAAAATCTAATTTTTTTTTATGCTTCAACGCATAGAGCTGACTTTATCTTTCTTAAGAAACTACTTAAGAAAAAAGAAAAATATCTTTGATCACCATACGCTAGGATAGTAATTAAGAAGTTCCCATATATCAAAATGAGTTGAATAAATAATCATTTTGGTATAATGTAAGCTTTACCTTAGTATTTTAATGAAAGAAACAATACGTGCAAAGTTGTCTTTTTTAAAAAAATCACTAGAAATTTTAGAATTATTTAAGAAAGTCTAAATCATACCATTAATCGTTTATAAACTATGGTTGGTTGTTAATAACTTAAGCCAACTTGATCAAGGCTAGAGTCACGTAGATCTACTTAGTCAACCATAGGCAAACCATTGGCATACATAGGGCTAATTAAGATAGTCTAAGGTAGATCCCAAAATTAGCTAGAGTTAGCTAAGATGAGTTCAATTTAGGATTAAATGGCCAACAAAGTGCATAAGGAATATTAGGTTAACCCAAATCAAATCATTAAGTAACATAAGTTTAATATAACAAATTAGGATATAACACTAAAATTTTTAAAATTAAATAAGATAGCTAAATGAAATATCTAAACGATCTTCAAAGCCATTTTATTGAAATTTTTAGAATATATTTAAACAATTTAAGAATTAGTTAAAAGTTAAGATTTATCTAAATTAATTATAATAAACATGCACATGAGCACACACACCATTCTTAGTTTGAAAAGATAAGAAAGAAATAATTTGGTTGGATTCTGAGTTGAAATGTTAGCCAAAGAAAATTCAAGATATAATTATTGATCTCAACTCACAGTTTCATCATCGAAAGGAGATTTTATGATAAAGATAGTCTCATCTATTTGAGATCAATTTATATTCTTCCATGATTTTTATATTTTCATTTAGTTTTCATCAATATTTGAAATGAACCATGCATTATGGCTTTGTATGGTGTAGGAAAGGGGGAGATGTTAACATGCTCAGAAGACCTCAATCAAGACTTATTTCATGCTATTTTTGGAGGATTAGGCCAATTTGGTGTCATCACTAGGGCTAGGATTGCGCTGGATCCAGCTCCTACTATGGTAATAATGTTATCATCACTTCAAATTATATGTAATTTATTTAATGAAGTATATTTCATGTTAAGCATTCTTACCCATGCCATTTTAAATAGAAATATGTTATATTTATTCATATGAGAAAAATTTTAGAAAAAATATTTAAGTTCTTACATGGCTTCTTGAAAACAAAAAGACACTTATGATGTGACCTATAACTCTCATATACTTAAGCATCTCTTTTAATCTAAACAATGAAATATCCATAAACTATTATACATAAAGTTGTAATATTGAATTTTAGTAAGATTTTCATCAATAAATTATGTGTATTCTTTATATGAGAATATATATATATATATATATATATATATATATATATATATATATATATATATATATATATATATATATATTTATTTATTTCCTTCCTTGAAATTTGTATCATTGTTTATTTTGATTTCTTTTCTAGAGAAACTTGATGTATAGTGACACTATAATTCATAGTGGAGGAACTTTAATCACCATTCCCATATTTCAAAGAGAAGATTATGAGTGTTGGAAGATCAAAATGAAGACCATTAAGAGTATCAAGCTTATGAAATGTGATCTAAAATATTTTTGAAGAATTAGAATATGAAAATTAACTCTTTAAGAATTAAAAAAGTATGCTTGAAGATGTTCACAACAATAATGCAAAGGTAATGAACAAAATATAAATGGAAGATTAAAGATAATTTTATTTCATGGACACAAGAAAATTATAGGCAAAGCAATTTGGGACATTATGGAAAGCAAGTTGAAAGATAAATAGAAGATAAGAACCATCTTTATTTGAACCCTTAGAAATGATTTTTATAATTTATAAAAAAGAAATATTTTTAAAATGTTAAAAATTATTATGAAAATGATTAAATTTTTTTTTAAATGAGAAACAATGCTTTTCCTATTTATTATCAAGTTAGAAAGAAAAATGGCTTGTTTGATTAGTAATTATGATTTTATTATTTTATGATTGAAGAGAAAAATATTTTTTTATTTCCTATAATTAAAAATTTAATAAAATATCTTTAAATTTTAGAAAAAAAAGGTCAAAGGATGTTGATCAATCTAGTTAAACTACATGTTTTTCAATCCAAGGCATAGAAAAAGAAAAAAGTGAGGCCGAGGATTGTTTGATTGGAGGTAGAAGAAGTGAAAGAAGAATAAGAAAATTGAAGAAGAAAGAGAAGATAGAACATGATTTAAGGAAGCAGGATAGTGTGAGAAATGAATAAGGAGTCCCTTCGTAAGATTTCAAATAGAATGCAAAATTCTCAAATAGAGAAGTCATTCCACACACACAAACACACACACACATAAATCAAGAAGTTTAAAAATTTTCTCTTTTTTTTTTCATATGAAACAATATAAATAATAAGCTAATATATTCAAATCAACACCCCAAATCACATTAGCTACAAAAATAGTATAAGTTTTTTCAAATTTATTATTCATTTCAAACTTTATTTTAATTTTCAAATTTGTATAGGTCACTCATGACCTTAAAATTTAGTTTATCAAGTCCGATCTTAAATTTAAGTCCAATCATCAAAATTCTCTCAACTTTCACTCCATTTAGTATTTAACATTTGGGTACATGATAAATAAAATAAAATATTTTATACTCAAATATCTTGTTGTAATAAAAAATTTACTCATCCTATTTATCTGATATAAAAAAGAATGTTATCTAAGAAATAATTTGTGTAGTTACTTTAATTTCTTAAAAAAGAAGTTGAGTTTCTTGTATTGGTCTACTCTGGATGATCATATCAAATGTTAATTTGTTAATTTGTTTTTATTTCTTATTCTTATTCCAAATATTGAGGCACTAATATCAAATAAGGATATGACAAACTAAGAGGTGGTGATTTAATATTTGATTTTTTTTTGTAAACAAACAAACTAAGCATAGAACTAAAGAAATAAATATATATAAATGAATTATCAAATAGAAATAAACAATATAAAATGACTGAAAAATTCAAAGACCAATGAGATTAAGCAAAAAATTTAAAGAATAAAAATAAAATTTATTAATTGAAATAACATTCTTATAGTGCTTTGGTAGATGAAGAAATGATAAATCTTTCTCAAATTCCTCAGGTGATCTTACTTGAATGCTTTTGACTTATTCTTCTTTTGAAACTTTAACTTAAAAATTTTGGGAATATAGAAAAAAATTAGTAAAGGAATGAAGGGAATTGGCTTAGAAAGCTTTTTAACCTTTTAAAAGATCAAATTAGCTGGATAATTAATTTCCCCTATAATTTCAGCCTGACATTTACAAACACATTCTGGAAACGTTTGGATGGTCAATAATTAAGATGATCCAATTATGATTATATGTATGATCATAGATCATATGTATGAGTATGATAAAGATTTTAGGTTTATGGCTAAAGATATTATTGTTATTGTAATCAATGTTAAAAGGTTTTTTTAACTATAAATAGCTAGTTTCTAATGTGTAAGATACATTAATTTGTATGCATAATTCCACCCAAATAATAAGAATGATTCATAGGTACAATCAAAATCAAATGTATGATCCTCCAGAAGAATAAAATTTTATGAAATTAATTCATGAAACTATCTACTCAACCTAAAAGCATAATAATGAAAGAAAATTAAAATATGACTCAATAAAATTGTTTTAAATTTTGTTATAAAGTCTTTTGTTTCATGTGTTCTTACTTGGTCACTAGATCATTTCCTCTTATTTAGTTAGTTTCATTATCTTGATTTTTTTACTTTAATCAATTTTATAATTACTTAGTTCAAAAATTAGTTTCTAAAGACATGTTTGCATTTATTAAAATAAGTTTATCTATATCACATTTTCATGATGTGAGCATAATGTTAGGCATTGATGGACATCAAATGTTTGTTATTAGTAGATGAAATATTGGCGAGTATTATAAACCATAGGAGTTAGATTTCGATGAATGTTTGCATTAAGTGACATTGATAGATAGATGCATACTAATATCTACTAACTATGAATGGTGATAATAATAAATTATAGCTGGGCATCAATGGACAATAGCCAACTATAAACATTTGAGAATTTTGATTAATGAATGTATGATGTTAATGAAGGGCAATGAGTAGCATCATGGGACATATGAAGAGTTGCGGTTCTTCATGATTTTTATCATAATATAAGTAGAGATCATGAAACTACAAACATGTTTGTCACATATTAGTGGCTAATACACATTAGAAATGAATCGTTAATTACCATCAAGTAATTATTAATGAGTAATCTTACGTCTAATTAATGAATGGTACTAAAAACAAGCATGCTTGGTTAGAATTGGTGAAGTTCTAGCATCACATAATAATTAATGATGGTTTTCAATATCAATCATTGATTGTAATCAAATGATAAAAGATGTCGGATAATAATGTTGGCCAATGACTAGCCTTGAGTGTTGGTCATTAATTATTTTTTGGATTGCGGGTAAGGATTCAATATTTATCAACTACTAACATTGTGTGGTAAGCAAAAATAGGCATAATGTTGATCTATCATAGGTTTTTGGAGGTGTACAATGGTGGGCAATGATGTTGGTCGATGGTTAATGTTTGGTAGAAAAGAGCAATTTGTATTGAGCTTGATTAATGACCGATATCAATTAATATGTAACAATTATCATTAGTTTTGTTTAATAACGTAGAAGATTGATAATGGTAGACTTAGACATTACTTAATAACTAACATTGAATAATGGACAATAAAGTGTTCACTGTAGTTGGCTATCATTTATTAAGAAGAGATAAAAAGCGTTGATGTCAAGCGATGGTGAAAGAGAAAAGAAAGGATTTGAGTAGAATGTTAGGTGAGGAACATTGTTGCTACAATTAGTTCTTAATGATGAGAGCCGACCAACACCACAAACAGAGAAAAAATCAAACATTTATATCGACCGACATTGATAACTCTAAAAATATTTAGGGATAAACAAGATGCTTAATCAGAAACACCTTCATTATCATGAGAGCAATCTAATGTCAAAAATAGCTTACATGTTACTATATATATATATATATATATATATATATCATAAATATTTTGAGATATATAGATATTTATAGTTTCTTTAACAAGAAATCAGAGGATTCCATCGTGATCGATCAACCCCATGCATTTACTCTTGATAAGATTTTTCAGGCTTAAAATTAACCAAGGTGGGAGTAAGCAGTAAGATAGTGGAATTAGGTTTTCTATGAGGCTATTTGTCTGAAAGGATATGCAATGCAATGTAATTCTCTTACATGGATTTTCAGTAATAAATGTTTGGTATGAAGAAATGTAAATATGATGTAAAACATGAATGAATTTGAAATTTACACTCTTTCTCGATTTTTTTGGGACTCAAAGTAGCTAACTTGTTTATTTATATGTCATCGTATAATTCCCTTATTCAAATAAATCTCTCTCCTGAATCATATTAATGATTCAAATAAGAGATGAATAAAAAACAAGGATATACGAAGACAAATAATCAAACAAATAAAAGAAACAAACAGAAGACTTATATTTAAATAACCTTTGCATGTTGGGTCAAGAATATACGTTTAAAAAGGATCTGATCGAAGTACCTCAAAACACAACACCAAGAAGAGAATCCCCACATAAGTCACTTGTAACTAGAGAACAAAAAAAGAAAATTTTTTATTATGGGTTCAAGAGTTTCCCAGAGGAGCGTATCCCTCTAATAAATTACATCTTGATGATTACCTAGGAATACTCTCCATAAAAGGAGTTTCACTTATATTATCATGAACATGGAAAATAATCAAAGGTTGATTATTTCGTATGGAAATGCCCCAATGCTTCAAAAATCTCTCTAGGCCACGGGGCAGAGAGTGAGCCTCTCACATCCCAAATAAGTTGCGGCTTGTCTGCATCAGAATCTATGAAATAACCAAAATCATCTCAACAGGGATATCCTTATATGTTAGAGCACTCCAGGCCATAAGGACAGAGGGTGAACCACTGTATCCCAAATGGGTGATAGCTCATTGGTAATCGAGTCATCAAGGTGATATCAACAAAGTCAAAGGAGCGACAAGGCTTGAAGGGGCTCAATAAGAGTAAGGGCAGAGTAATCCTAAAAAATAGAGGTAGTTGGGTCGGGGTACCACAGACACGTCATCCCGAGCTACTAAGACCCTAAGTCTACGTGGTTGTGGAGGTAGTCGACTAACAAGTTTAGAGATCCCCGGTCAACAATCTATGAATTGGATCATCCACAGAGATCTTGGTAACCCTAAGGTCAATGTAATGAAACTCTATCATTTGACTATTAGGTGGATCTCCAAGCAGTGGGATTTATAGCCGCTGAAGTGACAAGGATGTCGCAGGAAAATAAGGAAATAAGAGGTCCAACTACAAAGTTAAAAAATGCTCCCGACAAAGAACTTACTCCTCTTCTAGGTCGAGGAAACCTCTAACAACCTACACGTACTAGACAACCACCTAATTATAAAAAACTTATGCTTGGTCAACTTGGTTGAGGTAGCATGAGGACTTCTTCTCGAGACAAGCAACATGATGTAATTATCTAGTCTTAATCGTGGAGGCCCTAGAGGTGACTTGGGATATATCCATGTCATGCAAACCATTTTAAAACCAGCCCAAAGGCCATGCAGGAAATTAAAGTGCAGGTTTTAAACAGTTCAATATTTAATCCTAAATTTTGATTAATTTAGAATTTTTATTATGATTTTTATAAAAAAATTATAATATTAGGGTCCTTAAAGAGACAAAACTATAATTTTGGATTCCAAACAAAATCATAAGCGAAAAAGGGTGAAAACAATCCAAACATACATGCATGTAGCAAAACAGTAAAACAAGTCAAATTTAAATAAAGACCAGTGCCACTGGGTCGAAAACATATCCCATAAAAGAAAATAGTAATCAAACTTTGCATATTTATGCATGCTCTTAAATCTATACATCAATATCAAATGCAATATTATAATACAATACTTATTTTCACATGGTTCCCCACAACACTGTTCCCATGCTAAATGCCTCAGAAACCGTCCCACTATAGTACTCTCCTAAGTAATACAAAGTATAAAAAGAATGTGAAAGAAAAACTAAACCTACAGAAAAGTGTTAGCACAAGTTATAACATGCAAATGTATCTGGGTCATGCATAGTAGGAGAGCTATGCCCACATGCAAGCAAAAGTTAGCATGTAAATCATCACATGCTACCCCTTTTTATTGTACCATTGTGTGTGCATGTATGGCATGGTATCCCTGTAGAAGATAAACCTAATATTCTACCATGCATACCAAAATCAAATAACGTGCAAGTACACCTAAGACACAAGCAGAAAAAGGGACCTAGCTAGGAAAACCAAGCCAACACGGAACAATAAGGTGCCAAAAAAACTACCTAGCAACCTGATCCTAGCACAACACACCATCTAACAAAAAGTGTATTAACCAGCATCTAAGTGCACAGGATAAAGTCTCTGGCTACCGTATGACTTTGACGGGTCGCAACACAGGCTCCTTCCTAAAGATCCAAGGGATCTAAAGTGAGTTACAAGAAAAGGGGTGACATTGTTAAATGAGGTGGCCTCACATATGGCCTAACATACATGTAATTTTAAAATAGGTGGATAATACTTACAATACCAAAAATAACCATTTTTATATTTTAAAATTATAGGCCGCTAATGGTAGATCCGGAGCAATCAAGTGACATACTTTCGAGTCCTTGTATCCTTAGCACAATCATATTATTTATTGCTTGTGATATAGAAACTCGCATTGCTTGTCAAGATATCATCGAGGCAATGCTCGTCTGGGTATCATGACCGACAAATGGATCACTCTCGTAATGAGTAAGACAAGTCATCGAGGCAAATATGCAAGGATAAAAACATCCAAAAGACCCATATTGTGATTGTTTGACCGAAGCATGAAATAATTACAACGGGCGTCAAAAGGCGAAGCACACATCATGCAATTTAATGTAAGGATGTCTACATGCAACATAACACACACAAATGGGATGTGCCGACAAAATGGGCTACCTATGAAATGGAATTACACTTGCTCGTGGGACCCGGGGTGCCATGTGACAATCAAGCACCAACTACAAGTGAGTTTGCTTCGAGTAAAAAAATACATATAAAGAGTATTTACACCTTACCTAAGAGGCACTTACCAAGAACACATGCAAACATACAAGATATGCAACAAGACAAATGAGATAAGTCAAGCATACATAAATGTGATAGACATATGAGAAATGTCAAATATACAACATGTGAATGACCCTCAAAAGTGAAAAGTGCCAAACATACTAAGTCTATGATTCATACAGGTGAGAATCACAGGCTTAGGTGGACACACATTGTGCCTCAAACGAGTTTAGCGGCTGTGAAATATAACTCATATTCAACCTAATGTCAAATACCCCACTCCACTATAGGGGGTGTCGTGGGCAGCGAGGCATGTGGCTATACATGTAATTCATCTCCTCTCAAAATGGGCAAGTGTCTATTCTTCATGCATACAGTTGTGTATGTAGATAAGACACTCACAGTTGGGGGTGCTCAAAGAGACACCATGAGGTGAGGGTGGTTAGAGAGACACCCCAAACCAAGGGTGCTTAACGAGACATCCAAAACATGCCACAGGCAAAGAATATAAGACAAATATATTTTACATGCAATGAAATAAATCATAGACATCAAGTAAAAAAGATTCTTCATACACAAGCCAAGCAAACATGTAATATGAAAGAAAGCATATAAGCATGCAAGTGATCGGTTGACCGAGCCGTGGCAACCGGTCGAACCGAAGAGGGTGGATTGAATGATCCAAGACAATCAATCATACCCAAAAGAGTAGGTAATCAGTTCAGGGTGGCCGATCAAAACCCAAGAGGCAGTACAACTTGGCTGGGTGGCCATTTAAGCCCAAAGCGGGTGATCGACACGTAGAGGTCAATCAAACCCAAAGGAACAGGTGACTGCCCCGAGCTGGCTGATCAAAACCAAAGTGGGTGATCAACATTTGACTGTCAATTGAACCCAAAAGATTAGGTGATCAACAACTGGCGGTTGATCGAACCCAAATGATCAGGTGATCAACATGAAATGGCCGATCAAACCCAAAGCGAGTGATCAACATGTAGCGGTTGATCAAACCCAAATAATCAGGTGATCGACATACGACAATCGATCAAACCCAAGGGATCAGGTGATTGGCCTAGCAAGATGGATCAAACCAAAATTGACAGTCTATTGAACTCAAGGAATCGGGTGATCGGCCCAGGACGGTCGATCAAACCCGAAGCGAGTGATCGACACGTGATGGTTGATCAAACCCACAGGATCGGGTGATCAGCTCGGGATGGTCAATTGAACCCAAAGGATCGGTTGATCAACTCCGGATAACCCAAAGCGGGTGATCGACACTTACATACCACATAATTCTTATGTATTTACCATCTACATCTAAACATTCATACTAAAATACATACCACTCAAATCTTTAGCATCACGTTGAGAATACTATCATCATCATCTTTTTTAAAAGTCAAAATACATGTTTTAATGTATGAGTTTTTGACGTTAAGTACTACAATCATATGTAAATACATAAGAATTGTGTTGTATGTCTATAAATTTCCCAACAAGTAAAAAAAATAAAAAAAATTACTTGATTTATTCAAAATGATAAATATTCATTTCTTGTCACTTTTTTCTATCTTTTTTTTTTTTAATTTTTTGTACATTTATGATTACAAGCAGATTATTAATGTATAGGTGAGATGGGTTGCCCTTGTCTACAACGATTTCAATATATTTTCCAGTTGTGAGGAGCACCTGATTTCCTTGAATGGAGACAAGGAGATGAAGAAAGGATTCAACTACATTGAAGGCTTCTTCTTCTCAGACAGCAATCACGTAGAAAACTTCATTTCTCCCTTTCTGTCTGGGAGGGATAGAGTGCTTGTTGGTGCCTTCGCTGACAAGAATAAAGGTGCCTACATTATTGAAGCCGCTTTTCATTATGATGAAAGCTCTGCAGCCACCGTCGACCAGGTACTTCACTCTCTCTCTCTCTCTCTCTCTCTCTCTCTCTCTCTCTCTGTGTGTCTGGCTTTCTCTCTCTATATGATTATATATATATATTGAAATAAGATTAATGGTTATCCATCGATTAGTCTTATTATGCTTTATTATTTATGATAGATATGTATAAGGAAAATAACAGTGCATCCTCCTTTTAATTTAAAGATTTCATACATTACCATGTGCTAAAATTACTATGCATGTGAATTTTGTTTTCATTTTTGGACCACACACAGAAGTTCTAAATTTTCTCACTTGTGATCTAATATGACATAAATGAATAGTATATTAACTCGGTGGATAAAAACAATATTATTTGATAGATCTAATCTCAAATTGATTGTTTCACTACTCATTGATGCAAGATGTAGTTTATTTTAATTATAGGGACTTGTGCTCCTACAAGGGCAAGCCCTTATAGTTAATTGCTTTTAGGAGTAGTGAACCTTTTAGAAAACTCTTGATTATAGTATTGGCATGTATTGTTTAGGATTCTAAGGTTGGATTTTTCAAGATTGGTGTCTTTAAGATTTTCTTATATGAGCTAGGTTCAAGATTTGGAGAGTTTTGCTTATGAAATTCAAGGGTCATGACTTATAGTCCAACAATGATGTGTCATGTCAAGGTTAAGTGGAAGGAATCAACCAACTTTGAACCGGAGATGTACCCTAGAGATTAAAATTAGATGGTTGTTGAAGGAAGTTAAATTTGTTAAACTTAGGATAAAGTCAGAAAAGGTTGGATTGAGTTGATATGAGGATTTTGAATTAAAAAAATTAATTATATTACAGGGATTTTGAAAAAATTAGTTGGATTCCTAAACTAAAGGGGCAAGATTATGTTGAATGATTCCCAAATAGAATTCCTATCCCTAAAATAAATCTTTGAGCTATAAGGAGACTAAATAGGTATAGACTAACCTAAAATTTGGCTATGATGTCCCCGGCCAAGATACCCACAGTTTTCCAGTGTCTCAAGTTCATCGGTAGCCTTAAACTATTAACCAGTAAGATAGTCAGAAGTCTCTACTATTACCATAGTGATGACAAGTGTAGTCCTATTTGAACATTAATTAGCAGAGGATCTTTTTTCAGTAAGTATGGATTACTTCATCTTAAGACACCTACATCATCCAATAAATTTTTAGGCTTTGGAGGTTTATATGTCCTAGTTTTTATCAACTAGCTAAAGGTACCTAGTAATCTAATCTATGTTTCTAAATTGGACTATTCTAGGAGTGTGTATGGACATGAATTTCATTTCTAAGTTTAATAGCATAGAGTTTGCAGTTGATGTACCCAGGTGTGGTTCCAGTTAATTAAGTTGGTGATAAATATTTTAATTATGATTTGGTTAAGCTTCCTAATTTGTCAGTTAGTAGAAAAACAAATATTTTATGTTTTTTTCTTGATTTTCTAATATATGTTACAGTTTTTTCATTTGGTTTTCATCTTAAGTCTAGTTTCTGGTGTTTGTTTACTATTCTATGTTGAAGTTTAGGTTTTCTTAGGTTTTCTAGGACAATTTGAGGTTTATATACATATCAAAGTTATTTATTTATATGCCACTTAATTATCATATACTTCCATATTTAACACTTCAATTTTATTTTATTTGTTTACAAGCTTAATATTTAATAGTTTATATTAAAATAGCTACTTATCATTCACAGAATATTTAATTTTTAACACATATTTATTCAAAATTTAGTTTTCACACAAAATAATTTACTTATCATGCCCAGAAACATAATTTAAAGTTTTAGTTTTTTTATTTTAAATAATAATTAAGTTGTTCACACACATATTTATTATATGAAAGTAATTTTTATAAAATATATTTTTATCACAAAAAATATGTTTATTACACAAAAAATATTTAAACTATGTACATTTGAACTAAAATATGAAAGTTTAACTATTAGGGATGTAAATTATATGGATTGTATTAAGTGTTAAACACACAAAGATGTAAGAATTTGCATGAAATGTTCATGAACTTACATGAATATTTAAATTTGCATGTTTATGTTTTAAATACATAAATGACATGTTTTGAAAGTAAACTTGCCTATTTATATACTAAACATATAAAAATTGTATAGATTCTATGCGAACTTACATATTTACTTACAAATCATTTGAATTAAGTGGAAATTAATTGAGGGAGTGAAAAAATGTAAGGAAATTTGCTTATAAATTACTTTAAAATTGTAAGCTTAAATAATTATCATAAAAATAATTTGAAAGTTTAGCTTAACATAAAAATTACTTGAAACCTTGTAAGCTTAAAGAATTAACATAAAATTTATATGCTTGAAGAATGAAAATAATTTCAAATTTTGGGTGATTTTGAACACATTTAAGTTTAAGTAACTTATATGAAAATAGTTTGGAAAATTTTAGCTAATTTATATAAAAAAAGTTTTGTCACAGAGAGAGAGAGAGAGAGAGAGAGAGAGAGAGAGAGAGAGAGAGAGAGAG
>NEWO01000002.1:497984-546480 GCA_003013225.1 Phalaenopsis aphrodite
TATATATATATATATATATATATATATATATATATATATATATATATATATATATATATATATATATATATATATATATATATATGATTTTTTGCGTTTTTTTAGCGCACTTAAATTTACATAATAATTTTTTATTAAAATAAATTTTTTAAGAATTTTTGATAAATTTAGTGTTAGATTTTTTAGGTTTATAAATTACCATAATCTAAACATATAAGCTTACAAGTGATCATATATTAAACACATAAACTTGCAAAATCCTAAGCACATAAACATATCATGCTTGCAAATTATTCTACACATAATACAAAAACACAATATGCTTGCAAAAACATCAATTCATATGAACATAAATTACACATAAACACAACATGCTTTGCAAATATATATAACCTACACATGCTTTATATCAACATAACATACAACATATAAATCAATGAATCTTACAATATGTTTTCAAATTAATGTAGTCTACACATATATTCAAACTAGCACAATTTGCTTTGAAATTGACATGGGCTACACATTCTTTGAAATAGAAAGAGGCTAAAGATGATTTGAAAGGTAAACGTCCTTTGAAATTGACATAGGTTAAACATGCTTTGAAATTAACATAGGCTAAACCTGCTTTGAAATTAGCATCCTTCACATGTGATGCTTATTTTTGAAAGTAAATTACACACACGATATATGAATTTTGAAGCATGTATGTATACTTATGTTAATAAATTTAAAATGCATATTTATGGAGATTAAGTGGCATATATATGTAAGAATTTTCCTTTTAAGGTATGTAGATTCATAAACTAAATTAACTAACATGCTTAGTAAACGAAATTAAAAGGAGTGAAAGAGCTATGTCTTGCTTGTATGAAACACACAAGGAGGAATGGATGAAGAGGGTTTCAGCCAAATGAAATGGAGGAGAGGGTAATGTGGAGAAATATTTGCGTACGTAAGATGTACGCAGCGCTGCGCATGTCAGGTAGGTTGCAGGGAGAGTATTGAGGGTTATATCTGCGTTATACCCCCTGTAATCTCTCTGTAACCTACCTGTAACCTAGAAATATATGAAAATAGAAACACAAAATTTATTAGTTACAGGGAGGTTATAGGGGGTATAACGCGGTCATAACCCTCAATACTCTCTCTGTAACCTACCAGACATACGCAGCTCTGCGTACATCTTACGTACGCAAATATTTCTCGGTAATGTGACCCTCCTTTTTTAAGATAAAGATAATTGAGAATGTTGGGGGTCTCGGTTGTGAAATGAAGAAGATGGGACAACCCTCTAGATTTATTATTATTTTGTTTTGAGAGAGAGCTTAAGAGGGTCTAATTTTTAGAAGATGGATTAGATAGATAAGATACTAACCAGAGATTACGCCCTCATTTAGCGATGACTTTTTTATTTGGGGTTTGAGGTTTCCCATATACGAAACCCGATTAAGATTTCATGTTTCTATTATCCAAGGTTGTTGTTGTCCCCAATCTACTTAGTTAGAGGAGGTAGTCGACCCAACCTGATAGAAAGAAACTTGTCAGCATCCATGGATTACATCATCCAAGATATCCTTGTAGATTCAGGGTGGATATTTATCTATAGAGACAATTTTAAGTCGACATTAGTTAACAAAAGACTTTCTGTCAATCAATTGTACACTTATGGTTCAGAACTCAAAAAGTAGAAGCCCTTGGAAACATATGGTTGTGGTCGTGACCGTAATATAATAGTATCATTTGACAGAAAACACCCAGTCAGAGGACTTTGGTGTATCCGCTACTTTCTGGTGTCATTCGCGGCAGAACCAAGCAGACAAATGACTCGAGTCATGTCCTTACTAGTATTAAATTTAAATTAATTGTGAATATATTGATACATTTGATATGTCATTTTCTTTTCGTAAGCTAAAGTCAATCAGAAATTTGTCACCCTCGATAAACTGTTACAGTGGGTGGATGTAATTTAAGTTCAACTTTTAAGTGATTAAATTTTTTCTTGAATATTATTTTGGTTACTTTGAAAATCTTAATTTAATAGATTGACCATCCGGTTGAAATCTTTTATCAACACAATCATCATCAGGGAATTATGCATTTAAAACATTATTTTTAAAGTTAGGCATTTAATTTAGTCTTTTTTCGGGTATAAGCTCCATCGACTCCTGTCCATGTAAGGAGCAGGAACGAATTGGATAATTTAGACTTGTAAATTCTTATTTTAAGAACTAAATGTTGTTTAAAAAATTACTAGACTCGTCAACTTCAGTCCTTATGAGGAGGAGGATCGGACTAGTGGGGTGAGACTTACCGCCTTATCTTATAGAAAAGGCGGCTCGATTAGCTCATGCAGCTTTCTCGATCCTTGTATTTAAACATTTAATATGTTGGTTGGAGCACATGTGGGCTTTTAATTTAATATGTTAAGACACTTTCAAATATTTTGTATCTTTTGACTGACTTGGATGTTAACTTAAAATATGTGTTTATAAGACAAATTGTTGCATAAAGGGGCGTATGCATCAATTTGAAATCTTACATGGCTCATTTATTGAGTGTATCCAAGCATTAACTCATGCAAGTTTTAAAATACTTTCATGGATCTCCAAGTGTTGTCTTTTTAATTTGATTTAGAAAATATTCTTGAAATTCGAATGCCTTGAAATTATTCAAATTTTGAAATATTTTAAAAAAAGTTCTTGCATTTACATAAATTCATTTGGAGCTTAAAAAAGATAAGTTTAACCCGCAATCTTAAAAACACAACGGGCCTTCTATATACCTGCACAAAAGTTTAGATCTCAAATCAATATTTCTCGAACGGTACTCAATTCCTCATGGGCGAGTACTCACTTTCCCACGAATGGGTGTTTTAAAATCCCCAGTTTTAAAAACAAATCAATCGCAGAGGCTTGAGCAGAATTCCTATTTTTTAAAACACTTATTTGTGGGAAAGTGAGTGCATCATAATCTCATCACAGGAATTCCAAATATTATTATCTTCCCCATGACTTATGCAAAACCCATCTTGTATGACAGTCATCACCACAATCACCTTATTCTAAACCTATTCTTGTTCTAGAATTGTGTCACAATCTCCATTATGTTACAAATTTCTACATCTTGACTCAGTTTTGCAACCATTAAAGTAATATAGCCATCTCTTCAAGATCTACATCCTAATCTCATTTATAACATAATCTTTACATTTAGACTAACACCTCTACCTTCCTTACACTGCAATATTGTAGCAAAGACCTACATCTTAATCATCTCTAACTAAACTTACTCCATAGTTATCTTTAATCTAGCGTATAACTGAAGTATACAGGACATACCTTGATGCTCTTGACTTCGTTTTTTCTAATTTCCTAAGAGTATCATGTATGAAGTTCTATAAATATTTTAACTCCGTTTCTTCCACATGCTACTGCCAAAAACATTTTTCAGCCTCCAATATTCACTTAAGACATTAGCCATATTTTTAACTCCTCTGCAAATAAAAACTTCTGAACTATAGTCATCATATACTAACTTATTAAATAATCACAGGACATTGACACAATTCTCAGCGACGTCATGAATGGCTTGCAGCTTAAGTTCACCACAAACCTCTCATACACCGAGTTCGTCGACCGGGTTCGCAATGAAGAGCATAAGCTCCGTCGCCGCAACCTGTGGAATCTTCACCATCCATGGCTGAACATGCTAGTTCCTAAATCAAAGATAAACTTTTTCAATGAGAAAGTCTTCAAGGGCATCTTCCAAGAGGAGAAGCCCTTAGGTGTCATCCTTGTTTATCCCATGAATAGAAACAAGTAATATTTAAACTAGCTATACACTTATCTTTTATTTCTACCATAAATGTCTTGCAATATGTAATGTGTATTGTTGCAGGTGGAATGAGAAATGGTCTCTTATGTTTCCAGAGGAAGAAGACATATTCTACAAGATTGGTCTTCTAATTGCCACAGAAGCAGGAGATTTACAGCGTGTGCTTGGTCTCATTGAGGAGATTAAGAGATTTAGTGATGAGAATGGCTTAGGGATGAAGGAATACATGCCATATTACAGAAGCACAGAGGAGTGGAAGAGGTATTTTGGATCAAAATGGGAGAGGATTGTGAAGCTGAAGATGAAGTATGATCCCAAGGCAATTTTAGCTCCAGGCCAAATGATATTTACATCACCACTTCTGGAATGATTTCTGTTGATGTAAAATGGCAATGGAAAAGCTGAATTTAGGTGAGATAAATAAAAGTTATAATTTTTGTTTTGGGATCTAAGTGTGTTATTGTGCTTCTAAATAAATTTCAGTATTTCTAAGTGTTTTATCATCCATATATCACTGAATTTTTTTTTTGAGAAATTAATTTTTTGTTTCATTGAAAATATATTTGAAATTATGGCATTATATAAAACCTTAATTATGTTATGCTGTTGACTTGTGAATTGATTCATGAAGCAGCTCATATGTTTATCTGAGTGAATTATTATTTCAATTTACATAATTCATCATCTGCACAATTCACAAACCGAAGACTAAAATGTTATTAATTTGCTTATACGGTGAAAAGTTTTTCTAAATGAAATTAGAAGGAAGGTTTGTTAGTAATAGTCTAGTGTTAACCCAAAAATCTCTACAATCCCGCTCAAGGAATAGAGCATGAGCTTTATTGTCTGCCTCTTTCACATAAAGTGTCTCATATTTATAGGTATAGAAGCTACATTTGCTCCCTTCATGCAAGAGATTTTAGGGTTACAAAAGTCTATATATATATATATTGAATTAATATCTACAGATGGAGTTGGCCTTTGTCCGTCGGCTTATCCTACTTTGTTCATTCCCGGTGGGCTAAATTACTTGGGGATAATAGGAGAGCTGTTCTGTCGGTCTTATCTATGAATTCCTTAATAATCTAGCTCCTCTCTTGTCAGTTCGGTGGCGTATATTTTTTCATTCGACTGCCCTATGGATGCCTTTTGTTCGGCGTCAACGTCCATTGTTTCGCTATCTGGTTGGGTATTCCAATGGGATCCTATACCGACCCTCTGACTCGTGTATCAATTTGCTGAATAACTCGATCTTTTAACTGGTCCTGCCCCATTTTGGCTCGGGATCCACTTTGTTTGTCATGTTGTGTTCCCTTGCCTCGAGATTCGTGTCACCTCAAACCAATCATACATGTAGTATGAATAGAATGTAAGGATTTTTGAAAATTTAATATCTAGTTGAATGAAAACCAAATGCAGAATAAACTTTGGTGAATTTATATGTTATTTGTGTTATGAAAAAAACGACGATAATAAAGCGAAAAATAGATCGAGAAAAATCACACCAGAAAAGGCAACACAAGATTTACGTGGTTCGGCAAATTGCCTACGTCCACGGAGCTGCAGAGGATTTTATTAGCTTTGAGGATTACACCGTCGACCACGTCGACTTACAAGAAAGAATTCTCTCTCTTCTTTCTCTCACCTTCTCTCTCTCTCTCTAGACCGAGAGTCACACCAAGAAGAAGAAAAGATAACTTTAAACTGTCTNTAAGGCAAGCTATCAAATTCATTGTCTTTTTCTCTATAACAGGAGGGGCGAGAAATTAATCTGGTAAAACTTAATTAATTAAGTTTTCCTTAATTCTTCCTGTCAATAGAAGGCAACTGCTTTAAATAAAGATTGGGAATCATCAAGCTATGACAGGGAATAAAATACATAAGGAAAAGAATTAAGAGCAGATAAATTAGAATCAATTTATCAAAGAATCTGTCGTAATAGGAAGTGGACCGGGTCTCCACCTTCCTCAACAATTTGTTGTTCAAACTTTTAGCCACCACCAACTATTCCGACCTCCCATCACTTGTCAGTTGTCACCTCCATCCCCACCCAAAAAAGAAAAGGAGATCTACAGACATGACAAAAAAAACCTTAGTACTAACATATTCAATGTGGCTTTGAAAGTAGACCTTTTTTTCAGCATCTTAGAAGTTATGCTGTGTCATCGTTACACTTCATTATTAGTACTGCTGTATTTTTTTTGCAGCACTCTTGTACTTCATTTTTGGCATTGTTAATTTTTTCTTTCAATAATATAGTACACAATTTTGTTATGACATGTTGAGACAATAAATTTTTCATGAATGTCTAATTATTTGAAAGGCAGATTATTCGATACCATGCATACTATGATTAACAATTACATTTAGGTAAGTAATGTTATTAACAATAAATTACTAGTAATTATGGATAATAGATCGTCCGATAATGATTGATTTATTCGGAGGACAGTGTTTGACAGGACATGCAAATGATATCAGTATGTGATTTATAGTTTGGATGGTGCATGCTTATAATTGTTTCACTTTACGGTAGAAGCCTTCCTACAACTACGTGACATTCTGGTAAGTTAGAACCTACTTACAGACATGAGAAATTTGGCTAGTGTAGAACAAATAAGAAATTTATTGAGAGGAAGTTGCATGAGAATGTTCTTATAGACAACTTACAACATTTATTGAAAATTATCTTTAATATTATCTTACAATTTATTCTCCTTAACCGATGAATTTATTCATTTGCCGATAGAGGAATCTGAGTATCGCCCGTACATTCACTCGAACACGTTATTTTATTATTTGATTGTTATTCAATTGAATCAATTGATGACACACATATCGACTGTTGTTAATCGAATCACAAAATAGATATCAATAACAATAAGTTTTTATTCTACTAAGTGGGGTCGGTTACAAGAATCTCTTTTCTCCATTGTGTTCTATTGAGCATCATATTTTCATTTAATTTTAATAAATTATAAATATTTTTTTATACAACATGCCCAAATCTTTTCAGGCCTACCTCCACCTTTCTTAACAGAAGCCAAATCTAAAAGCATCTACTCTCCTTACTGAATCATCAGACAGTTGACGAAACACAAAATAAAAAAGATAATAATAATAATAGAAAAATAATTTACGTTATGATAATTACTACTAATATGTGGGAAACATGTGACATTTCAATAAGGATATTTCCGCCCGAAAATAATTTTCAGTTTTATTTGACAAAATAAAAAATATAAGAGGCATATTTATCCATATACGTGCACTTAGGACTCAATGTGATGAGAAATTATTGCATACGGACACCGCATGCATCTCTGCATGCGGTGTCCGATCTTGACCGTAGATCACAATGATCTACGGTCAGGATATTTTTAGTTTTTTTTTAAAAAAAAAATTAGGTGGGGCCCACCGAAATACATCCTGACCGTAGATTTGATCTATGGTCGGGATTGGACACTGCATGGGACACCACATGCAGAGATGCATGCGATGTCCGTCCGTATGCAATAATTTTTCCTATGGGATACAGTTCCATACAATAATCCACCCAAAGCCATCATCTATGAAATTCAGAGAATGCTCGCAGTTACTAATTAATACTCATCCAAAGAATACATAACGTCTGCATGACCAAATTATTATACAAAACCTGAAAAATAAAATAACACAACGCCATCCAAAATGGCATAAAAAAGACGATGTTGATATTGCTTTTCCGTGCCATACAAAACAGTTTTTAAGTATGAACTATACAGATTGAGAAAAGTTACAATTCTTTAAACAGCATGAAACTTTAATCACGTATATAAAATTTATTAAATCAGCACCAATCTTAAATTTTTTATCTTAACATCATTATTATCACCTCCCAATCCACTCATAGAATCACTGCAATTACTCTCCACCCTTAGCATCTCTTGATAGGTGTAAGAAGAGTCCAAGCATTGCAATCATAAATAAAAATCAACCGAAGGCCAATTCTGTTTCCAGTGGCAAGCTTCAGGAATATTGTGATGATAAAAAACATGGTAGTCTCTGAGAAAGAAACCTGATGCTAAAATATAGCGATCATATCTGACCGCCGAAGGTGGCTAAAGGAGCTGCAGCACTGGTGAAATACGAAGCGAGATCGATGTTCGAACCATCGTACTTAATCAGGAAAGGGTGTTGCTGAACAAAAAATGATAAACGTAACAGCTCAGTGATCTTTAAAGACAGCAAAAGAGAATGTGGTGATGGAAGATGGATAGAATCAGCTCAGCATACCAGTAACAACTGTGCAGATTGTCTATCCTTGGGATTCTTTTGTACACTACAATAATAAACGAAATCAATGAGAATAATAACAACAGTTAGTATCAAAACAGTTCCTTGACTGTTTACATGGGGCCATTTTAGTCCCAGAGTCTATAAAAATGTCAAATTAGCCCACAAACTTTTTAAATTGAGGCTTTCAGCACATATTAAAAGAGTAGGAAGACTATTTCAGCTCATATTAAAAAATTCTAGGACTAAACTTATATTTTTATACTCTTTGGACTAAAATAGTCCCCAACAATAAGTCGGTGTCTATTTTGACACTTTTCTCACAGGAGCATTTACCGGTGACATTCTAGTATGCCAGTCAGTAATAATCCAGCGCAAAGAGCCCATCAACACCAATTTTAAAGATGGCATAGAGGGACCAATAAGTCTTGAAGACCAGAATATCAAACCATAGAGAATTAACCGTAGAACCAAGGGACCAAAGGCTAAATCAGTCAGTGAAGTTAGGATTCTTAGCGGTGACTAATTTGGTTATTATTTCTACTGGGAAGAAACTTGATGCCTTTAGTTTTTATAACCTGGTTTCTGATCGTGATTTGAGCGTTGTTGGATTCCTAATGGGAGGTAACAACTTGTTTAATTGGATCCTGTTCATGGTAACATCTGTTAGTGCCATGATTTCGTTGTGCTGGCTGCGTGATTTCAGTGATCTTTTTTGTAAATGGGGCTGAGAATGTTTATTATTCTGATCATAAATAAGGAAAAATAGAGTAAAATTAAGTTTTCAATAACAATTTCTTTGAATTTTTGTTGGCCTTTGTGCTTACGTGTTGTCAGATGGGGACCTTGCTAGCATGTTGAAAATGACAACTATTAAATTCTGAAAGAAAATATCTACTTGTACTAAAAAAAGGACTTGAATTGAACAGAATGATATTCTATCTGTAAAACTGAACAATTTTACTGAATCTAATCAAAATTCATATTACTTGGATTTTTTATGGCAGAATGATATTCTATCTGTAAAACTGAGTTATCTCAAATTGAGCCCAAGCCAGAAGTTCGCACCTTAAGCATGGCTAAAATTTAAGTTCAATTGGAACATTTTGGACTTGCTTGATAAAGAACAAGTAGCAAGCCAAGTTCCAAAACTCTGCAGGCTAGTTCAGCGGATCAGTTCAGCAAAATAATTTGGCTGCTAGTTTGACAAGTCAGTTCTTTAGAACAATTTAGCAAGCCATATCAGCAAATGTCGAACATATCATCAATCGAATGAGTAATAAAGCTACATGTCTAGCTACTCCAAAAAAGTTTTTTCTTTTATTATTATTATTATTTTTGTAGCGATTTATGTAGTATATCCTAAGCTAACCTGAACCTATAAATAGAGGTGACATCCTCAAGATATAAAGGAGCGATCTATAACTTATGATAACCACGCCATTTAATAAAAAAAATCATAACTACGCTACTCTCCTTTTGGTTGTTCTATGTTCTAGGATTTCTCTTTTTTCGTTGGCTATTGTTTAGTGGTATGTGTTCACCAACAATTCCGAATCCCACATCCTCAAATGTGTTGTAACCATGAAGCATGATACACACTAAAATAGAAACTTTCCACTGAGCAGAGCATAACAAGAGGGAGAACTCGGCGGACATGAAATGCACTAGAGAATTTGTAATACATCAGATGAATTAATTGAAGAAACAGATGACGGTGATGATAGGTGAAGCTCTAGAATATATAAAACAATAACAGCTTGTGTAGAGTTGCCATCTTGTCCTTCAAAATCAGAGGTTTGTAGAAGGGTATTAGCTGCTACAAAGCAAAAAGGGTTTTGCCCTCTACTATGGTAGAAGAAGAGGATAAAACTTATCTTCGGACAGTAAAGGCTCTTCTCCCTTTTGATCATCTACAAGAAAGGAAAAGGCAAGTCAAAACGAAAAAGTCACAGTTGGAGAATGAGCTTTGCAGGGAGGTCACGAAAGCAGAAGTGTTGGAAAATTTTAAGAATCTACATCTGGAGTGTTATATGGAGAAGTCTGACCGTGCCGACCATGTAAGCTCTGTTTGAGTCAGCAATTTCTCTGTTGAAAATCAATGATACACTAAAGTGTCATCTCCTCTTTACGACACTAAAAAAAATTGTCTTTTGTTAGTTCAACAATTTGTCACTTGGAGTAATCACTTGTGTTAAAAAAAGCAAGTAAAAAATCCACTACATCACAAGCACACACAATGGAAAAATTGAAGCAATTAACAAAATAAAGACACCAAAATTTTACTTGGAAAACCCCTAAAAAGGGTAAAGACAACGGGACCCATAAACCACTTAAACACTTCCACTAATTAACTTAATGGGTCTACAAAGTTCTTCTCTAGAACATTCTTAGAGGAAATTAATAATCAACAATCACCAAATAGGTGGTAAATATTAATTCCATCAAACATAAAAAAAGGTTTGGTAACCTCACTGGGTACGAGAAAAATAAAAATTTCTTACTCCGAACTCCTTTCATGCTGCTGCCTTGAAATCTTCCGAGTCATGAGAACAATTCTTGCCACTGAATGTCTAGGTTCGTGAACTGCAACGAGATAAGGGGGGAAAAATGCGTCGAATGGGGGTAGCAGTTGTCATCCTTCTTATCGGTAAAAAGATCCGAATTTTTTTATTATTAAGAATAGTAGAAGACTGACTTTCAGTTTTCAATGAGATGGCAGAAGGCTTCACATGGGAGAGACCCACAACAATCTTCCCCTCCCGATCACATGGAGAAAAGGCTCTCCAATACATGTGATTCTTCAGCATACTATAAGCTTCTCTTTTGATAATACTTTTGTCATCATATCAGAACCATTCTCACCGGTATGGATCTTCTCGAGTTATAACATCTTCGAGTCTAAAACATCACGAATTCAATGATATCTCACATCCATACGCTTCGAATGTGAGTGGAATGTGAAATTCTTACTGAGATGAATTACACTCTTTACTATTACAGTATAAGACAAACTTATCTTGCTTATGACCCAATCCTTGTAAGAAATTCTTCATCCACGAGACTTCTTTGCAAGCTTATGTGACGCAATATACTCAGCCTCAATAGCTAATACAACCACACTTATGTAGGTTAGATTGCTAAGAACAACTCCCCCTGTAAAGTAAACAAGTATCCCAAAGTGCACATATTTTCTTAGCACTAAACAATGTCCTACAAGTTCCTCTAGGTTATTTTAAACTTAGCACTAAACAATGTCCTACAAGTGAGAATGAGAAGAAAGAAATGAAGAATGAGTCTTATGCATCTGTTGTGGGTAGCTTGATGTATGATATGGTATGTATGAGACCATATATTTCTCATGTAATTGGCATTGTTAGTCGGTTTCTTTCCAACCCAGGAAATGATCATTGGACAACAATTAAGTGGATTTTTAGGTATCTTAGAGGCGAACACCAGGAGAAGGAGAAAAACCTACTGAAAAAGCCCAAAATGAGCAAATATTTGCACAGACTATACACACAGTAGTAGTCTTATCCATTCATGGAGTAGGACCAGAAGAATCTCAATAGTTGAGTCTTAAACGATTTCAGTCCGATGAGATAAATTTAACAAGTTCTTCTTGGCCATCAGCAGGTTGTTTGCCATGAATCAATTTCACAAATGCAGATCAACCTGCTAATGAGAATCAATAAAATGATACTACCGTGATCATTGCCCTAATTGCAAATTGTCAAATAGAAAGTAAATTGATAGATTTTAGGAGTTCGGTGAATATTTTATTTATAAATGTCAGTGAGAAAATAAAATAGAGAAATTCTCATTTTATCACTTGTTCGAAATCATTATTTTGTTTATTCGGTGAGCGAAAAAGAAACCTAGAAGTAATCAAGCTACCCATTACCTAGGGAGATGGAGATATACACTTTATTGTCATGTTGTTGACCCACACATATACTCCACAAAATGAGTGGAGCGGTCATGGTGAGAGCAACAAATGAAGAATGCGACACTATGCGATCAAATGTGAAATGCCGCAAAGTTCGTCAAAATTGAACCAAATGATGCACGATTGCAAATCGGATTCCGTCGTTGTGCTCATAACATCAAAATTGTATAAAGATAAGTCTTTCATGAGAGAAAGGAACAAGCGCGATGAAAACGACAAACTTTCAGTGTGATGTGCAAAATTTAAGCTCAAATCACCTCGACTATTGGCGAAGTTGGTCAAACGATGTCCAGCCATAAAACGAATGACGCGAGCGTGTCCAAAATATTAAAATTGTTTATGGAGGAGCCTTCTACCATAAAAAAAGAGGAAGCACTGTGAAATCAACGAATTATCGGCGAGTAGTACATAATTTGGGCCCAAATCATCCCAAATGTCATTGAGAGTCGCTCCGACGAACTCCGATAATAAAACAGATAGCACAAGTGCGAGATGTCGACTTTATGTAAAAAGGACACCCATATTGCTAGAGTTTCATATACATATTGATGGCATGTGATTCGAGACTCGAACTTTTGCGAATTTAAGAAAACCCTCAACGCGGAAAATTCATTATATGCATTCTATTAAAATTAAATTTATAATATTATGTGTGTGTGTGCGCGTGATTAATGATAATATATATCTTATCTGCCGCCTAAATCCAACCCTAGCAACTCATCACATCCACTTTGAAAAAAAGACAAAAATATATACTGATCTACTCACCTTTAGCCAATCCATTCCTGCCAAAAATAAACCTATCTCTGCTCTCTCATCTCACGCAAGCAAAAGAGCCCCTAAAACCACTCTCTCCTTGCTTCCTTCCTTAAGAGTCTCTACCTACCCGAAGCAGCTCCCGCTCCAGCCGCAATGGTCTCTCGTCAATAGGCCTTCCTCGCACTGGCGACCTCTCTCTGGCAAACCTCAGCCACACCATCCCCGCTGCCCCCTCAATTCCGACGAACTCCCACCGGCCACATCCTGCAGGCAGCCTTCTCTCAGAGACTTCCTCTCCCCCATGGTACTTCTCCTTTGCTCTCCCTTAACCGTAAGCACAGCCCAACCTTCTTCCCGCCGTTCCTCTCACACAAGTACCGCCTCACCACGTTCCTCCCTCCTTTCTCACGCGCGCCTGCTCTCTGCTCACCGAAACCCACTACCCAAATCTCTCTCTGCTTCTACCCGAAATCCACCAGCAAGCATGTCCGTCTCCACTCCTCCATGCAAGGGTCCCAGCTCTCCTTCATGGCTCAACCCAGCAGCCAACTTTTTCCTTGCACGAAACCAAGCTCTCCAAGCTTCCACCTGTTTCCTCATCGCCCCAAAATAAAATAAAATAAAAAAGAAAAAGAAAACCTGCACACCCCCACCCCAGCCGAGAAGGAGCTGGTCTTCTCAACCTACCAAGATAGTCGGCCTAATGTCTTGATCCAGGTCTATGAAGGTGAGAGGAGCATCAAGGACAATGACTACTTGGCAATTTTGATTCTCATGCATCCCACCTACTCCCAAACAAGTTCCCAATATTATTGTTTGCTTCCACATGATGTCAATGATGTCCTGAATGTTTCAGCTGAGGATAGATCAACCAGGAGGAAGAATAGAAAGGTTATTTAAGCAAGGAGATCAAGAAGATGATTAAAGAAGCAGCAAAGTATAAATTTAAAGAAAGAGAGACTCAGAAAATGGTGGAAGCCAAGAATACGTTGGAGAATTGGTGTATAACATGCGTAAATTCGATATGTTATGTGTTTGATTTGAAGGTCCCTCAAGCCTCATGTATGTTTTTTAAGCATGGTGGGTTAAAAACTTGTTTGTTTCTTATCGATGCAATGGAAATGGCTCCTTGTGTGTGTGTTATTATTATTATTTTGTAGGTACACGAATCCTCATGCACGCTTTTTTAAGCGTGGTGTGTCATGAACACTCCCAGGCTGTAGTGTCGAAAGACACTGATTATCACGCTTTTTTAAGCCTGATAGGAAGACCTTAGTTTCCCGATGCAGCCCCCTAAATAAGGATGATGATGGGAGGCTGTCAAAATGTTGTCGGATTTATGTCGAAATGCTGGTAATAAAAGAGCAATTGAATTGGATTCACTGGGACAAAATGTACTCTGAATGAAAGCTTCTAAACTACATATTAAAGGCTGAAAAGATTACATAAATCATTTTAAAGATAAAATTAAATATAAATAAAACTTGCATAAGACTAACATGGGACACAACGACTCATTAACAAGCTCGAATAAAACATGTGAGGTCCATTTGAACATTCAAATGGGAGCTAAGCATGAGAGAGATGCATAATTCTAAATATAAAATCGAAGTCTTTTTTCGTTTTAATTATCACCAGATCTGAAACCCCAAATGCACGAGCAGACAAAAGGCAAGGATGAGAGCTCAAATGAAAATATTTGCACCCATCTCAAAGATGATATATTCGTACGGATAATAATAGAATCAACTAAAAGTCAGTCAAAATTAATAAATTAAAACACCTGCATGTACTCCGACGTGCCTCTAAATATTCAAGCTTATGCGTCTGAGAATCCTGCAAGGGCCTATAGGGCAATTCTCACACTTTGGCCAATCCGATCTTCCTTCCACCGGGAATGGAGTCCACAAGATTAAGCCTCAACTGACTCAGTCTAATCTTCCTCCTTACGAGAACTGGAGTTGACAATACGAGTGTTTTTAGTGATATAAGTTATGAATCAACCCCGATGATGGATGTGTTGATCGTAAATTTCAACCGAAGGGGTTTATTTATAAAATTAAAATAAATTAAATCATAAAAAATGATAATACTTAAATGAAAAATTATGTCACTTAATGCTTAAAGCAAAGATCCATCCAACATCTATAATTGTTTGTCGAGGTGGGCAAATCTAATGCTGACTCGAGCTCACAAAGAGCCAATGTCATATTATCAAATATACTACTAAATTCATGCTCAAAATGAATTCTATGCCAAAAAGGACGTGGCCTGAGTCCTTGTACGTGTGGTTCTTATCGTCAAATGACACCACAAAGAAGCGGTTACGACCAAAGCCCTCTAAGAAGGTGGTTTGTCGCTAAATAACACAATTATACTACGGTCACGGTTGTAGCCTGTATATTCCTCAATGACAATCTACACTTTGAGTATTGAATCATAGAGTATATTTGATAGGGTAGAAAGTCCTCTGTAAGCAAAGGTCGACTTAGATTAGTCTCCTTAGATAAACATTCACCTCAGGTCTACAAGATCCCCTTAGACGAAGCAACCCATAGCTGCTGCAATGATCTTTTTGTTAGATTCGGTCAACTACCTCCACTAACTATGCAGACCAGGGTCCATGACAATCCGGGATGATGAAACTATGGGATCTTAGTCGGGAGCAGACCAGAGACCATAACAACTCGAAATGATGAAATCATGGGATCTTAATTAGGTTCATCGTCGTTTCCCCCACCATCAGCTTTAAACTCACGACGATGATGAGTCTTATGATTTAAATTCTTAAATTTGCTACTACTATATGCTAATTTTGAATATTTAACGCCTAATGACTAGCCTTAATCGAAAGTGTTCTCCCGCTATCGGGAGAGGTAATTAATCATAGTGGCTTGTGCTTATGGGAAACCTCGAACCCTAAATATTAAAAACCTTGCAAAATGAGAGTGAAATCTCTGAGTAATGTCTTATCTAAACTATCTCATCTGTCTACTGAAAATTTGACCCGAAAACTTAACAAACACCGTGTTAAACTTTTGAAGAGAGTCTGATGTACTGTTTTGAATTTTTGGAGCCCTTACATGCTCGACTTCATTGTAGTAGATGTGTCGGCTATTTATAATATCATCTTCGGTTGATCATTATAAAATACTTTTCGAGTAGTTTTATCTACATATCATATCACAACTAAATTCCTACAATGATAGATAGGAACTAAGAGAAGAGATTTACCATAGTCGAGAGCTTATTACTCAAAAGTTGTAGGTAGTGTATAAAAATAAATGCTATAGCTTGATGCTCAAAAAGTGCGCACGGCTGGAAAATATAAAAGTATTAGAAGTTGTTGCTGAAGAGAGAGATTCTAGTAGAACTTTTTAGCTAAGTACAACTTTGATGCTGAGTTATATTGGGAATTGATTTTAACTCTCATTGACTACAAAGATACAGTTTCCTAATCAGCGGAGAAAATGTCAGGTGAGTGTTGACATCAATTATCACAAACTCAATGCAAATCACGGTGCCAGACTAGTTAGCAGAAGATAAAGCCAGTCACGACAACACTTGTCGAGTCTATTTGCCAAGAGGTTTAGAAGCTTCTTGAAGCGGGTTATTTTGAAGAAGAAAATACCCATAATGCATTATCAGTACTTTAATGGTATAGAAATCAAACAACCAACGTCGAATGTGTATAGACTTCACAAATCTCAAATTCAACCTATCAAAATGATGGTTGTCCCTTGTTGAGAATCAATGCTTTAGTTGACTCTATAATTAACTATATTGGCATGAGCTTTCTTATATATTCTTTGGCTATCATTAAATCAATTTGCATTTGACAAATTGTGAGAAAACTTCATTACAAAGAATGATCTCTATTGTTACAATATAATACCATTTTGGTTGAAAACAGATGGTACAACATAACAAAGAATGATGGATGTAATTTTTTCTCTTAAAATAAATGAAAGAATGTTGAAGTTTATAATGATATGTTTTAATTAAAAGCAAATCACCAAAACAATATATAATTGACTTTAAGCAAACATATTTGAGACAATAAGAAAGTTCTAAAAGCAACTCAATTTATTGAAGTGTACTTTTGGGTTAGGTCAGGTAAATTCATTGGTGCTCATATCTCTTTGTAGTTTTATTTACTATTTCTAGTTAGTACTTGTGTGTGCTGACACTTTCATCTCTATTTGGTTGGTCCAATACTTTCTTTGGCACTGTCAAAGTGTGAGTGATTTAAGCATGCAACAATAATAATATGAAATTCATAATACTATTTATTTCAATTCTTCAATTAATTTAACATTCAACCATTTTTTACTAAATGGCTATAACTTACAAGATTTACAATAATAATCATACCTAACAGTGAGCAAGATTAATAAAGAACACAACACAAAACATCCTAGCACAATGTAGCATAGCACAACAATGCCAAGTAGATCCTTAGCATGGCGGTCATAAAGCATGAGTTATTTCATACTTACAATTCACAAATAATAATGCGAAGGTGTGGGGATTAATAGGCTGGAAAGCTAATATAAGGCCCAAATCCATACTCGCATTTTTTGCCCGAGCAACCTTACAAGCAATCCTAGTGGGCCAATTACTCTCCCCATTAGCTGGTGGAATCAACTCTTCCTCTACTCCTAAAATCCATATCAAGCTCCAAAAAAAAAAAAATCTACTTCTGGTGGCCCCGCAACCAATGTAAAGTGATTGGGAACATATATTTTAGAGCTGCAATCGGTCTTTAGAATACAATTTCTTTTTTGTCAGTATTGTAGCCCGAAGCAACCTTACGAGCCACTTCAGCCACCCAGTTTTCAATACTTGTCACGGCCAATTCTCTACCTCCTGCACTCCACAAGTCTTCCGAAAGCTTAGGAAACACTGCTAATAGAGAGCCCTCAGCACTCCTTAAGTGCTCTGCATAACTAGTAGGGAAGTTTGTGAGCTAAAAATTATTTGTTAATGCAGAATGTTGAAAGATGTGTTACAATTAATCATTAACATCCTTTAGAAAAAATCTATTAATATTAACTTAGGTTCATCCCTCTTTCTTCCAAATCCCTCTATGCTAGTTTTGTATGAATATATTTCAACTCATCTAAGTCTAATTTTGACTGTCATCTTTAATATACGATATTCCAAACATTAATATAATCATTCCTCAAATATACCCTTTTCAGCTTTATCACATATTTATCTTTTTTTTACAGGACATTCATGTTAATATTTTCATTTCTACCATGCTCAATTTTACTTTCAGAGATTTGCTTGTTATCCAATACTTGAAAATGATGTGCCAATCAATAATAATAATTGAATAACTCGCAAGCTAAAATTCTATAAGGGACCATGCCACTCACATTTTATCGTGACTGAAAAGATTACTGAAAATGCCCCGCAATATAGAACCAAGGTTAAAACTATAATTTGACATAAAAATAACCAAAATAAGGAAAATACTTAGTAGCTGCTTGAAAAATACTGAGACATTGTAAAATTTTTTTTTCTTATGCTGTTAATGCCTATCATCAAACCATTGAAAAATATCCAATTTAGCTGAAAATACATGAACATTTTAAAATAACAAATGCATATGCAACTCTAAATTAGCTTTAAAATGCTGTCACAGCCTCAATATGGTGGAAAATTAAAAAAAATTAATATGCATGAGAAATCCGCTCAAACCACACAAATAGATGAAGATAACACCCTTATTCAAAAAATAAATTTAAAAGAATAGAAACAAAAAGAAGTAGAGCAATTTGGAAACACATACTGACCATGAGGAAATAAATGAGCAAAACTCCGGAGAAAATTGGTCTTGGGAGGCAAAAGGAGCTGGCTGATCGACTACAGCATCAAGAATCTCAAAGAAACTGTCAACTGGTGGATAGGGAAATTGGCCTGTTGCACACTCAAGAATAACTAAACCCAAGCTCCAAATGTCGCTTAGATAGCCATGCTTGTTCCCACTGATTCTTTCTGGCTAACAAAGGGAATATATATTAATCCGAAGGTTTATAATTGATAAACAACACAATAGAAGAATGATAGTGTCCGGACATGATCTTGTCAATAAAGCAAGTAAAAATCAATTTGTTTATCGAACAGCTCCAAGATTGAACTCACAGACATATAGTTGTAAGTCCCAGTAAACGTATCTCCTTGGCCTGAAGAACTTGCGAGGATAGCACTCACACCAAAATCAGATATCTTTACTTCCCCTCTATGATTGATGAGTATGTTTGATGGCTTCAAGTCCCTGTGAATAATATGCTTTTCATGATGGAGAAATATTAATCCTCGAAGTACCTGCATAGATGGAGGGTGAGCAAATAGCTGAAAATTGAGTACAATAGCTGAATGCTGCTACAGAGTGACTAGGGCACTTATCGATTAAATACTAGCCTGACTACAAATTGCAGCCAAATGTGGCTCAGGAATTGATCCAACTTTCTTTAGAAAATCTGAGAGAGAACCACCATCCATGTATTCCAAGACTATTGATATGGCACCATTGTCATAAAAAGACTGGTAACACACCACAATATATGGATTCTGTGATGACAAGTTAATCTTCAACTCCTGGGCAATCCGCTTGCGTGCATTCTCTTGAATGTTCATTTGTATTACCTACACAGATAAGCCAATGTTGTCAACCTTTAGCTAAAAAAGATAATATGGAAAAATTAATGATAATTTTCTATGCATTTTTGCTAAACATCAACACAAAATGCCATTTATCATCCTTATATTTCCATTCAAATCAAAAAGATTGGCCAAATTGAGCAAAATAAATAAATAAACGCTAAATGAAGAAATGTATGTTCCTTCCATGTCAGAAAGTTAAGAGACTTGGGGAGCGTTTGGGGTAGCTTAATTGCCGTGTTTGAGTTTTTGAAAACACTTCTCACGCTTTTTGTTATTGTGTTCCATATGCGTATCCTACAATGCTATACCGGTTTGTTATTTAACACGGTCGCGGGATCAATCCCACGGCGTGCATTCTTACCTCGAACGCTTACCTGCTTACCTTTCGTTCCTCGCACGACCCCTGTTCTGTCCTATGTGATAGCTTGCTCTCCTCTCTCACTCGAGCACTCCTCTCTCGCCTTTCACCTTCTCCTCCTCATTCCGACCTCCGTTACTGTGCGTGTAAGTTATTTCAATCAAATGCCTTTCTCTATATGCAATCTGTGACGATATTTCGAGGGAATAGTAATCCCTTTGCTGTTTTCTAATGAAAGGGCTTTCCTCAGGTGTTTTTGGATTTTTTGATAAGTTAGAAAATGGGTGAAAGTTTTTTTATGGATTGCCACTGTGACGGTATCCCTGGAGAATCACGGATGTATTTTTGAAGGAATGGTATCTTTGCGGCTTTCTGATGGCTTTCCTCGCGCGTTATGTCAATTTGTTGATAATTTTGAGAAGGGGTGAAAGTTTTTTGATGAATTGCCTTTAACAAGTTCATTTTTCTGGTAAGGATCATAACATCTACTGGTCCAGGTGGTCCAAGCCTTGTAAACCTGCTCATTCGGGTGGCTTGGCCTTTAATCAAAATCTATGAGAATCCAATAAAAATCATTTGAATGAAATTATTGCTATCATTTCAGAGATGGTGATTCTCTTTGGGCTCAATTTACAAGAAAGAAATATTGCTTTAATGCTAATCCTCTTACTGTTTCTGCTAAAATTTTTGACACTAAAGTTTGGAAGGAGTTGATTAAAGTTTCTAAAGAGATTGACGAGTTTCTTTGTTGGGATATTAGAGATGGTGAGCTGTTGTGTTTGGGTGCTCTGGCTAATCAATATGGTGGTCCTTTTGATATCTATTTTAAAGTGATTCTGTTTGGAATGTTGGATAATTGGTTGATATTGTGAGTAATGAGAATGCTTACATTATTGCTAATGTTCCAATTTCTAAGGGCGTTCAGCATGTGGTAAAGGTTAAAGGTAGGTCAGGTGACTCTATCTCTAAATGTTTTGCTAATTCTTTACAATATTATTGGGGTTTGTATTTAAACTGGGTTTGGAACCTTCGACTAAAGCCATCTCAATTTTTTTATTATTGGAGAATGTTGCACCAAATTCTTCCTAAAGATGAAATTTTGAAACTAAAACATGCTTTCATGTTGGGGTCTGTATTTAAACTGGGTTTAGAACCCTTGGCTAAAGCCATCTAAATCTTTTCTTTTGTTGGAGAATGTTGCACCAAATTCTTCCTGTAGATGATATTTTGAAACTAAACGGGTTAAAAATGTTTTCATGTTGTTTACTTCACAGACAGTATGAGAAAAGTCAGGAGCATATTTTCATTTCATGTACTTTTGCTAATGATATTTGGAAGCGTATTCTTTTGTTGGGGGCTGGTTGGTTGGTGGCTATGTTGCAGCTGGTTTCGAAAGATATTAGATGTTTTCATTTCTTGTGGTTGGTTGGTGGTTGTCTTTCATGTTGCGTTTGATTTAGGTATTTTTAAAGCCTTGAATACTGTTTGTTGGCATGGCCACTTCTTTTGGAACCACCGATCATGTACTACATCTTAAAACTCTCTCAAAATGGCCACCATAATTTGATATTATTTTTGCTCCACATCGTTGAGGTGATTATATTTGAGGAATTCCGTATACTTTTGAAAAATTTTTATTTTTTAAAAGTTGTCTTATCTATATTTGATTCTTTCAAATACATGGGAACTAAAATTCTTGATGATACCTTATTGAACGTCTAATGTGAAGATTCATATGATCTACTTCTTGTTACTTTTTGTGATCACCTAAGCTATCCTCTGTCACTGTCTGCAAGGGGCATCAGAACCAGTTTTGTGGTTACTTTGGCATGAATATCTATCTATTCTCATCTAAGGAACATTTTTGTCACTAATTTTGTCATGATTTTGGCATTTGGAATTCGGGATTGACTGTCACTCTTAACTATATATATATTCTGCTGAATTTTTTATATCTACGTATCATTTAGAGGAACTAACAGATGTTTTTCATCAACAAGAAGCAAAATGAGGGTTTAACTGCAAATTGTACACTACATCTTACTTTATTAATTTTATTTGTCAGCTTTTGATATTGCTAGTAATTTTTTCCTTAATGTACAATGAAAATCCAACCATTTATCTTTTCTAAATACTTATAATTACTTTTAAACATCAAGGTTTCTAATTATTTACTATTTGTCTATCAAAAAAACATAAATATGGAGTTTTAAGTGCATAAGATGGAGTTTTAGGATAGTGTTTATTGTCACTCTTTCATAAACAAATTTTCATTTTATTATTGCTTTTGAACTTTAGAAGTGTACTTTTTTCTTAAATTAATAAGATCAGTTAAAAGTAGTCCTTGTTTTTATTTTCTGCTCTGCTTTTTTTTTCCTTTCCTTTACTTTGTTTACTGTGATTTTATTGTCTCTTTGTTATAATGTGTTTGTTGAAATCTCTCCCCTTCAACATCTTATATCTTACATTGGTTCGTATAATTTTTGACTTGAAAGAAAGATTTTGTTTTATTTTTTGCCTTTTATTTGTTAGTAACGAATGAATAAGACCAAAGAAGTCGGATCATCGGCAATGAAGGATAGGGGAAGTCACTATTATATTTTGCGACCTCTGTCCTAAGGAGGACGACTGGACAATAGACCTACTACCTATCTTAACAGAAAATAATGGCAAAATCTTATACATAAGTTTAAGGAAATGAAAGGAAGGGATTACAATACGTTGAAACTTAAGAAGAAATGGGATCAGCTAAAGAAGACTTGAAAATTATGGAAGGTATGGGCTTGGGCTGAGATCCAGTGAAACGGACAATACACGCTTCGGAAGACTGATAGACTGAGAAATTAGAGATAATAACCTATTCAATGATTACTTCTTCCATTCTTTATCCTCCAAAGCTACTTTAACGAATAAAGTTGTCATATGTTGCAGGCAGTGCTAGCCACCAAGAAATTTAAATTCAGTGACATTGACCCGATTCTCGAGAAGAAGTTTGACAGTATGTTCAGTGGGGTTGTTACAACGAGCACTCATGTGTTCGCTTTAAGTGAGCATGGGTTTGCAAGCATACCAGAGGACTTGGAGACCGAGCAGGTAAGTGGGTCAAGTGAAGGCCCCAGCCAAAATCAGAAGAAGTTGGAGTCCACATGACGGTCAAAGCGGCCTAGGGTGGAGAAAAGGAAAAAAGGGAGCTACTTTCACAATAACAAAATTAGTAGAAGCCTGCACAATTCAGGCTGGTACTTCACAAGACACCTTCATAGACGACTTTCTTCGAGTCTTGGATACATATCCTGAAGTTAGGTCGGAGAAGTCATCCTATATGAACTCCTTGAAGTTGCTTGAGGACCCGACCCGCAAAAATATATTCATGAAGATGCCCCCCAACTTCGGATCGAGTATTTACATTTTTTATTGACAATTGATTTTATGGAGCTGTTGTTTATTTGCTTTGGTTTTTTCTCCGTTTGTTTCACGAGTTATTTGATTTAGATGTTTTCCTTTTTAGCACAAACAATTAATATGTTGCTCTGTAATTATTTCTGTTCATTATAATCCGTTTTCAGTTTTTATATGTTCTTTTTAACATTGTCTGATTCACACTTATTGCCTAAACAGAATACTTTTATAGAATGGATTCACAGCGACTGAGCCTTAAAAGAAAAATTGCGGCGACTATGGTTTTGTTGTATGCATACTACAACTCCTACGTCGATCGAACTTCTTGCATGATATCGACTTATATTAGTGATAAATGGGTCGGTGAGCTACTACAATGACACCCTCACACGGTTCATGAACATGTTCAGTATGACAAAACTCATATTTTTGGATCTACTCGATGAACTGCATAGATATCATGGACTCCACGGCTTCTCAAAAATGATAACAAGAGAGGTGCTAACAATAATCTTCTATATTTTATCATAGAATGAATCAAAAAGAAGAGCGATAGAGCGATTTCAGCATTCATCAGAGACAATTAGACGATATTTCTCAGTGAGTTTGAAAGCTCTTGTCAGTTTGTCGATAAAGATAGTTAAGCCAGAAGACCCAACATTTGAGACGATTCCAACAAAACAAATGACCAAAAGTATATGTTATTCTTTAAGATAATTATTTTTAAAAAATGATATTTAGACGTCAAAATGAGTTGCATGGCAATCACATCTTTAACTAATCTGACAGAATTGTATTGGAGCAATTGACAGAACCTGCGTGGATGCACGAGCATTCAGTACTAAGAAGGTCGCATATATTGGACGGTGTGGATCGCCCACACAAAATGTGACGATCGTATGTGACTTCAATATGTATTTTACATTTGTGATGGCTGGTTGGTAAGATAGTGTACACGATAGTCGTATTTTTGCTTTGGCGACAAAACCGAAGACACGGCTTCCTTCACTCACCTCCAAGTTCATAAACATATCGACGTTCGATTTTTTAAGTTTATTACTAATTACAGTATTTGGGCAGGTAAATATTACTTGGTCGATGCAGGATATATTTTACAGATGGGGTATTTGAAGTCATATCTAGATAAGAAGTATCACATTCCTGATTTCGAAAGATCCAGCGGTGTTGTTCGTGGTAGGAAGAAAATAGTTAACAAAAGACATTCTTCTTTACGCGGAGTAATTGAAAGAATGTTTGGAGTATGGAAGAAGAAATGAGTCATACTATGTGATATACTGACGTATTCATTTCCAAAATAAGTGCAGATTGAAGTGGTCATGATCACGCTCCACAACTACATTCGATGGCATCATTCTCGTGTTGATGTAGACTTCAGCATGGCTGATAATGACCACTTATAGGTCCCATCAGATACTTTTGAATATCACGTTCAACAATCTATACCACCGCCATAAATGAAATCACAGGAATGTTACACACAAGATGGCGAAGGTGTCGCTGAAATAGCTGATTTGAGAGAGCGGGTCACGGACGCCATTCTTGGATGTTGATTGGAATTCTCTCGTTTATTTTATAAAGTTTACGTTTATTTTATCACTGGTATTATTGATATTTTAGATATTAGAAGTTTTATATTGTTTGTAATTATTTTTTCTCCTTTTTTGATTCTTTTCGTATTTTTTTTGTGGGTTTGTGAGGTTCATGATGAGACGTTCGACGTTGTGGGTTCTTCTGGATGACCTAGTAGCCACTATTGTTTGGTGTCACATGTAAAATCCCGATAAAGACAACCAAGTTCCTCTGTTCTTTTCGATGGCGTAATTTTTTAGGTACTTTCGAATTGTCTTTTTTGGAGATATGTCTATGTGACACACACAAGTTTGGTATTAAGTAAGCTAAAGGCAATTAAGAACCTTTTTTTATAATGTCTGTTGTCTTCTTGTAGTGACAGATTCGTTGGTTTGTATACTAAGTTCTCTGAGACCTCACGCCTGTAAAAAATGTAATTAATTACTTCTTTTAGCAATTTCAATTTTTGTTATAAATAATAGATTGTCTTTAATCATTCAGAAAAGATGAGCTCCAAGATTTCAAGGACCTCCCGACGAGTGCTCTGCCAATGCGAACTACAAGCTTCCTTATTGACGTCACGTCGGGCACATAACTACGGGAGACAGTTCTTAAGGTGCCCGCGGAGCATCACGGAGAAATGTGACTTTTTCACGTGGTCAGATAGTCCGACAAATTCTACAGTCGATAGTGCTCGGGGTTCGATGGTATCAATGTAGGATGACGTTGCTCGTAAGATACTGTCTGCATTTTAAAATTAATATTATCATACCATTAATTGTAATTTTAATAGGTTTTCGTTTTTTAGAAATTTTGATACTCACTCTTAAGTGATGTGTATATCCTTTTTTTGTACTATTATAAAATGATTTTTTGCCTCTAAACTATCAAATATATAGTTATGACAGTTCTTTTGCAAACAACACTACTGCACAGAGGCAGAATGGTCATTTAGTGCCCGTTTGGAGCAGCTTATTGACCTGCGGCGGCGTTTTAGTATTTGAAAAGAACCGCTCCAAAACGCCGATCCCAAATGTCTTAAACAGGCGCAAAGCAGGAGGAGGCCTGTGTCCCGCGTTTGATTATCGCATTAGGGTAAAATTTTCCTCCTGTGCCCTTCACTCGCTCTCCCGTTCTACTCACACCCTCCCGTTCTTCCTTTGTACTTCTGCAACTTCTCTCGCGGAGATCGACACTGAGGTAACGAAAATCCTCACTCTCACCCTCCCTGATCTTTCCTTCTGCTCCTCGCCTCAAATGAGGTAGCTTTCTTGTGTTGTGAGGAAATAAAGAAGAGAGACAAATCGAGAGTGATTTTCTCATTTTTCACATTTTTGCATTTCTTTGAGAAGAGAGATCTGGTATTCAATAGATTTTTGGAAATAGAGAAAAATTGCAACAGATTGCAAATAGAGAAAAATTTTTGCAAATAGAGAAAAATTTCACCCTTCGCATCACTGTTTCCTTCTCGCCCTCCCTGATTTTCTCAGATTTTTGCAAATAGAGAAAAATTGCTACAGGGATTTATTTGATATAGAGATCTGGTTGAATTCGAGAAAAATTCCAGTATGTCTTTTGTTATCTATATGTTGTTGGAGCTGGATTTGAAATTGCATATCAGTTTGCAAAATTTTTGTAATGCCTTGAAGTTAGTTTGTTGTTTTGTAAAGGCGAAATGGGATCTTCAAACCCATTACTGATGTTTTTGAAGTGTTATGTATGTCTTTTGTTATCTATATATTTAGGTGCTGTGATATGCAATTAGCTGCTGTATAATGGGTTAATAAAACCCAATTTTGGCTATTGCAATTGCTATATTACTTGTGGCATTTCCATTAACTGCTGTTGTTCCATTGGCTATTACAGTTCCATTGATAGATATGTTAATGTTGTTTCATTAGCTGCTGCATTAACTGTATTGGCTGCAGCAGTTTTATGGTGGTATGTATTAGCTGCAGCAGTATTAGTTGTTGAATGTTTCATTAGCTGCAGCAATAGTAGCTGCTGAATGTTTCATTAGCTGCAGCAATAGTAGCTGCTGAATGTTTCATTAACAGTAAGGATTTGTTTCATTAGCAGTTTTATATCAGTATTTCATTCACATTTTGATGAAGTTGCTGCGGTTTAATGGGAAGAATTATAGTGCTATTTTGGAGTCTACGGTTTAATGGGAAGAATTATAGTGCTATTTTGCTGCAGTATAATGGGAAGAATTTTATTTCATTCACATTTTGATGAGGTTTCCTTAGCTGCAAATGCCCCATATTTGCTGCAGCAGTTTAATGGGAGGAATTATAGTTCAATTTTGCTGCGGTATAATGGGAAGAATTATATTTCATTCACATTTTGATGAGGTTTCATTAGCTGCAAATGCCCCATATTTGCAGCAGTTTAATGGGAAGAATTGCTCAATAAAACATGTCTATTTTCCTTTTGTGGATATAGGTCATTAATCGAACCACAAAATTCTTTCTTCTTATATTTTGTTTGAATAATGTTATCTCTGTTCATTATGGAATTGTATGGAATTGTTCTGTTCATGGATATTGCTTACGAAATTTTATGGAATTAGCTGCAATGGATATTGCTTACGTTCACTGCTTACGGAATTGTTTGGATATTCCTTATGGAATTGTATGGCAGTAAATTCATTAGACTGCACTGTTTTTTGTGATGCTTTCAGGAATTGTAGTGACGCTTTCTTGAAATCTTTGGGTGATGCTTTCTGGAATTGAAGTGATGCTTTCAGTATGGCTGACAACGATGAGCTGAATGTCTACGAAGAACCATCTGAATTTTTTATAGAGCCTTCAGTTCCTGAGGATGAGAATGACTGTACTGAATTTAAAGTTCATGACGTTGAGGGTGTGGCTGAGATGACTGCTCTGAGGGAGTCTATAGCAGATGCTATATATGACAGCTAATCCACCAAATTCTTTTTTCGTACATTATATGTTCAGTTTGATCTGCAATTTTTTTTTATTTTTTTAAGATCTAATATTCGGTTTTTTTTTTTTGTTGGCAATTACACCATTAATTCTAGGATTTCGGCGACAAACAGAGTTGTTTTGTGTTACTGTGGACTACCGGCTCCGTTACTCATGTCACATCAGCTTCATAGCAGTGGGAGACAGTTTTACGGTTGTCGCAAAGGTGTTTCAGCTCGTTGTGGTTTCTTCCGATGGACCAACAATCCCACATGTTACATTGCTAGCGGTGATAGAAATCCGATGTTCTCCCAGGTTGATAGTGCAGCTGAGGGAGGACAGACGTAGTCAAAGTTTGAAATTGAATATTTTAATATTTCTCATTATAGTAATACTTGTTCTATCTTTTTTTTTATTTTTTCTGATACTCACGAGGGTGTGAGAATTGTATTTCATGTTTTAGAACTAATCTACGATGATTTCATGCTTCTGCACTATATGCTTCTGTACTATATGTTTCAGTTCTTATTTTAATTTTGTTTCAAACAGTTTTACCAGACAGAGGCAGGATGATCATTTATACAACAATAACTATCAATAAGCTATTTTGAATAAGTTGCCCCAAACAACACCCCGACTTATTCTGATAATCTGTAAATTATCAGAATAATCTGTTTATCATCAGATTTTAAATAATCAACAGCTGCCCCAAACAAACTCTTATAAAAAAACAACTACAAATAAGTTATTTTTCAAATGCACAAACAAAACAGTCAGTCAGCTTATCCGGATCAGTTGTTGATCAACAGTTTACGTGGATAAGCTTCTTATCAACAGAAAATCAAACTTATATAAGGAATAAAAAAATCCTAGTTAGAAGAAAATCAAATTTGTGAACCATATAAGGAAGTTATAAAAGAGGGAGCTAGAAAATAGACTAACAAAACACAACATATACAAGCAGATTCATGTATGATCCAAGAGGGGTTCACCTATAGGTTGTCTGTGAAATTATTTATTACATGAAAAGTTAATCCTAAAGAAAATTTTGTTAGAAGAAACACCGAGTTAAAGCTTGAATCTTACACAAATGTTAACTTGAAAGAGCATCCATCTCTTTTGTCGTCGCTTGTACTCGTATATTTATCCTCCTATTGTCTATAAATAGGAGAACATGTTATGTATAAAAAGACTCAGACCATTTTGGCTCTCCCCCTCTCTTGTAAATAATCTTTTAACATATGAAATGGGTTCGAGAGCCGAGGAAACAACCTCACTTTGCCCCGTTGGGGGCAAAAAATTATTGCAACTAGACTCCAATCAAAGTATATCACGTATACAAGCAGGCACACCCATATATTAAATTTAAATTTTTTTTAAACTAGGATGGCTCTGTCTGTACACGTGGCAGGCCCTAATTGGAGTCTGATGCAAAACTTCATCAGGACTTCTGATGCAATAATTTTTCGTTGGGGGCAACCGCGACGTCACCCTCTCTCTCTCTCTCTCTCATGCTCAATGCCTTCTCTCTCTCTCTCTCTCTCATGCTCAATGCCTTAGGCATATCATATTCGGATTCAACATTTGGTGCGGTGAGCATGGACATGTCGCGAACAATAAGATGAGCGACATCGAGGAAAAACACTTCTAGCAGACATAGTAGAGATCGCACAAGAGAAAAAGACGCAACCATAAATTCAGGAGTTCGAAGATCTCGTTTTTGTTGTCATCCAAGAGGCTTTGGCTCAAAGGTAAAAAGAACATTCAGAAACGAACGAAAAAAAATCCACAACTGACGAAATTCCCTGTTGTATGTGAAATCTTGCGGTTAATTATAAAATCAAACGACCAGAAAATCAACAGGAAGTTGGTAAGCAAATGTGTTTTTTCAGTTGTCGGAGGACAGACGTACTCCGGCAGACTTCTTCCCACGGACGTCGGCAGGCTTATTCACGCGGACGATAGAAATTCCTTAGTCTTCCCGTTGATCGTCGAAGTCCCGCCACCAAAAGCCAAGTCCCGCCGTCAATCATCATGTTCCGCCGCGGGACTTGCAGTTGTTCGTCGAAACCTCACTGCTAATCGCTTAAATTAGGCCAGACAATACACGTGTTGTCGATTGCCAAATTCTGCCACACATCCCGCCGACCACCTTCAACGGTCGATCACCAAATTCCATTGTGCACATTCCCTACCATTGAATGGTCAAATGATGAAGGCCAAATTTAATTTCCTTGACGTCAAAGTACTACACACCATAGAAACTAAGCATTGGAGAGTCAATTTTTGCTTCTGTAACTCAACAATAGGTAGTGCAGCACAGCTTCCTTTCCAAGGACAGCCATATTTTCCTTTAGAGCTTGCATCTTAGATTCACACGACATTAACTTTGAAGTATTTTAAAAAATAGGGGTTTCTTTCACTTGAGATTGTCGCCTTAAAACTTCTCCCACCTGTTAACTCATATGGATTTTTTAAATTTATGGCTATTAAAAAAAAGAAGGATGATTTACATACATGCTACTTAATTCTGCCGCGTATCCCGCCAACCACCTCTAACGGTCTATCGCCAAATTCCACCGCGCACATTCTCTACCGACCGATCATTTCCAGCGGCCAACAAAATCCACGCAGCCGAAATTTAGACTGTCGGAAATCCATGTGACCAGAATTCTTTCAGTCAGAAATCACCGGCGGCAGACAGTACCGAACGACCGAAAATACATCCGGAGCGAAAGTCACAACAAGACATTTAAAAATTCATGTACCGGCGAAATCATTCCATCCAACCCAAGTTTTAGACGGCCGGAAATACCTTACGACTTAAAAAAATCAAACGACTGAAAATTCCGATCGACAAAATCAAACGACCGAAAATTCTGACGACTAAAAAATCTGGACGAGCGACGTGCAATTCTGAGTGACCGAAAAAATCAAACAATCGAAAATTTCGGGCGAGGGACGTGCAGTTCCAGGCGACCGAAAAATCCAGACAATTGAAAATTTCGAGCGACCAAAATAATTCAGACGACTGAAATATCCACCATTTTAATAATGTTTTATTTTTCTCTTAAATATATATGTGAACTCTTCTAATTATGTTATATGCGGTTCAACTAAGTGGGAGCACTCGAAGTGTTCACATGCAACAAACTTGAATCCGACGGAGTAAATAAAAAACTCCCCTCCTAGACGAGCAAATTACTGACCCTCAATTTTGAGCATGAAAAACTATGTCTCTAAACTCGCGCAAACACAGTGACAATATACGCCTAAGAACTAGCAAAATGTGAGGTCCGATCAAGGCGATGAACAGATTAAGCAAATGAGACATGAGTTTTACAAAACTTGAGCCATGTGGTCAACGAATTACAAAACATGAAAAAGAATTAAGGCTTTTTCCAAAGATGTGAGTCATCAACCAACCCAAAATGTTCAACTATTGTAATCAAATTATGTGGTAAGGGTAACATACAAAATAAGAAAAGGTAACTGATCCAGAGCTTTCTTTATTTATTGAATAAATCACTAACACTGCTTCACAAGTGTTGAATAAGTGACAAATCAAAAACCAGCCCGAAAATACATCGGGAGGGCACTTTGGGACCGGAGAAAATAAGGCGTTGAGAGATGTCAAAATCAATGTAGTATAATTGGTGCATTATTATGATTGAATTTTTTTTGGCATATTTAAAGTCTCTTATTATTATCGCAACTTCACTTCGAAGAAGTAAGAGAATTGGGGAACATCTCTGTATGACCAAAAAGTGTCTTTGAATACGAAAATGTGATCATCAGTACGAAAAGGTGTCAGAGACATAAAGAGGTGCCAACGAAAATAACTCTTAGGGGCAAGCATGTACTTTCATACTTGTCATCTTATAATCTATAAATAGAAGAACCTTCTACGTTGTAAGTGATGATTACGAGTGATAGCCCATATCGACGTATTAGACCAGTCTAGATGATATTTCGAATGACCTTTGCGGTGATCCGAGCTAGCTTATTGGCCTCAATCCACTTGGAGAAGTAATCTACAGCAACGAATAGGAACTTTCATTGTCCTCGCGTCGGAAGAAAGGGCACGACAATATAGAGCCCCCAGACGGCGAATGGTCATGGGCTGACAATGGATTGTAGTTTGTAAGTCGGTCGATGTTGTAGCAATGTGTACTTATGATATTGTTTGCTTCTACTTAAGAATCTCTTGGTGTCTTTCTGCAGTGTCAGCCCAAAATATCCTTATCGCTACATTTGGTGTGCTAAAGCCTTCCCTCCAGAGGGATTCCATATTCTCCTGATGTACTTCCCGGAGGACACCTTCTGCCCCATCATCTTTCATGCATCCCAAGTACAACGAGATGAGTAATCTTTGGAAAAATTTTCCCTCGGTCATAAAATATTGGGTTGTCTTAATTTTGAAGTGTTTTAGGTGGGTCGTTTCTTTTGAGATCTTCCCAATCTCAAGGAATATGACGTATGAATCTGTCCAGCTCTTTGATCTTTCGACTCCCAATTCCATCATCTCAGCTTCCTCTATGGTCGGCCCGACAAGCCTCTAGAGCGTCGCCTTCCCCAAGCGAAAGCACTTAGATAAGATGTCTGCTTCCTAGTTGTCTACTTGAGAGATGGGCACAATCTTGAAACCTTTAAATTTTCATATTTCTTTCTTGACTTTGCCAATATATCTAGACATAATTCCGTCTCTAACTTTGAATTGCATGTTTACATGATTGACCACTAATTATGAGTCGGATTTTACTAAGTGGTGTCGTGCACCCATCTCATAAGCCAGTCTTAACCCAGCAATCAAAGTTTCATACTCGGCTTAGATTGTTGGTGACTTCGAATCTCATTCCTATCAAGTGGTATGAATGATCTTCAGTCGGATTTGTTAAGAATGTGACCAAGCCCCTCCCCAATTTGACTAGACGTTCCGTTGATATACATGACCTGGTATGACTGTCGGTTGCCGCTTCTTCGTCTAGTTCCAGCGGCTCGGAAAAGTCGGTTGGGAAGTCAACTATGGCTTTGAGGCTTGATGGCGGTTTGGGACATAAAAGAGATCAAACTCGCTGAGTTCTACCACCCATTTGAGAAGCCAACCAAAGTGTTCCAACTTGGACATAATTGATTTGAGCGGAGGGTGATGATCTTAACCAGATGCATTTGGAAATACAAGCGGAACCTGAGGGCAGAAATAAAAAGAGATAATGTTAATTTTTTATAATTGGATACTTGAGTCCAGCTCCTCGGAGGATTTCACTATCGTTGTAGACCAGGAAATGCTTCTCTGGCTCCTCTCAGAGTTTTCACTATTGTTGTAGACCAGGAAATGCTTCTCTGGCTCCTCTCAGACTAAAATCGAGTTGATGGCTTTAGGTTTGATTCACAAGTACATGGAAAGTTCTTCATTCAGATTTGGGATTTAAAGGAGTGGTGGTGATTCCTGAAAGCCTTTTCATTTTTTGAATCTTTATTCTCACTTATCAGACTAGACAAAATTTTTTACTAGCCTCAATGTTTTAAAAGGAGGGGATCAGAAAGCTCTTTCCTTCAGCACTTGAGCCAGGCTGGCATTGGCGACTATGGGTTTCAAGTCCCGCACTTCCAATAACTCCTATAAGCGGGTGATGAATGAGCGCGGACTCTCACTCTGTCCCTGGAAAAATTGTAGAAAAAACTGAGTTTTTCTAAGGCTTCTACGCACTTGCATATTGTGCCATGAACATACAATTGAAATCAATGTATCACGTTTACTCCCAATCATAATCCGTTAAAGCACCAGAGGGCCGACTCTCTTAGCGGGGAACAAAAAAGACGGTATTTCAACGCATCGGTGATTCTCAACAAACACATGGTTGACTCTTATATGATCGGTCGGATAGGTCTGCCCCTTGTAGGACTCCAATGTTGAGATCTTGAATCATTTGAAAGGCTCGACCTCCTAGATTTGCCACAAGAATACATTCTCGATTTGTCGAGGCACCTCAGTACACCTGAACTAATGTCGATCGATCGATGTCTACCCGACATTATTAAAGTACTAGGAGTCGCCTTCCCTCTCCAAGTCTGGAGGGATTCTTCTGTCGTTGGGCGCCAACCCTTAATCCTAGGGTTGTTGGTCTCTCCCCCGGGTTTGCACGCCTCGGATGACATCCAAGATTTGATCCTTCAACTACCGGATTTATTGAGCCTCAAATTCTCTGGTGCACTTCATGTTACCAATATTTCTGTTAAGAGATTCTTCTTATGTTGCTTCTCTTCTTATTTACGGCATGATCTATGCTCATCTCATCTTTTTAGATATTGAATCCAGATTTGTTTGTAAATCACACCCAGTAATAGAGTGCAAATAAAGATAGAGAGAGACAGAAAGAGATGAATGAACAGTAATTAAATGTGTCTTATTCATAAAATGATTCTCTTGTTTATAGAAGAGATAAGATAATAATGATATTACATTTTGCCCTTACTTTAAATAAGTCCCTACTAGGAAATTTTGAGTATTTTATATGAATGATCTTATCTTCTAGCTGCTTTCTGGCTCGGTTGGCTAAGTTTAGCTAGCTTCGAGTTGATGGGGTCAGCTAGGTCGGTTGAGCTTGGATGACTTAGGTCAATCGGTTGATCTAGTTTGGCTATCAATCATTGATCCATGAAGAGCCTCTAGGGCGTCTCTGGGATGGTTAGAGAAACTGTGGAACTGGATCTTCCATTGGATCAACTCCACTGGAGGGTAAGCTAACATGTCGAGTCAATTTTCTTCGTAGTGGTTGGATCAGCTGCTCTTTTATTTCATTTCTAGTCGAATGGCCGGCGCAACCATTCAGTCGTCTTGTCGTATGCCTCATGGTCCAATCTAGGCATTATCGGCTTGGCTCATATATGGTTTCGCTCGGTTGGTCAAGTGGGCCTCACGATTTCTTGTCAGTGGGCCAGCCTTCACTCTACTCTTCTCTTCGGAGCCATTGGATCTCTTTAAGATTAGTGTTGACATATTATTGATGCAAGTTTGAAATTGTAGTGATTATATAGGAATCAGCCTTATTACTCATACAATGAAGTCATTAGGGATGTAAATGGAACACTGAATTAGAAGAATTGCAATGATAATTTAAAATTATTTCTGTTTAATGTCCGGAAGATCAACCATAAAGGGCTTTTTTGAACTAAGAAAATTATTAGGAAAATACTACAAACCACAAAAGAATTTTCATATCATTTTTGCCGACCAAGCAAGCCTATAAGATTCTATGCCTCAATTTATTTTTTAAAGGCATTAAGAAAAATAAGCATGTCAACGCAACATGGAATTCATTAAACATATATATGGTGTGGCAATGTTCATCGTCAATATTAGTTTTTAGTGATCAAAGATCTTCCAAACACGATCCGATTACAATAAGTTTGGCATCAATTCCATATCTTTGTAGTCGTCAAGGAGATGCAGCTTTCTTTTCTTTTCTTTTTTTTTTCTTGACAACTAATGTGGCAACCTAATGAGTAGAACCACTTTTGAAGTGAAAATTGGAAACAAAGTTATCTTTTTAAAAGATATATACTTCTCATTAGTAATAAAATAGACCGAATACTCTATATTTACTTTTAATGCGTATGAAACTTATTATTATTAGTAGCTAATAAAGCTGGAATGTTGAGTGCTGTTTGGGTGTGACAGGTTTAAGTACGTTAAATCCACCATGCAGCCAAAAATAAATCTTGATGAAGACAATTTCTAGATTCAAAATAAAGAAATCAATAATATTCATTGTGGCAAGAATAAGAATAGTAAGGCAGGGTGTGGTGAGACTACGAAGGATGGAGAAGAAAATCATTATTAGGAAAATGGCAGGAATAACACATAAAGATGATAAGGTAATAAAAGTCTAGGTGGCCTGGGTGTTGGGGAGTAGAAGATGCGCCAAATAAGGTGAGTAGAAAAAAATAAAGCAGAAGGATTAGAAAAGAAAAGGGCTGACAAAAAATAAAATGAATAGAGGTTATGCATGGATATGGGCAAAATTAATAGATCACTAAACAACACGTACAACACTTGATAAAACTGAGTAGAGAAGAAAATTCATAAGCTAAATCCAAATAGTTGAGATAAAGCAACATAAAAGTAGAATAAAAATTGAGATCAATCAGTGCATAAATCATTTTCTTTTATTGCATCTTTGAAGACCAATTAATTGGAATAAGGCTGAATACAATGATGACGCATTGTGTCACATCAACTCTTATGTATTATTGAGCAATGTTTGATCGTTATGGACAGTTGTCATGGCTGACATTCTACATGGCAGCTTCTGAAAACCAATGTTGAAGAAAATAAAAGGCTCCTCACTTGTCATGAGAGCGGGGACAATAGCTTGGGCTATAGCCTAGGCTCAAGGCAAAGTAACCCTTTTCCAATAAAAGGACAAAAAGATGCTGCGGTGGGGAAATACTAAGCATACATAAAGCTATAAGCTAAAGCATATTAACAAGTTCTAAGAAACACGAGAACACAATGTTCTATGCATAGATTTTACAAGCCCAGTTTTTTAAACGGAGAAATCTAATTTAAGTTAATTTACAAAATTGGCCTGGCGTAAAATTTGTTAACGGAGAAATCTAATTAAAAAAAGAACAAAATTCATATAAGAATAAAAGATAAAAAGTAAACTTCGACAGAGTAAATAAATAATAGGGGGTCCAAAAGTCATTCAAAAGTGTTGCTTCATGCAAGTAGCATCACATAAAGAACTTCCACAAAATAAATAAATAAAGAAGCCAGACAAACTACAAAAAAATGGTTCAAATAGTAACTAATGAAATTTAAAATATATATATATATATATATAAAGCATCAATTTCATTAAAGATGAGGAGTAACAGATCATACCTTAAGAGCAAAAAACTGGCCAGTCCACTTATGTCTAACCAATTGTACGATTCCAGCACTACCATTCCCAATCACTTTAACTATGTCCATGTCAGCTAATGCCAACTGTTTGTCCAATGGTCTAATAAGATGTATCTGGAGTTTTAAAAAACAAACAATTTTAACTTTACATCTGAAGTAGAAAAAGCAAAGATTCACAGATGACACGGTGATAATTATAGAAACAAAGAAAAAAATATGTAAGATGGATCTGAAAGTACTACGTTCACTGTTCAAAGAATTATTATAATATGTATGATTGCCAAACTTTTAAATGAAACAAAAGGCCAATAAGGTAGGTCCCTTGTGTTATGTGAAAAAAATGTGGAAGCGTAGAAATTCACAAAACAACAATCAAACACAAAAGATTTACGTGGTTTGGCATTAAATTCATTCGCCTACGTCCATGAGGAGGGAGATTCCACTACTACCTGATGAGAGAAAGAAAAATGACTTGGGGTTACAACTTAACACTTCCCACCATAATTAACTCTCATCCCTTTTATAGAGAAGGACTAGAACATACAAGTAAATAAAAATAAAAGATAAAAATACCCCTAATTACAATAAAAGTAAATAATGTCATAAATACAATAATTTTCACCTCATCTTCTACTTCTACATAAGTGAGACATGGCCAGATGAACTCAAAACTCCAAATCAGTTGCACCAAAATGGTTGCCTACATATCTCACTCCTGAAGGAATCAATCCTCGTGTAGTTCTTAAAAATGTTTGGCTGGGCAATCAGTCCTGAGCTCAGATGTTCAGCAAACTCCTGCAATAAGCGGGCTTCTAGACTAGTAGCACTTTTGTGAGCATGTCCAATGAATTCTCCTTCGTATTTATCCTCTTCAACAAAACTTTGTCTTCTTTAATCAAGTCATCGACAAAGTGGTACCTGACATCAATCTGTTTGGTACAAACATGATGAATTGAATTTGTGGCTAAGAATATTGCATTATGACTGTTACAGAATACCGTCAGAGACTCCTGATCAAATCTTAAGTTATTTAATAGACCCTGCATCCATATTGCTTCCTTAATCGCCTCTGTGACTGTCATGTACTCAATCTTCGTAGTAGACAAAGCAATGGTAGACTGAGGAACTGACCTCCAACTGACTAAACCTCCTGCCAATGTGAATAAATAGTCCGTCGTAGATTTTCGTCTATCTATATCACCTACATAGTCTGAGTCAGTGTAGCCTGCACAAATCTGCACTGAATGATTGCCTCTAAAACACCAAGCCAACATCAACCGTACCCTTCAGATACCTCAGAATACACTTTACAGATTGTCAATGACTCCTTCCTGAATCATGCATAAACCTGCTCACAACACCAACTATTTATGCAATGTCTAGTTTTATGCAAACCATAACATATATCAGACTGTCTACTATACTAGCATAAAGAACCGATCACATATATTTCCAGTCTTGATCATCTTTAGGACACTGATCTGAACTCAACTGGAAGTGAGATGTAATAGGTAGACTCACTGCCTTGCTCGAGTCATCAATCTTAATTTTCTTCAGCACCTTTCAAACACAATTTCCTTGCGAGAGTCAATCCTTACTAGCTATCTTATCCCTAAGAATCTCTATGCCAAGAATTTTGTGAGCTTCACCCAACTTCATTTCAACATGTTTGGACACTTGATGTTTATCTCGTCAACCTCAATCTGACTAGCAGATGCAATCAATATATTATCAACATATAGAAGCAAGTAAATGAACTTACTATTGGCCAACTTTTTGTAATATGCACAATGATCATACTGGCTCCTTGTGTATTCATGTCCGCTCATGATCTCATCAAATTTTTTATATCACTGCAGTGGTGACTACTTCAATCCATACAAAAACTTGTCCAATTTGCAAACCAAGTCTTTTGATGCTTCATATCCAAGCGATTGCAACATGTAGATCTCTTCTTGCAATTCTCCCTATAGAAGTATAGTTTCACATCGAGTTGTTCCAAGATCAGACAGTACTGTGCTACAAGTGCTAAGAGAACATGAATTGAGGGATGCTTGACCACTAGGGAGAACACTTTGCACAAAGTCTTTTATCACTAACCTTATATTATACCGCATATCGGCTTCATGAGATCATTCCTTCTTTGCATGCACCCATGAGCATTCAATGGTTTTTCTCCCTGGAGAAAGCTTCACCAACCTCCAAATACCATTCATCCAAAGAGACTCCCTCTCTTCATCCATTGCCGCTCTCCAAATATCACAATATGGACTCTCCACCGCTTCTTTGTAGTGACAAGAAATTTATGCCTCTGTGGTTGAAAGTAAAATGCAATGTGATCACTCAACCAAGTTGGCTTTGGGATATTCTGGTGTTTGTCATTCTCCTAACAATAGATTTCTGAGCAAGAATCTCATCTTCAACATTTTATTTCACCTCCTCCTGAACATTAGCAACAGATACATCCTGAGCTGCAACTAAATCAGATATTTGAGTCGGAGTGGACGAACTCTGTGGGACAAATGGAGTTGCATCAAACTCTAATTTCTGTTGCATATCTATGGTCCTAGTAGAACTCTACCTATTTTGAGTCTCGATTTTTTAACAAGTTTGCCTCGTCAAATGTAACATCTCTGCTAAGCCCTTGACTCCACGCTTGAAGCCAATGAAAATTGTCTTCTGTGCTTGTGGTTCAGTTTATTATTCTGCACTTGGTAGTAAGTTGGACACACAAACACTCTCATGTGATCATAATCTCTAGCAGGATGCTCTGATGATATCTCTTTTGGGGTTTTCTTCCTAATAGCTGCAGAAGGCAGACGTTCACCACGTGACAAGCATATTTTATGGTCTTGACCCAATAGATTATATCCAAACCAGCATTGGATAACATACACTGAACTTTCTCCACCAAAGTCTGGTTTATCCTCTCTGTCACCCCATTTTGTTGTAATGTCTCTTGAACAGTGAAGTGATATTCTATCCCAGCTCTTTAACATTCTTACAAGAACTTATCTGAAGTTTATTCGCCCCCGTTGTCTGATATGATATACCGGATCTTTTTACCAATCTGAGTCTCAATCCACTTCTTCTAAGTTATGAAAATCTCCAGCATTTCACTTTTGCGCTTCATGGTATCACTCAAACATATCTGGAGTAATTATCAATAAAAGATACAGCATCTCCGCTCCCTTAATGATGTTGTCTTTGTCAGGCCCCAAACATCTATGTAAACATACTCTAAAATACTTTGTATATTGTGGATGGCAATCCCAAAAGATACTCATGTTTTTTTGTCAAATACACAATATTCACAGAAATCAAGCTTGTAAGTGCTCACTCCTTTAATTAATCATTTCTTCCCTAAAGTTTGAAGTAAAACATCTCTAGCATGAGCTAGCAGCATGAGCCACAATATAGTAGTGTCAAAAAAATTATCAACAACAATAGCCGTTACAGGCACTGCACTACCCTAAAAATAGTAAATATTGTGATGATGAACTCCCTTTATAAAAACCATTACTTCACGATATATCCTCAGAACTCCTGCCTCAATAACTACCTTGTAGCCCTTGGACTCTAAAGCCCCAACTGATAGCAAATTCTTCCTGATATATGGAACATTTTTAACATCAGTCAATTCACTCACAGCATCATCATGCATCCTGATAAGATACTCCCTATACCAATAATATGACAAGCTTGATTGTTGGTCATAGACATTGCACTACTATCTAGTTCCTTGTACATACAAAACCATCGTAGATGAGGACAAATGTGATATGTAGCACATATGTCCAGAATCCAGCACGAATTATCTGTAAAAATAACAATACATTTGAATCTGTCGCTTCACATCTTTTCACAATAACATTGGCTTTCATCTCAGATGCAATTTCATTTCACTTCTCCTTCAACTTTGGATAATCTTTCTTCCAATAACCAGTCTCTAAACAGTAAGCACGTTGATTTTTTTAAACATTGCGCCCATGAGACTTGCCACACAATTTAAAAGTGTCGTCGTTATCACCTTTCTTTGACCAATTCTTCTTATTCTTAGATCAGTCGTGTTGTAGTGTAAGTCTCTCAGCTGATTTCATCTTTGCGGACTCCTTGTCCCTTCGATAGAACTCATAATTCAATAGTATCGTAATCACTTCGTCATAAGTCAAGATCTCATTCTCATAAACGATTGTCATAGTGAAGTTTTCGTACTCATCCGGAAGCGAATTCAACAGAATAAGTGTCTTATCTTCATCTCAAATCTCCTCATCTACACTTAAGAGATCTGTCAATAGCTTAGTGAAGTCATTCATCTAAAATCTGTAAAGTCGACGCTTCATATGAAGAAGGTCCTCCAAACTCTTCATGAGATATTTGTTCTTCAGCATCCTCCATAATTTCCCTACAGAAGTCTCCATCATAACCTCATATTTGATCTTCTGGGTCAAGTAATTTTGGATCAAGCCACAAACACTCTGGTTGTTCAATCAATCTCTCTCTGACATCTCTTATGGACATTCCTCACTATCCATGACTTACTTCATATTTAGAGAACATGGCGGATTCATCATCGCATATCATTACATGTCAAAGTTCCCTTTGCTGCAAAATTTTGTTACATCGATTTTCACGGCATACCACTTGATGAATCGACTTATCCACTGTCATGGTAGATATTGAAAAACCTAATATCATGTTATCCTTCATGGCTACCACTGTTGAAATTTTTTTTCAAAAAAAAAAAATCATTTTGTAGAATACTTGACAAAAAAGAATAAAACAAACAACAACAAAAAGTTAACTAAAAAATTAAATTTCAGAAAAATAAATCCCTTTTTTTCTGAAATTTCCTTCTTTTCAATCTGAAGTTCTTTTTTTTATTCCTAAAATTTTCATTCTTTAAAAGGAAATTTAATTAGTCCGGTTGAGCTCCACAGACGATACCAAAGCCCTTTTCTGATATTGAAAATCATAATCCCGAAAAGCTTTATTTCCAAAAGTTTTTTTTTTGTTTTCCAACTGTTACACAAATTTTTTTTCTTCTACCCAAAAATCTCTAAATTTCATTTAAAAAAAAAAGCTTTTTCTTTTTATGTTTTTCCCAAAAAAAAACTGTACTTCTTTGAATCATTTCTGGTCTTGGAAGGCGGAGAAAGTTGTGGAAGTAGAACAAAGCAACTTTATTTCTTTTAAGGAAATTTACTGTTCTGATTCCAAGAACCGAGAAGGAAAGCCTTTCCTTCTGTTCCGTCGAGCTGCATCTCCTTTTGCCACCAGAATCGTCGTAGTTTCCTTACTGCTAGTTGCTATCCCTCTGGCAGCATGCCGATTCTTCATGTCCAAGTTGTCGTTTTGTCGTCAAACCTCTGAATCTATCGACAAAGCATGTTGAACCACGTGTTGCAAATAACTCCTGAACACACCGAATTTCTTGTCATCGACGCCGAATCTCGCTCCAATCAAGAACCAAAATCTCTGATATCAATTGTTACGCAAAAACAATTTGAAAGTGTAGAAATTCACACAATAACAATCAAACACAAAAGATTTACGTGGCTCGGCGTTAAATTGATTCACCTATGTACACGAAGAGGGAGATTGCACTAGAACCAGATGAGAGAAATAAAACGGCTTGGGTTACAACTCAACACTTCTCACCATAATAACCTCTCATGAACCTTGAATCCCTTTTATAGAGCTCTAGGGCATAAATGTACATAAAGGCAAAAGACAAAAACACCCCTATTTACAATAAAAGTATGATGCCATAAGTACAACACTTCTTAGGAAAACTTAGACACAATTTTGTTTATGGACAACACCCATAGCATACTCATAAGGATTCCATATTATTGATGCAAAAAAGGAGAGAGGGGAATGATAAAAGAGCAGTGGTTGTGATGCAAGAAAAAAAAGAGAGTAGAGAAAGAGAGATTTAAGTGTTTAGGAGTCGTCTTTCGATTTATCCAAAAGTTCAAAAGTAGGAAACCAGTCATTAAACCTTCAGCCTCTCCTCAGACCCCTCGTTTAATAGGCCTAGACCCAAGTTTTGGTATTACAAGAATGCATGTTAAATTTTAATAAAATTTTACTGCTTATTTACAAAGAACACGTAGCCCATTCTATGAGGAAATATGCCTTTCTTAGCAAGAATTACGGCAAACTATGTGCCACAAGTCACTGGAATGCTGGCCTGGCTGATGTCGCCTTCATATGTGGGGACAGTTACTTCATTTGTCAAACAAGGATAGCGAGTTAGCTCTATCAGCAGAGGAAAACTAAATTTTGGGTGAGTTGTTTTATTCTTCTTGGGGCCAAAATAGAGCGTTGGCAAGCGCTCTAGTGAGTTGATGATTTAGCCCCATCAGGCAAGTTGAGGAGTGCAGCTTTGGGCAGGCAAAAGAGCCTATGGCTTTCGTCGATTAAGCAACCGAGAGCAAGTTGTCCTTGCCATGATGTTTTAAACCTGGTTAGCTTATCCTGAATGGGTATACAAATTCATATATAAAAGGAATATATCGAGCAGAGTAATAAAAAACATCAACCAAATTTCCATCCTCAAAAACCATTTGACGCAGGAGCAATGTTACTGCATCCGTTGTATTGCGAAATTTCGAAGCACAAAGGATCCAGCACCAAAGCTTCTATTTCCATTTTTTTTTCTTTCCGTTAATTTCACTTCAACTAGTTTTCTACCTTTCCTTTCTAGTATTTTCCAATTTTCCTATTTTCTAATTAAGCTATGTCCAATTATGAGAATTTTATATAACTGTTGGAGTGCTTGGATTTTATGTATTTAGAAAATTATTCTCTGATTTCTGCTCTTGGGAGTGTTGTCGTCTATTCCTTTAATAAGTGGTGTGTTTCTAGCTTGTCCAGCAACAAGTTGTGGATCCCTCTTGCCGCCCAAATCTCATCATGTCATTCACCATTCTTCCCACAGTTTTCAGAGAGAAAACCGTCGGACGCACTTCCAGCATTTGGTCACAGCAGATAATAGCCATTTTATTGCTTCCAATTCACTGTCCAGTCGCCCGTATCTCACCGATTCACCATTGGAATACCACTTTCAATCCAGGCAGCTGTCTAACAATAGATTTTGCTTCCTACATCCTGCCCAACACTGCCGACAACCCCTATTGTCAATTCATTACTATTTCACAACCACCTCCCCGCAAAACCAACTCTCAAATACCATCTAGGAACCCTAAAACGGTATAATGTGATAACTGAGCATGACAAACCCTAAATTTTTTAGGATTTAGCATTCCCACCTCCCCAAAATTTAGCATAAATCATCGACCAACTCACTACCCTAACCATCCCTACCATGATTTCTAGCCCTAAACATAAAATTTTCAAAATCCAATATTCATACATCCACCAAAATTTCATCCCGACACCTACTATCAAAACCAAAGCCTCCGGCCAACCTTGATTTGCAATACTAAATATGTCGAAAACCTTGACTGAAAGAAAATGATACAATGCCGCCTATCAGAAATCTGAAAAAAGGTGTCCAAGAATTTACTACAGAGGATATGCAATGAAAAATCCTTCAAATGCAACAGAGGTTTGTCGCCTTTGGGAGAAGATAATCCCGTGAGATCGCCCATAGCCATAACGGTGACTCGCTAGATCGATAAGAGAAAGTGAATCACTTTCACCACGGAATTTTCATTGATGAAAAATCACTAACTTGATGATTTGGCATATCATATCAAAAGAGAAGCTAAAATTTTGGAGTGAAGATTGACTTGTCAGGATCGAATGATTGCATGGATCTAGACGAATTCATTGGGTGGCTCCAAATAGGGGAACGGGCTTTGAATACAAGATATTTCACCAAACAGAATGATAAAGCTACCAACCATTAAGTTAAAAAAGAACGCATCCTTATATTGAAAAATTTTGAAATGTCTATAACAGCGAGAGAGAAAAAACAAAATCACAACCTGGTTCAAGATTAAAAGAGAGATGCAGCGCAAGTACCTCCTAGCACATTACAAACAAATTGTATTCTTGAGGCTTCACCAATTACAGCAGCAAGATCTCTCACTAGAGGAGTACACAGCTGAGTTCGAGCAACTTATGTTGAAGTGTAAGCTAGTGAAGCCCGAGAAGAACATCATAGCTCAATATCAGGGGATTGAAACCATCCATTGACAACGTGGTCCGACTATAGCCTTCATGGATATTATAGGATATTCAAAACCTAGCCCTGAAGGTGGAGAGGCAATACAACAGTATCAGCTCAACACCATCCTTCAAACAGGGTTCAACAAAAGGATCAAGCATTAAAAGTACATTTAATGGAGCACCCAAGCAAACACTAACAAAGGAGATACCCCTATCAAGTGGAGAAAAGATGGACAACTCCAGTACTCTTAAATTCGTCCTAGCCAGAAAGTGTTTCAAATGTCATGGTTTTGTGTGTGTTGTATTTGATCGCCCAAAAAATGATATATATCACTGGGCAACGTGCAGCATAGGCTCGGAATGAAGACTTAGAGGAGGAGAATGAGAAGTATCAGATACCCGTAGATGAGGGAGAAATGCTTGTAATCTGACTAATCCTTCAGACTGAGCCCACGAGAGAGCAATAATGGCTCAGCCACAGTATACTTCAAACCCGTTGCAATGTGAAGGGAAATGTGTGCAGCCTTATTATAAATTGAGGCAATTATGAAAATGTGGCATTTATACAACTTGTGGATAAATTGAGCCTCGCAGGCTACTCAAAATTATTACCAGTCATATTTCCTGATCTGGTTGAAGAAGGAAAGAAAGAACAGTATTAACACGAGGTGCTCGTGGAGTTTTCTATGGGAGACAAGCTGCAAAATTATATTTAGTGTGATGTTGTGCCTGTGGATGTGTGTCACATTCTTTTAGGCCAATCGTGGAAATATGATAGGGGTATTCTTCATAATAGCCGCAATAGTACATGCTCACTTATCAAAGACGAGAAGCGTATTATACTTATGCTGTTGGAAGAGTCAATTGTGATGGATACTCTGACAGAGATAAGAACTTAGATGGTCTGTGACACATTTCTACACGCTATGAGAGAGACATTGGTGAAAACTAGTTGTTATATATGACTCTCAATTGATTAATTAAAGGCAATGACATACTTGTGATTTCCTTGTGAGCTTATATGGTCTACTTGGGGGGGGGGGGCTCATCTATAAATAGACGAGGGAGGTTTGTAGGAAAAAAGAAGAGGAAGAGGCTACTACAAGGGAAGAAGATAGGCTTGTAGAGGGGAGAGACCACTACAAGGAAGAAGATAGAAAGAATACCAAGAAGACCAAGAAAGGGAAGAAAATCAGTCCAAGAAGAAGAAGGGAAGAGGCTTTAAGAATCGAGGGAGGAGTCTTAGATCTTGTATCGAGGTAGTTTCGAGAGGGAGAGATCTAGATGAATGTTCATTCATTGATGTAAAAAGCATGTAATTTTTCTTTGCTTAGTGTATTTGTTGACGATTCCCTCCCGTGGATGTAGTTCTATAGACCGAACCACGTAATTGGTTGTGTTCTTGTGTTTGCGTTGAATCTTTACTCTTGTAGCTTTTCTGTTTCTATTTCTTTGTTTTGATTGCTGCGGAGGAATTTCTCCCTCCCAATCAGCAGTCTAGATACGTGGCAGAGAGTTCCATAAAAGCAGGTGGCATTCGTTCCTCAGCCAGCAGGAATTCGGCTCCATATACAAAGAATTCGGCATTCCTAAAACCTGTAGACAGCAAGGAACGACAACCTGCAATTCCACTGACTAACAGATTCATTCGGCTGTCTTGCAAGCTATTCGGTTGTCCAGGTACAGCCACAAGGAGTTCTTGGTTGCAGGATCTTCGACAGTTCAAGTTCTTGGACTAAAGGCATTCAGCTCTCCTGGAAGAACAGCCTACGAGGAGCAAGCAGGGATTCGACCTGCAGGAATTCTTTGAAGCAGCAAGGTGTTCGGATAGTTGTGCAGCCCGGTTCTTTCCAACCTAAAAGAAGTCAACAGTAAGAAAGAACGGGATTCTTGTTGTTGGTAACCCATTCAGTTAAAGCAAAGCCCGCAGGTGTTTGGACAGCGGCTTTGCAGTATAGTTCTTAGATAATTTCAGGTGTCAGTGGTGCTGGGAGTTCCATGGAATTTTGTAGGTGTTTGGCGGAGCGAGTCCACAACAAGTGGCGTCGTCTGTGGGAATCGAACCCACGACAATGACAACCGCCAAGTTTGACATCTAGAAATTCACCGGGAAGAACGACTTCGGCCTGTGGAGAGTGAAGATGAAAACTTTGTTGGTGCAGCAAGGCGTTGTAGAAGCCCTGCAAGACCCGGCGGCATTGCCGGCCGACATGACCGAGAAAGAAAAGAACGGGATTCTGGACAGGGCTCATAGCTTGATAATCTTGAGCCTTGGATATAAAGTTCTGAGAAAAGTTTTGAGGGAGACAACGGCTCAAGCGCTTTGGGCCAAACTCGAACTACTCTATATGACAAAATCTTTGGCGAATAGGCTCTTCTTGAAGCAACGCCTGTACTGGTTCAAGATGCATGAAGAAAAGTCTGTCTCATAGCATATCGATGAGTTCAACAAGATCATGAATGATCTTGAAAACATCGACGGCAAGATGGATGACGAGGATAAGGCATTACTGTTGTTGAACTCTATTCCTAAGAGCTATGATCATTTAAAAGATGCGATGCTCTATGGAAGGGTGCAAACAATTTCTCTGGAAGAGGTTCAAGCGCTGATTAGAGTCAAATAAATCCAAAGAAAATATGAGATGAACAAAGAAATCAGCGGAGACAGTCTTACTCTTAGAGAAAAATCGGACAAGAAATATTCAAGAAACGGTCAGAGCAGATCGAGATCAAGAAAGGAGAGCGGAAATCAGTCATCAAAAGGATCTTTCAAGTGTTATCATTGTCACAAGGATGGTCACTTCAAGAGGAACTGTCGTGACAGAAAGAATAAATATCAAGAAAATCCTAAAGACCTTGGAGAAGCAAGCATGGCCTCGGACGACTATGATTCAGTTGAAGCCATGGTGATCACCGAATCAGAATCAAGCAAGGAGTGGATCCTCGACTCGGGGTGCTCTTTCCACATGTGTTCTCATAAGGACTGGTTCGAAACACTGCAACTGTCAAATGGTGGGTCCGTACTACTTGGAGATAACAAGAATTGCAGGGTGTTCGGCAGTGGAACAATCAAAATAAAGATGTTTGATGGAGCCGAAAGAATATTGCAACATGTCAGGTACGTACCGGAGCTCAAAAAAAATCTGATTTCTTTAGGTATGTTGGAGACAAGCGGATACTCTTTTAAGGCGGAAAATGATCATATCAGAATAACTAAAGGTTCTCGTATCGTCGTGAAAGGAGTAAGGAAAAAAGGACAATATTTTCTAATCGGAAGAACTGTGATTGCTAAGTACAGGAATTGTTACTCAACCAAGGGCTAAAAGCTCCTCGGGGCAATGTGGATGGAATCTCTATTATAAAGCGTCGTAATTGAGAGTCAAGGAGAAGAATTGTTATATATGACTCTGTTGACCTCAATTTTCGTGAGGTCTAGTATTTCTCGTAGGAATTAGGATCTAGCCTTAGGGGTCTTCCTGCGACTATCTTAGAACCTTAGAAGTGGTGCCCGCCTCGTTTTAGTTCGACCTACTTCCGTCCTCTTTTGGAGTTTCGCGTGTGTGGTATAGACTTCTAGCACTTAGAAGGATGAAACTGACATGAGGAAACCCAAAAGGGATTCCTATAGGACTTTTCCGAGCCTTAGGGTGGCCTTCTGCACAATTCGCACTCCT
>NEWO01000002.1:562577-586370 GCA_003013225.1 Phalaenopsis aphrodite
ATATATATATATATATATATATATATATATATATATATATATATATATATATATATATATATATTGATATGGCATTAATAAATTTTCATCATTTTACACGAATCTCGAAGCATGATACAGATCCAGAGTTTATATTTTGAACAAGAAACGTTCAAATTTTGATAAAAAGTCATCTAGAGCTCTGATTTCAACAAACTTATAGTCAAACTGCCCGGCTCGATGAGACGGACTTAATGATATAAAAAATAGTCTAATCTGAGTTAAATCAAACTCAAATCAAGTCATTAAATCACTCTTAGAGGACTTCCGGACAAATTTGTAAAGTCAAACGGCTGTCAAATATGATAAGTTTATACTAAGATAGAGCGGCTCGACAAGAAAAATCCAACGAGCCTAAGATCACTCAATTCTAACATCATTAAGGTACTCAAATATTCATTAAACGTCATATGATCGAAGGAAGTTATCTGAACCGTCCGATCAAAATAGTTCATATTCATGCATTAATTGTACCCAGAACATTATAAATAGAACCCCATCCCTCTCATGAAGAAGAAGGAAGTCTAGAGAGAGTCTGAGGCCTTGAGGAGAAGTTGTCGACCACCAACGACCTCAAACGACCACCGCTGACAGTCGTCGATCATCGCCGACCTCAGACGACCACCGCCGACCGTTGTCGATCACCACCGACCGTCTTCGACCACAGCCGACGGTCGTCGATCACCTCTGACCATCATCGACCACCTCTGACTGTCATCAACATCCATCTACTGTCATCGATCACCACCAACGAGACGTCATCAGTCGACATTGTACCTTTAAAAATATAGTTATCATTTTCCGTCTGTGGGACGAGAGATTTCTGTAATCATCAATCAATAATGAATTTCTGCAAGTTGGTCACACCCCGTGATTTTTTCCTTACGGGTTTTCCACGTAAAAACTTCTGGAGACATCACCGTTTTTTTCTATTTCATGTGTGTGTGCTGAACTCTCGTACAACGCTAAGACGATAATTTGTTACTCTACCGCTGCAATTTTTTTTGCTCGCATCATATATATATATATATATATATATATATATATATATATATATATATATATATATATATATATATATATATATATATATAATTTATTTTCATCAAAATATTGGGTGAAATCATTCTAAAAGGTATAGTGAACGTGGATCTCATTATCAAAATCCACTTGAAAGGACCTCTATTTCAAGGAGAAACGAGGAACAACGATGGATTGCACTAGACAGTTTGTGACACAACATATGAAGGAACTCAGATAACAAATGAATAAAAGTATATAAGAAGTAAAATAATAGGTTAACAAAAACCATTTCAAAAACTATTTGGGAAGTTGTATGGGATTGTCAGGTTCAGTGACACAAAGGCAAAAATAATAGACAGACTAACCACTCAGAGAAAAGCCACCTCATATCAAGGTAAGGAGATCCCTAGATCCGACATTTGAGGAAGTAGAGAAAGATGATAATGAAATCTCATACATTCTCAGAAAAGTGACTTTGGAGTCCTCTAAATATGAAGGAAGAGGAATGCAAAGAAAGAGAAGATTACTAGAAAATATTTTCTCCTATGAAAACATTGGGATAGAACCCCCAAATAGGTTCAAAATTCCCTCTATGAACTCTTATAAAGGAAGCATTGATCCGACCAATTACATAGCCTCTTTTTAATCATCACTTTGGCTGTTACAAAAAAAATGATGCTCTTAAGTGTCGTTTATTCCTCACAATGCTCAAAGGGTAAACTTTGTGATGATTCAACAACTTGCTAGTATGTGTTATCACTTCTTTTAGCAAATTTAAATGAATATCGATAGTTCAGTTTCTTAGCGTTCAAAGGCCACAGAAAAACTCTTGAGTTTTGCTAAGAATCTGATAAGTTACATTCAAGCGTCTAAGGAGCTTTTTTACTAGTTCCAACGCAAAATAGTCATCGTTGAAATTGTGGAACCTTATGTCGCTCATGCGACACTCGTGCAAGGCCTATGTGAAGACACATTCTAATACAAGCTTGGCTAAACTCCTAGAATTGGCCAATGATCACGTCTTCATAGAAAAATATAATTCTTTATTGAACCACTCTCGCATGCAAAGATCGAACGATAAGCTCCATCAAAGAGATTCTGGCGAGCATCATTGATTCAAATATAGATTCCCGCAAGTAAACTAGTGAGATGCCCCCAAACGATATCCTCGTCCATATCAACGATTGGAGCAGTACTATCAGGGCTTATTGTGAAGAATCTAAAAACAAGACAAAAGATACCTTAATTCTTCATATTGGAATTCACTCCTCCACGAGTATCCATGGTTGAAATATTATAGATCATTTAGAACGAAAAATTTTTCAAGAGACCTCCACCGATGAAGGTCGGAAGCTTCCAAAGAAATCCCAACAAGTGTTATGTCTATCATATGGTCATGAAAATGATACAGAGGAATGTTTTCACCTTTGAAACTTGATCGAAGAATTAATCCGAGCAGGGAAGCTAAAAGAGATTGTTGTGTCGAAAACCCATGCATTAAGGCAAGTAAAGCAGCAATCAAGACGGTTCCTGATGAACTGGTTTCCATTACAATCTTATATATCACCGACGTCATACCCACCATCTTCAGTGAAGATAAATTTGAAGCTCTCAGACTAGAACTGTACCTTCTAACCACCCCCCCTATATTTTTCACAGAAGTTAGCTTACTAAAAGGTTGAAACCCTTTTAATGATACCATAGGCATTATCGCAGTCACCAACAACAATCAAATGAGGATTGTTTTAGCAGATACCAAAAGCTCAGAAAACATCATGTTCAAAAAAGTATTTCAGAAGATGAATATGATGACACTTAGCTTGCTCCTACTTAGGGACATCTTTATGAGTTCTCAGAGAAGAGAAAAGAGACTCATGTAGTCATTTCTCCGTTAATAAAATATGAAGAAGTAGATAAAAAATACATTTCTATGATAGATTTCATAGTGGTGAATGCCCCGACCACTTACAAAGTCATTTTTGGCACACTAGTCCTTAATGTGTTTAAAGTGGTGACTTCCACCTGCCGCGTGACTGTTAAATTCCAAAGAAGAGGAGAAAATATCACTGTTAAGAGGGATATATTCCAATCTCCCACTTGCTGCCTGTGAGCATTGGAAAATCCTTAGGTAAAATTATCTACATTATGTTTTATTTCTTATTCATCTATTTTACTTATACAACTTTTGCATATTTCTTCCACCATCCTTGCTTTATTATTCTCCTTAAAAAATGATTGATGACCATAATAAATCATATAATTGTCATGAAGTTTTATTCATTATGTAGGATTTGTTATGTCTCTTATGTTAATACTAATAAAGTCAAAATAAACATTCATTATATTATCCACCTCTCCATAAATTTAATGTCGGATACCATTCCTTCATTCTAAATGTCCAAGCTTTGATTATACTTCAATGTGCCTCATCATTTTACTTTGACGTTATTCAAACTTTCTACTATAATATGGCCATAGTATTGTTGAATTATAGTAAAAATCATATCCATGGGTTTGAAGTGAATTTTCTTAATTCACAATAAGAAGAAATTATGAGCCATAAAAAAATTTTGAAAATATTTTTGATGGTCAAGCCTTAATCTTAGATTCCATAACAACCTTTCTGAAGAGCACATCACTAGGGTTCCTTCTTTATCTATTAATGGATATTACGTCTAGTACATCATTTAGCACACTATATTATATGAGTCATAACTATAAGAATTTAAATCACACCTCAATTTTTGGTAAACTATTGTGCTCTATATTGCCTTCCCACCAATGCGCAAGATATGATATTTACAATCATGTGCTAAACCATGAATCATTAAGATTACTCCCATAAGAGACACAATAATCTTTGTCTAAAATATTTAACTAAGTAATTATTAGCTAAAAATATTTGATCCTTGATCTCAATAAGTATCTAATAAACTATTATCCTCATAATTTTTCTCTTCTAATTTTCAATGCCATTTCATCATAGAGAGATCTGTAATCCAACATGATTTTTTCTCTTCCACTGCATCGAGAGATCTAACAAATATCATAAGTTTAGTACATCACATTAATCAACATCAAATGAATGATCGAGTATTGGCCTACCAGTTAAAGGCTAACCCTTGAATCTGATGATGATTATCGGGATCAAACTAAATTTGATGAGTTTGGATGTTTTTTTGTTATGACACTCTCTTTATTTGTTATGTTTATTTTTATTTTATTTGTGTCCTTTGAGTTAGTTGTATATTCTTTATATTTTGTTGCGGCAAATTAGGAGAAATATTAAAATTTTGTTTTAGATTTATCTTAGTGATTGTTGACCTCACTTTTGGTTGAGGTCTAGAAACTTCTTTAGTAGCCTAGGTCTAGCCATAGGACTTTCCTATTGACTAGTCTTAGAAAATTAGAAGAGGTACCCCACCAGTAGAAATTCAAAACTCTTCTGTTTACTCAACTTGAAATTCCACATATTGATCTTAACCTCCAACATTTAGTAGGTAAGATCATTATAAGAGAATTCAAGAAGAATCCCTATAGGATTACTTGGCTTNTTTAGGCCTTTGTACAACCATATTGTACAATCTAAGCCCTAACCCGTCTTAAGACTCCGAGGTAGTCATTTGTGATGACTTAAATCCTCACATCTTCAAAGGTTATTTGTGCTGATTGTTTCACACAAATATAAATCCTAATAAGAATTGCAGGATGAAACATCTAAATGATTTCTCCTAAATTGAAGCCAAACAATAGGATAACTTGGGAAATCATCGAAGTTTCCCTTCGGATCAGTGATATCCTCTAGTATTTCCTCCTTTGGACTCTAAAACAAAATGTTCTAAATTTGAACCAATCTCATTCACATTTCTTAATCCAATATCTTTGAAATGTCCTTACCATTTGAACTCTTTGAAGATAATTTTTCTTGATGTTATTGAGAGTATTCTTAGGTAACTTCAGTTACTTAAGATGTAATTAACTATAGGGGCTTGCCCTTATAGGAAGCTTTTCCCGAACCCAGCATAATACAAACCCTATTTAGTTTCTTATATTAAATAGGGGAATTTGTCGGCCAATACATTGGTTTCGCAGACCAAACGAATGTCATAATTTTCTTTAGTTTATTTGATCGAGCTTCACCCTCAATTCTTGTGTTTATCCTTCGGGACAGATACAGGATTTGAGATAAAGTGCTTTTTCATCTAAACTATGAAAATTATGGAGTCAGTTTGACTTCATCTTTTTCAAAACTAAAATTTTTTAACGTCCTTCCGAAGCGGGCAACGGGATTTCAATTCCGATGACCGACAGCTTCTTACGGGCAAACCCCACACCAAAAATAGTGCCGACAGTGATTTATTTTGACAATGAGACAGAGTATGTGTCATGTAAAGTATGTGCAAGTAAGTGGGAGTCTTCGAAACTTCTATTTGCCCTACCTTACTAAACATGATTAAATTAATTTCTATAACAAATACTTAACTTTTCATTGGTATGCCTACTTTATATTTATTATGCTATTTTTGCTCTACATTTTCATATGCTTTTTTATACAATATTTATGATTGATAGAACTTTGTCCATCATGATACTATGAAAATACTAACATTTGAGGGGGAATGTTTACCACACAAATCTCCAAAATGTATAACCCTCAATTTATCATATTTGTTATAGTTAAAATAAACAATATGGTTAGTCCCATAAGCCTATGTTAGAATTTCGATAATCATAGATTATACTAAAGAATGAAAGGCTAATAGTTTCTTAAGTTAAATGATTACAATTAACAAAAATCATGTTAGGATGCATTACATGAAGTTTTAAGATTCAGCATACAAACACAGTGTTTTTCATGCGAAAAATTTACAAAAAAATATTAACATATTCGTGAAAAATATACAAGTGAGGCGTATTAATACCGACTAAATGAAAATTAGGTGTCATCTAAATCAAATAATTTAAAAAATATTTCTATTTAGTCAAACTATTTTTCTATTATGTTTTAGAATATCTCTATATAAAAAACTAATGAATGTAATTACAAAAAAAAAAATTGTGGGCATCTAAAAAATAATTACAGGTCTCCATAAATTATTGCCATGCTTTGTAAAAATTTGATTATTTTACTCCAAAAATAATTGGGGCATTTCCATACATACCACCCTATTTTAATTTATTTATATTCATAAAATTTAAAATTTAATATTTACATTTTGACCACCCAAATCTTTCATATCACCTGAAAAATACCATCATTTGAACTTATAAAGTAATTGGGGCATGTCCGTAAAAAAATGATGTTTAGGTGTAGATATGTAAATACAAAGGAATTGAGTGGTATGCATGCAAATCTTCCAAATTAGAACATATCTTTTAAGAAAAAGGAGACTAATGAGAGTATATAGATGCATGGGAGGTGGTCTTAAGATAAAGCTAAACGTAAAAGCTTATTTACCTAATGTTGTATGTGGGTGTTTAGAGAGAATTTTAAATATGGTAAGGGTAATGGATATGTATATTGCCTTATTTGAGTGGAGTAGGTATTAATCATTGATGATTATTCAGTCATTTTTGACTAAGTTATTCTATTTTTAATTTATTAGAGAACTTTTTTTATTTGTATTAATAAAGTGTCCTCACAACACTGCTCTGAACTACCTTGAGTTAGTTCATATATGCTTTTTAAGAAATTGCTCTCATCTGGCCATATGTTGACCTCCTTGTATAAGTAACTATCAACAACTCCATTGTTGTATCATGGTCATGTAGAAAGTAAACTTCTACTTGTTTACCTATTTTAGAGACTAAGCTATGTTGGCAATTATGTTGCATGCATACCCTAAATAAAGTAATGGCTCATTTATTGTGAATTAATATTTAATCACATTTGTATCAGGTGTAATTATACCAGTGTCATAAATTTAACCATAAATTTTATTCATCACTCAAGGAAAAAAATATTTAAAGATTCACTATCATGTCATTTAGAGCTATATAAATCATGGTGATATGAATGTAGAGCTTATTAGTGGATGACATGCTACTTCATATCTTTATGAAACCCTTTGCCAATGATTGTTACTATTGCTTAAGATGAATGCTTTAGAATACTATATCTCATATTATAAGTACTACATTAAATATTAGGATCTTTTGCATAACTTCATTTAATTTAAAATACCATAGACAACATCCACGGTTTAGGAAATACATACAAAATAAACATATTTTAAGTCTACATCAATGTCTATTGAGATTCCTAATACAAATGAAGTGTCCAAGGTGCCACGTCTTCCATGAAGATTGAAGAAAGTGAGAAAAAGTTTAAATGTCTTATTTGGCCAATCTTTTCACTTACTAAGGTCATTCAATGCATTATTAAGCCATAATTATCTAGCAATCTACCACATTTTTTTAAAAAACTTAAAATAATTCAATGCATTATTAGTCATTGCTTTGAGAGAATTTACTTCTTTAGATGGTCTTGTTTTACTCATTTTGTTATGCACTAAGAATACTATAAAATGACAATATCATCAAATCTATTGAATAAATTCCTAATAAAGAGTATAATTGCTATATAATTACCAATGTGCTCGGATTTTGTTTCAAAGTAAATCCTTCCATCTTCCCTCACATTGACTTCTCCATCTCAAGTTTTCTCTTTACATTATATGATTTGCCATGCTCTCTAATCTTTATTCGCTTTCACCTTTAAAATCGCATGAAGTTTTATTTTTTATACAAGTTGCTAAGAGGAGAACATGACTTTTGAATGGACCCAAGCTGCAATTTAGAGACTGATGGTGAGATTAGGCGATGGAGGATCTGCGGCTATAGGTAGGTAGTTTAACTACCAGACTACATGTTTCTTGATAGTTGACTCCAAACTCTTGCTTGTAGCCTTGAGTTACAAAGCGAGATTTGTAACGTGTGGCATGGCCAAGTGAGTTGAGTTTGGTTGTGTAGGTCCACTGCAAGCCAAGAATAGGTTGGTCAACCGGTGCAAACACTAAGCCCCAGGTACCTTGGTATTGAAGGGCATTGAACTCTTTGATCATGTCATTCCTCCAATTAAGATATTTGGAAGCTTGGGTGAAGCATGTGGGGTCAGGCGATTGTTGAACTTGATGGAATAGGTTTAATTTTTGGATATGTTTTAGGTGGCCTATTTTGTGATCTTGCTGTCATAGGATGTGTAGGAGTAAGTGTGGGGTTGGGTTGTTGCGGTTGAGAGGGTGTTGGGGAGTGAGATGATGTGGTTTTCTGTAGGCCAGTGGTGAAGTTGGGTGAGGTAGGCCCATGTGATGTAGGCTGTAGATATGATGTTAGTTGGAGAAATAATGGAGGAATGGTGGTAGAATTAGTGGGTTGGTTTGATTGCATTAATGGGGTTAATCTGTGAAAAGTAAATGTGGTTTCGTTAAATACCATGTGTCTCGAGATTATGAATTTATTGGTGGTGGGGTTGTAATATTTTATGTTATTGTGTTGTAGGGAGCAACCTAAAAATATGCATTGAATTGATCGGGATTCAAGTTTGTGTGTTGTCTGAGTTCATCTCCATGGATAGCATGTACAACAAGAAATACAAAGGTGTGTGTATTGTGTGGTGATTTATGGAGATGTTCGTAAGGAGAGATGCAGTGGGTGGTTTTAGCCGGAATTCAATTTACGACGTGAAACACAGTTAGAAGGCCATCCGTCCATAAATTATACGGTGCATTGGCTTGATGTAGTAAGGCTCGAGTGGTCTCCATGAGGTGTCAGTGCTTGCATTTAACCACTCTATCTTGTTCGGGGGTATAGGGGCAGGAGTATTGATGGAGGGTGAAATAATTGGTGAGGAATTGATTTAGTCCGTGATTTTTCTATTCATGTTCGTCGTCGGAGCATAGAATATTGTTCAATTGGTTTTGAAGTAGGTGTTGACCTCACTTTTGGTTGAGGTCTAGAAATTTCTTTAGTAGCCTAGGTCTAGCCATAGGATTTTCCCATTGACTAGTCTTAGAAAATTAGAAAAGGTACCCCCATCATTAGAAACTCAAAACTCTCCTATTTATTCAACTTGAAAGTCTACATACTGATCTTAACCTTTAGCATTTGGTAGGTAAGATCATTATAAGAGAATTCAAGAAGAATCCCCATAGGATTACTTGGCTTTANTTTAACGTCCTTCCGAAGTGGGCAACGAGATTTCAATTTCGATGACCGACAGCTTCTTACGGGCAAACCCCACACCAAAAATACTGCCGACAGTAGGCAAATAAAATATTGGGTTAATTGAGTACTTTGAGATTTAATATGTATAAGAAATACCCAACACAACTTAAATGTAATATATATAACCATGATAAGATGGAATTTGGGATGGGCCCCATACATCACTGTGAATGAGCTCAAGTAATTTGCATTTTTTGACCTATGGATGATACAAACGGTTGTTTGTGACTTTTAGTAAGGTTGTAAGTGCTACAAAAATTATAAGTGAAAAATATATATAGGGAATGTCGTTTGGAAATAGCGGAGACGGTGTTTGAATGAGGATGGCCCAACCTTCTATGCCAAAGATCCAAGTGTTGTGTCTTGGAGAGGGAGGTGGTACATGCTTGTGGTAGATGTGTTAAGTGTGGAATGGAGTAGAGGCCATTAGAGCTGGGTTCCAGGGGAATCGGCTGGTGAGTTTGTGAATCAAAAATGGAAAATCCTGAGGAGTGAAATTAGACAATAAGATTGTTATATTTAGTGAGTTTATGAATAGAGATTAGATTGTGGAAAAGTGATGATGAATTTGTGGTAGTTTAAGTTTTCAATGGGGGTTAGGGAGGAGACATCTCTCTTGTGTCGAATCAGGATAGCTTGCCCATTATCGATGATGACCAGGTTAGTACTGGAGTACAGAATAGCTGTTTGGAGTTGATTGATGTCTGAGGTGAAATGTGTCGTAGCCCCGAAGCCTGATATCCATTCCTTTGAAGTAGCGACTAAAGCTTGTGGGGGAACGATAGACCTAATATCCATTCTTGATTGGCCCCGTGCCAACAAGTAGATGTTGAGTGTGCGATTTTATTACATATTTGGCAGATGATAGGCGGGCGGTTGTGCTGTCTACCTCCGCGAATTCGTTGAAAAACTTCAACGTTGATTCCTACCTATCCCCCTGTAGACATTTTTTGTCTGTCCACCAGAGGTTATGAGAGCCATTTGAGATTTAATGGATGCAACATTATCCACATTCTCAATTTGTATATTAATCTCCTCACCACATAACAAGGAGTAGAGATCTTCGAGCTCAAAGTTTGTATATTAATCTCCTCACTACATAACAAGAAGTAGAGATCTTCGAGTGCAATAGGTTACAACATAGTTTGAATAGAAGTTTTTGAAGGCATCATAGAGTGTTGGAACTCCATTAAGTATATATAGAATGACACCCACTTGTGGACCAACTGCTTGTGTTTGATCAACTAGGTTGTGAATCGCTGATAGGTATTGTTGAATGGTATTCTCCTTCATCGAGATGTGATGCAATTCATTCTTCAACATTATTAACCGAGATCTACTGGTGGGTTATAGTCTCCGTTCTAGAGTGCTCCAGATGAGCGTAGATGGAGGGCATAGGGAAGTTGCTTTTGGTGGGTTAGTCTCCCTTCTGGAGTGCTCCAGATGAGTGTAGATGGGAGTGCTCCAGATGAGTGTAGATGTAGGGTATGGGGAAGTGACGTTGGAGAAATCATGGAGTGGAGAGAGATTGTCAGGTTTTAATTGAGGTTTCATATTTGAAATAGTCTGTTTTCTAAAAGTTGGTGTTAGCACTCCTACTGTATTGTGGTGGACAGCTGCCATACAGGAATCCGGCAAACACGTTTGTCGAGAAGGTTTTAAGAACCCGAGCTCTCCAGGTCTGATAATTATCGGCGGCGAGCTGATGTTTTGTGAGATGTTTGAGGTGGGAAATTAGGAGAGAGTTGGATTCAATGTGAAAATACCAACCAGGGAGGATGGGATTAGATACCGAGAGAAGAAGAAGGAGATCACTTATCCAGGCGTGCTCTGATACCATGCAAGAGGCATAAAACCTAGAAAGGTTTTTCACCCGGCGAGAGAGAAGCAGCAAACACAAACATGAGGCAAACAGTCAATGCTTTCCTTACCTTAGCTTTTACATAAAGGACATTATATATAGCAGTATGCAGAAAGTTCTGGAATCGCTAAAAGACAAAACCTGTTATGGTATATGCGTATAATCCCTTAAGGATTACTGCTATGAAATGATCTTTGATGGCGGTGGCCGATTCTTGCTAATAAGCGGCTTCACAAAATGCTCAGAATGCCTGGCAGCGTTTAAATTTCATTTCATCTGAGTTATTCTTCTATGAGGTCAAGTTAGAAAACTTTAGGAAATTATGAATTCATATTAACCAATGATTCTGTATCTTTGTTTACCATGAAAAACACAATTTATTTGACACCGATTCTATCAACTAGAATCGGAAAACATTCATTATATGATTGATTAACAGCTGACATGCACTGCACCCATCTTCAGCCATCAAATTATAATTTTGTTAAACTTGAAGCATTTAGCTTACTCAAACATTCTTCAGTCATTAACCCTGTGCATTTATCCAGATCTGAGTTCATCATCACTCGAAGAAGTCCACGGTGCTGTAATACTTGCGTTGCTTATAACTTTTTCCTGTAATTGACAAAATGAACAACCTTAAATTTTTGGTAATTGAACATTATTAATCCTTGTTATTTTTAGAGATCTTGCCAAATACCTGTTGTACAAGTGACTGCGTCCTTGGATGTGAACTGCTGTTGCTGTGTGGCCTTGGTGGAGTGCTGAAATTGCTGCCACTCCTGCAACTTTTGGCATTATATCGTCTACTGGCTTCATATTCTCGTCCAAATTTTCTTAGTCTGTTAAGCTCTGGCAAGACTACTGTTCCAAGATCAGGCCGGTCCTTTCTTCTCAATTCAGCACATTTCAAGGCAATTTTAGCATAGCAAAGTGTTTCTTTTACTGGCCAATCAGTTATTGCTGGATCAAGCAACTTTACAAAGATTCCTTTCTCAATCGCCCTCTCAACATGGTGGGTAAGACCCATTGGAGGCTTAGCCGTGATAATCTGAAGCAGCATTATACCTAAAGAGTAAATATCAGACTTGACTCCGAGCATCCCTGTTTGTTGATACTCAGGGTCAATATAGCAGAAGGTTCCTGCAGTTGATGTCATGTGGTATTGCGTTACATTGTCTGCTTCACATGGTGGAACAAGCCTTGCAAGACCGACATCGCTGATTTTGCTGGCATAGTTTCGATCTAGGAGGATATTTGCAGGCTTTAGATCACGGTGGACCAGTGGCTCTGGTTTTGCTTGATGGAGGAACAAGAGTGCAGTAGCTATTTCAGCAGCGATTTTGAATCTTGTGCTCCATGGAATAGGGGGTGAGTTTCCTTTTCGGAAGAGTCTGTCATCTAAGCTACCGTTATCCATGAACTCGTACACCAAGCATCCGTTCTCAGGGCAGGCACCAAGTAGTAAGACCATGTTAGGATGACGGATGCAGCTCAAGACTTCAACCTGAATGGTCATCATTACAAGGTTAATCCAGGGCATGAGGGATATGGAAGTAGCATTGGCGTTACGGTTTTGTTTTGATGTGACTACAGTTTGAGAATCTAAATAGTGAGATTTACGTGCATACCACTCAATTCTTTTGTATTTACATATCTAACTCCTAAGTTTCAATTTTTACTTGCATACCATATTACATATGCTTGAAAAGAAGTATTATGGTTTTTGAAAGTTTAATTGCGATGTTTTTGATGTGATATGAAAGATTTGGATAGCATATATGTAAAGAAGAAAATGTAGGTATGAGATATGTAAATGATCCATTAAAATTATAGTTTGGGAACTTGAGTTTTAAAGGTGATTATGATTAGGTTTTCTGCTTTGATCATTTGGAAGGAGTTCAAAAATATGAAAGCAGCTCAATTCATTTTTTCTTGCGAAAAGCTTATTTGGACCATTAAGAGCACAAGAGGCACAAGAGGATGTAAGCCTTGTTTTTTTTTATTTGATCTGCCCATATAAGCTGTGAGCACTAGAAATAAGAAATAAGCATACTTGTTGAAGGTATGAATTTGACAAAAAGATTGATAATTGGTTGAAAAATCAAATCAATTTATGGTTTTGATTGAAATAAACCAGTGGATTAACGAGTCAGACACAACTTGAATTAAACATGAATTTAGTCAATGATGGAAGAAATCAAGTCTGTCTGAGACTGAAACAAAATGCATATGCATGCATCTATGAATGTATGAATGTATGACTGTGTGTAAGATATATTTATGCATACATGTATATTTATATCAATACATATCCACATCAAAGTATATGTTATATATGAGTGATTGTTTAGAGTTTGGAATAGGTATTTGTTTTAATTGATTGAATGTTGATTAGTTTTTATTTGGTTTGAGCTTTAATCTAAGAAGGATGTGTGGCATCCTTTATATTTTTTGTTTTTTATTTTATTTATTTTATTTTGTTTATGCTTTGTTTTAAATAATAACATATTTGATAAAGTTATTTGTTTTAAAAATACTCAAACATTCTTTTAGGCGCTTTGAGTATTTTTAAATATAAATTAATTTATCTTTTAAAATAAGAACTTAAAATTTTAAAAATTATACCTATTAAATATAATTTTAAAAAAAAGAAAAAAGAGAGACGAAATGATGGCAAACTGACCCTAAATAAATAAGCCATTCCTATTTTGAATTAACATCAAATTGATTCGACCAATAACCAGCCCTAACTCTATTAGAGATTAAATTGAATGACTTTAAACCGATCTTGTTTGGGGTTCTATCGGCTTAAGCTTGAACCACTTGCACCCTAATTCTTGTAACTTAGTAGTAGCCCTAGCTATAATCAGTGGATAAATATTTTTCATAAGGTTTTATCATGTTATTAATATTTAAGAATGTCAAGACCGTTGCTATTACAAGTTGATTCAGAAACTCAAATGCTTAAAATACATTATACAACAATGTGACTTTTATTTCTAATGAATGGTTTGTTTGTGTTTCTTCATAAATTGCAGTAAAGATTTTCATGCTAGTGCAAGGGGATATATCATCCCAGCTATAACAAGGACTTAACTGACTTGTAAAGAATATTAGTTCATGTGATACTGTTAATATATTTGAATCTTTTGTTTTGGTTATTCACTGTTCCTATCATCATTAGAATGTTTTCTTTTTTTCTGAAAAAATAATGAATTACCTCTTGTTGGAATTGTTTTCTTCCCTGTGCAGCATCTGTTCTTAAAACCTTAATGGCAACTGGGGTATGATCCAAATATGCCTTGTACACAGGTCCATAGCCACCTTCACCAATCTTATTTTCTGCACTGAAGTCATTAGTTGCAGCCTTAATCTCTTCAATGGTGTATCTCCTGTAGCGGGTGTCTGTATGAGCCAGTGCATCCAATACTTTCTTCTTCTCTTCTGCCTCACGCCTTGCTTTCCTCTCTGCATGTTGTCTCTTAAGTGCTTCAAGCTCAGCAATCCTTTGTGCAGCTTCAGCTGCTTCAACAGCAGATCTACGCTTTATTTTTTCCATTTCAGCCATAGCAAGAGCTGCTTCTTCTGCATTTCTTAATTCCTCGAACTTTTGTGCTTCCTCAATTTTCCATTGTTGAAGCTCCATAGCCTGCATCCAAATAATTACAACATTGTAAGTACTTAATTTCGTGATTTCAAATATCTTATTTTAATTGAACAGCAGGGGGTGCTTTCTCACCTTCTGTTTAGCTATTACAGCTTCTTTGCAAGCATTGCTATACATCTCTATTGTTTGCTTTAGCTCAAGTTTCAGCTTTCTCATTTCAGTCTCAAGTTCTCGGTTTGCCTATGATTCTAGATAATTGATTAGATGATGACTAAAACTGAAAATTTTGTATGACGGATGAGGTAGTCATTTTAATGCATTTCAATCCTAGAAATGTACTTACACCAGTAAAAGAGGGGCTGCTCCCGGTCCAATGACTATCCATGGAGGCTGATGAGAACTCAAGAGAATCTCCAATGTTCATGGATTGGAAACTGACTCCCTGTAAATCAATGTCGTCTGAAAATGAGCTTCCATAATCAACTGAACTTTGGGCCTGGTTGGCAGGATCAAGCTTGTCCATGAATAGATTGTTGGGCACCGAACGAGCTGTGGAAAGTGGTCTGTCTCTTGCAGATCTATTCAGATAATCAGGCAGCAAATCTGTTGATCTTCTTTCTGTTCTCTCATGTATGGGGGTTGGTGGAGCTGAAACTCCCCAATTCCTCCTTGAATACGGTGCCCTGCTGAATGATTCAAAAAACGGGAAGTGAGATCTTTATTTTAAACCAGCATGGGAATCAAACTCCCACAAGTCTTGACCTCAAGCTTTTATCGTTAAAATTAAGAACATTAGTTCCCAAATGTTGTCTAATCCGCTTATGAAACCATGGATTATCAACTTTCTGTTATCAATTTTTAGAGAAAAGTATCAAAATGATCTCCTCACTGTTTAGCTCTAGAGTTTATAAAAGTATTAATTTAATCCCAAAACTTCTTAAATATTGGTTGAAATAATCCACAGTGAGGACTATTTAGCCTACATTGAAAGGATCTGAGGACTAATTTAACACTTTTAAAAATCTGACACTAAAATGACCACATATAAATTGTCCGATGACTACTTTGACACTTAACTCTAAATTCCTATATCAAGAAAACATCCATAGGCACATGCCTGACTGTATTTTCTTGGTCAGGTTGGTACAGCGAACTCGCCATGAAGCTCAAATTCCTTGGTGGAATGGTACTTGGATTTGAGTTTCTTGCTGGTCGGATGGTAGTTGGTTTCCCCTTGGAAATGACATACACGGCACAGAAGTCTGGTACCGATTTTATGAGGTTATATGGAACATCAACACCTCTGAGTTTTCTGCATGTTAGAAGAGAGCTAATTAATGTTAGTAACCTTTGGAAGGCTCATGAAGGGGGGTTGAAGATAACATGATGTGTGGTGTGTTGGATAGACTTCATGATACTGCTGTTTGAGGCGCCGACAACAAGGTTTTGGATGGACTTGGCATTGATGTAATCGACTATGGTATTTGAAATATCAGCACCTTCTAGGACTTCCTCCTTCAGCTGCGTCTGCAGAGTCCACAAACAATCATGTAAGCCTAAGCTAACTTTGGTTTGTTTGTTTTTTCAATATATTGTATCATAGACCTTCACTTTAAATATGAAAAAATTACACTCAATCAAAGATTCAAATCTATGGTGTTTTTAAGTATAATGTGGCTTTAACATTTGAAAAAAAATTAGAAATTTTGCTTCTTGTACGGGTTTGTGATGTAATATCAAATTACCAAGGGATGCAAAATCTTATGGTACAACACACCATTTTTTGCATCTTTTCATTGGAATTCGAGAAATGGATAAAGTTAAGAATGATCATCATCATCATTAACCTTATCTAGATTATTTAGGGAAGGTTTATTAATTGTTATTTTTTATTTATTCTTTTTGAGTGCTGCCTAAGGTGTTAAACTAATTCTTTGAAAATTATTTTGACCAACTTTCTTATGCAAAACATTTAGGTCTACTTCATTGTTGTACTATCTAAATCATGGAAGTCTTTTTTTAAGTATATTATCTGTAGTGGGTGTGGCTTAATTGTTTTGCTAATATATGCATTCCTTAATATATTCTTTTTTATTTTTTCACACATCTATCATGACATTTTTATATTTGTCATGTTCAATTTTGATATCATGATTTTTTTGTTGCCCAACATTTGGATGTTATAACTCAATTGACTAATTGTGTGAATTTTTATAAAAATTAACTTGCAATTCTTTATGACATCTTTGCATCACATAATACTCTAAACTACTTTAATCATTCAAACTTAATTATAAAAGTTATATCATTATGAATATCACAATTTTTTCATAATAGATTCAAGAAATTTAAGCATATCTACACTTGAATCACCGTTTATTCTAATAATATTGATTGATAATATTTATTGTACATCTTAAATTTATATATCATATGCCCAATATTTTAATATATAGCATATGTTATAAGAAAGCTTGGAATATATTAAAAAAAAAAGATATCAGAAGCTTCATAGCATGCACCAAGAAAAATTTAAATAACATTAAGAGAATGAGCAAAATAATAGACATGTGTACGTATACATGTGAAAGAATGTAAAAGTAAAGAATCTCCTATCAAGATTGAGAAAGAAGAAATAGAAGTTGAAAAGTTTGCTGGCACTAGTAGAAACAAATCCTATAGTTGGTGCTTATTTTCTTAAATTTACGTGTATTGCCTCATTTTTTTCATACTTATAAGGACTTAGAGATGTCCGTTCATACCCCTTATATTATTGATTCAAGTATTATAGATCATATGATCAACTCTTTATATCTAGCAACAAGGAAATACTCATTTCTGGTCCTTGATAATTGTTATTGTCCAAGAGAATATTTCATATAAACAAATCTCTCACGCTTCAAAGCAGCTTTCACATTCCTAAATTATTCATCAATTTTTATCTATTTAAGAAATTTGTATAGATTCTAAATAAAATGTTATATTTTACCCTCATTGTGTAATTTATCATCAGGACACAAGAAGGCTGAATGGACTTACTAAAAAAGAGATTGCTTTTTATCAACAAATAATTTTTTGTATTACCTTTCCTCTCTTGAACTTCTGAAAACAATAAAGATAGAATATGGTTCTAGTGCCTACGCCTTGGTTATCTTTTTTATCATTCTCAAAATTACATTCTTTTAATTATTCAGAAATATTAATATTAAAATTTTGTTGTGTAACATTTGAGTTAGCAAAACACAAGTATGTCCATTTTTCCACAAGTAATACAATAACTGAGTTATTTTTCACTTACTCATAATGACATCGAGAGGTCACATTCGAATGTAATATACATGCGGCTCAATGGTCTGTGTCTTTTATTGATGAATGTGAATCAATGTATCATGAATTATTCTATTAAAATTCAAAAATGATGTATCATATTTCTCGTCTTCTTTAATTTGATTAAAAATCAAATTTAATGGTGATATTACAATATTAAAATATGATAAGGCCAAAGACTTTTAAACATTAGCTCTCTTCGTTTTTTAAGAAAAAAATAATGTATGACTCCTCTTGTGTAAGCATACATCAATAAAATATGGCCACTAAATAAAGACTGTTCATCTACTTGTTAACACAAGAGCTCTCTTTTTTCACATGAATTTTCAAAATAACACTAGGGGAATATGTATTAATAGTCGTTATATCATAAATTGCCCACAAAGATTCTTTGGTTTGAAAGTTTTACTTTTTCTAAGCAAATTTTTTTCTTACTTCAACACAGATAATCTTGTTTTTAAGTTATTTAAAAATGTTTTTTTTTTTGTCCATAAACATCATCAAAAAGAAGAAAAGACCTAATCCAAAGAAATCAAATTTATTTATATTGACTACTCTTCCACTTAAAAATGGTATAGATGCTATATGCATTTGTTGATATAACAAAAAAGATTTATAATATCTCTCTAATTATCCCAAGGAAGACATATCATTCAAAAATGAATTCTTCCTTCAAGGTTTTCCTTGTCTTATTCCACACCCTAGCTAGTAAGTTTACTGAGTTTTAATACCCAATTTTCAACAAGGTACAAGTATAAAATACCCAAATAAATTATATCTAAAATATCAACTTTCTAAAAAATTATAAAAAAGAATATTTCATTGCATTCTTCTCTTCAAAATGATCATTTTGATAGATAAAGTTATATGCTAATTCTTAAAGACGAAGAAGTTATTAATTCTGTAATTGTTTATAAAAGAAAGTGGTTTCGGAGAGTTTATTTTAAAGGGTTAAATCGTGAGTTGGGTAAGATTTATAAATTCAAATACTAACAATGAACCCTGACAATAATGTGCACATGTATTTATATGTATAGAAGAATAATATGTGAGATGCATTATAAAAATTTCATATTATAAAATTGATATTTATAATCTCATATTTAGAGTAAAGAACAATATAAGATTGAGCTGATATAAGCTTGGAAATAAGTGCATTTTGATTATATAAATATTTTATTTGTTGATGATACTATTAAAAAATAATTGATATTTCTATGTTACTCTTTTGAGTAATTATTTAGCATATTTGAATAGGAATCACCTGTTTATTGAAAAAATTAGTTATAATAATATGTGAAGCATAAGAAATGTCATGTTACAGAAAGAAATTGACAATGATATATTTATGAAACCCATGCAAGTGGGGCAAAAAGATCCTAATAGGATAAAAGAGTTCCCTATAAAGGCAGAAGGGTTCTCAATGTCTTTCAATAGTGATAACGTTGTGTTTGATCCGGACTCTATTAAACTTAATAATATAGCCTTTGAGAGGATTTATAATGACCAATAATCTAATTAACCATTCATGAAGAATTTTGAAACTAAAATAAAATACAAGATAATAGAAAATAATCAAGTAACAAAATAATTTGATGCATTTATTTACATTTACAAGTATAATGCTATCACTTGCTGCAAATATTTCTTATAAACTTTATTTTTTGACCGTTATAGCATTGTGTAGATCACATATACTTGAATTATATCCAATCATTATTAGCATACATGTTATTTATTAGTTTTTAAGCATTTGAGACATCATTTAAATTTGTTTATCTTTCTATGTTTCATAACACATTAGATTGTCATAGCTACTTTTATTGAAAAAAGAAAATAAAAGGTCGAAGTTCAATAGTATCATTTCAATTTTGGGATTATATTTTTATGTATAACTACTATAAAATAAAGAATTTTTTAGATACATTAACATATGGAATTTATATTTTTGTTAAGTAGTTTGGGTATTTTATATGCTTTGTGGATAGATTAAAATAAAATATTTTAGATTATCTCCGCTTCATCAAAGATTTGAATATACTAGTTTTGTGTAAAAATAATATAATATGACAAGTTATTTTTGATGAACATAGGTGATTGAATGTATTTCTCGCTCTTTCTTGGTGGTTAGGATAACATAATTGGTGTTTTAGGTGTATTCAATCAACTTAATCACACATCCCCCTCTATTATATCCTACGTTAACCGATGAAGACGATCATCATAAGGTGAAATTAAACATATTTGAATTTTCTTCCACTCGGCCATTACAAATTTGAAAATAGAGATGCACCTCAATCGACAAAAGTACAATCTACTCAAGTAATCATTGACATTAAACTCACTAAGGGAACTATTAAGCTTACAAAATAAGATACTTAAAATCTCTTATACTATTTTTATCATAGCTAATCCTTCCATATTAGCCTTCATATTATTTTTCTCCAGTATCATTTTTGAGGCTTTAAATAATGAGTTTAAATATTGCTATGGGAGAAGAAATGAAAACTCTTCAAAAGAATAAAATATAAAAATTTGTGACATAAGCCAAAATGTAAGAAATCAATTGAATTTATGTGGCTCATTAAATTAAGTACAAAAAATGTTGCCTCATAAGAAATGTATACAACCAAATTAATGGAAAAGGACTACACTTAAAATATGTGCAATTAATTATCTTGGAATGTTTAAATGAATCTTTATTTGAGTTTTTATTGTTAGTAGCTAACAAGAAATGAAAAGTACAATAAGTTCATATGAGGAAAGATTTCATATAAGGACATCTAGAAGAGAATGTATATATGAAGATCCTACTAGAGTTTTACTCAAACACATAATCAAACTATGCAAACACAAAAAGAGGATTATAGAGATTAAAGATTAAACAAACTATATAAGCAATTTCATGATTTAGAGAATGAAATGTTGTGGCAAGGTGTAATGCAAAGTAAAATTTCAATATAGCTAAGAATATGTGATTTACGATTGCTAAAAATTATTCTCGATGCTTTAAAGGTTGAATGAAAACACCCAATATGATTATCATGATAACAAATCAACCATCAATATTACATAAAATTATACATAACATAATTGAACAAAGAACATTAAATTGAATCGACATTTTGATGAAATATAAGCTCAACATGGTCTAATTTATATTTTATTTGTCGAATAGGTGGGCAATTTGGATATATTATTTCCAAAGAATTATCTATAAAATTATTTTTAAAAATTAGTATGCCAATTTGGAATAAAAAACAACCATTTATTCATTTGAGGGGAAGTTTGAAAAATTCAATCTATTTAGATTTTGTTTGATCAATGTTTTACAGAGCCCATCAGTTCTCCATTTTCTTTATCACTATATGTCAAATTACTGATTTATATGACTATTGTTGCTATCTCATCAATTCATGGATTATTGTAATCATTTCATAATTGTTATTCTGCCAGTAGAGCATTCATGGACTATTGCAACTATTTTGTAAGTATTATTCCTTGAAAGTTTCTTATATTTAAAACTCTCCTAAGGCTGGATATATACTAAACAAAATTTGAAATGAAACAATCAATTAATTCTCTCCACTTATCGTAATACATAATGCCTTCATTGTTCTTACTATTAATATTAAAGTTTTTACTCCAATTTTTTGACATCATTTTAGCTTTTAAAATTTTATTAAAAAGATTTGTCAACTAAATCACTGTAATAGGGCTTAAACCCTTTAATTTGTTATTTTTTTAGAGAGAACATAATTTTTGCATCAATATATAATATACTTCATTATTTTTTAATTATGTTAATTTAAAATAAAATTTTTCCTTAAAACTCTCCTTTAGTAATTTATCAAAATAAGATTTTCATTTCCTGCAAGATCTTATTATCTTCACTTCATATGTATATAACATAATCAAAGTAGTTAGATCTTTTACCTCATCTTAACTGTGCTTTATTCTTCTCTTCTTAGTACTATGAAATATCTAAAGACTTATATTTTCTTATAGTTATTAATAGCTTCAACAGTATTCCATTTTTATCATATGTTAAAAACACTTTCTATTCTTACTCAACACATCTTCACTCATCACCAATTCTCTATATGAGTTATTTTTAGACTTGCTAATAAAAAATATTTTATCATATTAGATTTAACTTAAGTTTTAGTTGACTTCCTTTACAATGCATCTTGAATGATTTCACCCCCTTTTCTAATGTTGTAAAACAAAAAAATAAATGCATCTTAAAAAATTATTAACTTTTATATCCTAAATTTCACCCACTTCCACTTCACATAGGATTAGATGTCAAGAATGCCCTTCTCAACCTTTCTTAATTTAAGCGAGACAAGACATGGCCATCAATTTTAAAATTGGCCTGAGGGATGCCTCTGAAAGGTGTGAATGTTTAGAGGAAATATTACATGTGTAGTAGACTACACATCCGGGCGACGGTTTGGATGCTGCCACGCCGTCATGTATGGCATGGAGGTTCATCTGGACCATCGTCTAGGCGTGTGCCTGTCACACGTAATATTTGCTCGAAATATGAAACTTGCTAATGGTTTATCGAAATTCTACACATATTGTAAAGCAAAGGATGAATTATTTTTGTTAAGATAAACTAATATTTATTATTTCCATATCAAAAAACCTTGTTAATTTGCTAGCTTTAAGACATGTTAGCAAATATTAAAAAAATAATTATATATAATAATAATAATAATAATGCTGGTTTCTTTTTCTAAAGGAATTGAGTGATTACCCCTTTGCGAGCACTAAAACCCCTATAAGGGAGGAATAGGTTATTCACTTCTTCATCTGCTTCTTCTCTTGTGGTTTCCTGGCCTGCTTCCGTCTCTATAAAACCATCCATTTGGGATCAGAAAATAGCATCATCTGCACTACTGAGAACAGCCATTGCAGCTTTTCATAGAAAAACAAATTACAACATACCAAAGAAAAGAGCTAATTATTGATCTTAGCATTTGGTATCATTGTGTCAATGTTGCAGTAAAAATACTATTGCATGCATAAAAGTTCATGCTGTTATTAACCTTGTCTGTATTCTTATGAAATCATAGAAAAAGTACAGAAAATGCGGGTTTTCAGAAGCACAGTTTTAATATATAAATCAATATTATTTTAAATGATATCAACTGAATGGTTAGTTATATGTTCAGAGGATTTGTTTTCCTGCTCACATGTGCAAAAACTTCCGGTGAGTTTCTTATTTCATAATCACAAATCAATTCAAATACTGATGATTTTGTAACAGACTTTTCCTATTTCATACACATACATGTGGAAATTTTGCAGCAGCTATACTGGGGCGGGATCAGCTTTTTTTTTGAGGGGCGCACATAGGAGAGGCTAGGCAATGAAGGGTAAAGTAAAATTTAAGGAGGGACAGAGACCAAATTACTCTCCCATATAAAAAATAATCTAAATTTGAGGGAACTCAAATGCCCATGCAGCTATAGTTGTTTGTAAAAGTGATTATAACATTATAGCACCACAATAAACTCATTCAAAGCTTTTGCAATTATTATGGAATTACTTGCATTTACAAACTTACCACCCAGTTCTTATACATTTAAATATATAAAATCCATACTTCACTTTTTAGATTTATATGGCCCACATTTTTCATATCACATTAAAAAAATAATTATTTTAACTTGAACAAATTTCAATACACATACAT
>NEWO01000002.1:586682-655689 GCA_003013225.1 Phalaenopsis aphrodite
TGTCAAACTGGCTTGTTGTTCGCGAACAGCTCGTGTTCGACTCGTTCGTTAAGAAACGAACACGAACAGTGACTTCACGAACAATTTCAAACACGAGCTTATTTCAAACAAACTAAATTTCAAACGAACCAAACACGAACACAAGCTCTGTTCGTTCGTGTTCGGTTCGTTTACACCCCTAGCCGCGAAACCCTGTATGCGTGTGGACTCGGTTTCGACTCCCTCTCTTTTTTCTTGACCGCTCAAGATTGAGCATTGACGTATGTTAGTGACTATCGTCCCTGTAGCTTGCCGCTGTTCAACTCCCTGTTCCATGGCTTCTGCTCCTTCTCAACCACCTACTTCAATTTTAAACTTTGGGAAGGCTTTTTTTGTCGATATGGTTGGCTCTTTGGGATCACATCAGGTTTTCCCTCAGGTTTATCATGAATCATTTGAAGGCCAGGGGGACTGCAACCTCATCAAGAAGACGAGTAAGAAGAGTTGCAAACTAGCTCTATTCTTTTCTGATGTTGAAGTTTTCAATCTGGTTGATATGTGCAAATTCACCCTCATTGGGAAGTTTCAATCGAGACACCCTAAAATGGAAATGGTTCGAAAGGCTTTTGAAGATCTCAAATTTTTGGGACTTTGGAAGGTTGACTTCTTTGACGGGAGACATGTGATGATACAATTATCGATAATGTAAGACTATGCCAAAATATTTTTCAAAAAGTTTATGACAATAGATGAAAAATATATGAAACTGCTCAAGTGGTCTCCTCAAATTGACCCTAGCCAAGAACCATCTATAGTTCCAATCTGATTTAAACTACCTGGCCTAAAGTTGCACTACTTCAATCACCAAGTTCTCTATTCTATTGGAGCTTCACTAAGGAGACCTATGAAATTGGATACTCCCATCTTCAACTTATCCAGGCCTTCAGTTGCAAGAATCCTTGTTGAAAGGGATATCACCCTCCTTGATGTGGATGAAATATGGCTTGGTACTGCCCACAATGGGTATTGACAACTAATTGTTGCAGAACAAAGACCCTACTACTGCGATCACTGTAAACTGTTTGGGCCCACCCCTGTCAAATGCTTCAGGCTTCATTCACATTCGAGGTCGGTAGCTCCAAAAAACATCATCTATGTGAAGGAAAAAATAATAGAAACTATTAATCTTCCAGAAATGTTGAATGAGAATTTGACTCATCAGGCTACTTCTCACCAACCAGATCAATAGCTTTTTCCCACTGTTGTTGAGGCAGTTCTTCCTCAGATCATAAATACTACAAATTTTGTTGTAACAGATGCTAGCCGAAGTGCCTTGGAACTACATATTGCGAGAGGCGAGGGTACTTAAGTCCTGGAGAAGCGCCAGGATCAAGGTGTGCTGCAGGCTGAGTCAGATCAACAGTTTACGAATCAACATACCCCCTGGGGTGAGCTCTCCATCGAAGATCCACCTATTGATAGATGGGACTACCTCTGGCAGATTATTGACAGGTTTACAAATCTAGGAAGAAGAAAAAAGGAATGCTAGAACTCAATAATTCTCAGGATGACTGTCTCATAGTTTCGGGTGGAAGCCCACATCTCAGTTATGTTGCTGGACTCCCTCCCTAGATCCAGGGGAAAGGGAAGTGGCAAATCCACCGACTACACCCACCATGATTAGGAGTTTTTTTCTTTTTTATAATTTTGGGGTTTACGTGCGATTTATGTCTCCTATTGAGTAAGTTGTAATCCCTGTGAGTGGACTCTTTGTATTTGTATTCACTCACTAAAACCTTTGAATCCTCCTTTTTATATCAATGAATTTGCCTTCTCAAAAAATATATATATATATATATATATATATATATATATATATATATATATATATATATATATATATATATATATATATATAGGCGTAAGATATGCGAACTATTAGGTATGACTCATATACCATGAAATTTAGAGTATCTTGAAATTGAGAGATGTGTCTCCTAAAATGAAAATGAGTGTCTCTTCGTGTGAGGATGTGTGTTTCTTGGATTAGTGAGTTGGGGGAGTGAGGGCGTGTTTGTAAATTTATTTGTGGGTTTTATATATAAATAGATGTGTAACCCTATGAATTTATAACTCCTCTGAAATAGTGAATTCGCTACTCTGCTCCCGAGGATATAGACATCTTTGCCGAACCTCATTAAATCTCTGTGTTCTTTTGGTTTTGTGTCGATTCCTGTTTTTCTTCGCCCTAAATTTCACAATAATTGGTATTAGAGCGAGGTTCTAGAGCAGGAAGATGAAGAAAATTTGACAGAGAAGAAGTTTGGGCAGTTGAGCGGCAGTTGCTCGGAAGGTTAGACATCGCGAGGAGGTTTGATCGTGGGAGATCCGCGTTCGGACAGAACTTCACGTTCACGACAGATTGTAGGAGGTTCGCGGACGGGCTTCGACGACGAGGGCTCTCAAAGAATTCGGCAAAAGGCTTTGCGGGCGAAGCAAATTGTTAGCGATCGGGCGTCGCGAGAAGAATAGTTCACGATCGAAGGCTTCTTCCGCATCTGCGAGTCGCCGGGAGTTCGGTGAAGGTTCTGCCCAGGCGGGATTTGCGATGCAAAGTAGGTTCGAGTGAGCAGGTGAGGGTTCTGCGACTTCGTGCGACAGGGGTATTTCACGAATTGCTCGTCGGTGCTTCAGTTGATTCAGAAGATTCGCGACCAGGCGCCTTTGAAATCGTGGCTTTCAGCAGTCGCATGCGGTTCAAGGCGAACAAGACAAAGGCCAGAGGACGAAGTAGTCGCGAAGCCGCGAAGAAGGCTTTGCGACAGGCAGAGCGGTTGCGAATTTCGGGAGGGTTTCCGCCTTGCAGTTTCACTCGCGGGTTAGCGACACCGGAAGGAGGAAGGCCGCTGCTTGGCGATCTTCCGCGAAGAGGAGTTTGGACGCAGAAGAGTTCACGGACGGCGTTCACTTCGCAGGACGGGAGGAACAATTTCGTAAAGCAGACCAGATGATTTGTTCCGCGAAGGAAGACGAACCTCTTCCAGTGACAGGCAGAGGAGCGACGGTTAGCGCCAATTACAGGTAGTTCAATTTTATCTGGGGAACTGCTTGGAGAAAGAGCGTCGAAGAAAAGAAGCGCCTGGGAGCGAATTCATCTGCTGCATTGAAGAAACAAACTTGTTGGAGGCAGCAAGTTTGCACGAGAAGGAGAAAAGGCAATCGAGTGGAGTTCACAAATTTGTCGTAGGAGTTGCGTCAGGTGCAATTGCGACAGGTGGTGTTCAGTCAACCGAGTTCACAGGTTTGTCGCAAGAGAAATTGTGACAGGTGGAGTTCGCGAATTTCGTGGATTGTTCGTAGGTTTGTCGCATGAGAAATTGTGACAGGTGGAGTTTGGCTGGTGTCCGCAGTATTTCAACTGAATTTTTGTGAGAATAGGAAATGTGCTTCGTGTGGAAAATTTGATTCACGAATCACAGGAAACTGCGGCAAAATTGCTGCAATTGACAGAAGAAATTTCAGGTTTATTTGAATTTATTTGTAGTGTGTTTTGTTTTAATACAAGACATGAAAAATTCACTGCATGATTAATTTCAAATGACAATGTTTGGTGCAAAATTCGAGATAATGAAGTTCGATGAAACATGAAACTTTGGATTGTGGCAAATAAGGGTTAAAGATTTGTTGGCACAATAAGAAATTTTGAAGGCATTGCGAGCTATAAAATTTGATGATAATATCTATAAACTGTTGGAGAGTACAGTTGTAGGTGGAGTTCTCTCTGCCGGATCATATGATGAAAATGCAGCAGGAAAATTGACCAAGCCAGATATTTTCAACAAGTTCTTGTGTTACTTGAATTTGTTCAATGTTTGTAGTTGCTAGTTGGCATGGTTACCAACCCACTTTGGTGTAAGAAACTTCATTATGTATTTCTCCTAAGCGGCTGGATATTCGCAAGGTAGAAATTTTCTCCTAAGGAACTGAATATTCGCCAAGGTGGAGAATTGTTAGTTATGACTCATATACCAAGAAATTTGGAGTATCTTGAACTGGAGAGATGTGTCTCCTGGAATGAAAAGTAATGTCTCTTGGTGTGAAGAGATGTGTCTCTTGGATTAGTGAGTTGAGGAGAGCGAGGGCGTGTTTGTAAATTTATCTGCAGGTCTTATCTATAAATAGTTGTGTAACCCTATAGGTATGTAACTCCCCTGAAATAGTGAACTCGCCGCTCTGCTCCCGAGGATATAGACATCTTTGCCGAACCTCGTTAAATATCTGTGTGCTCTTCTGGTTTTGTGTCGATTCATGTTTTTTTTCGCCCTAGATTTCATATAACAACAGATTGGTATGAATGCAAATCTTTCTTTTCATTATTGAATCCTCAACAACTTCTCTCATCCCACACATGAACATTGTAACCTTCATGTTAATTGAAATTCATCATTAATTGTGATTAGTTTCAGCTGCAAAATGAAATTAAGAGGAAGGGTACCTACTAGCGGATTTGTTCCTGACATGGATGAGCACAATGGTCGTCGTGCTCATCAGATTTTCAACAGCCCATTTCACAGCATGCTGGCTGTTCTTATCCTTGTGGACGGCCACCGCCGTCAGACGGATGGACGTGTCTAATGCAGGCCTTCCGTCGCCCATTAGCTGCAAAGAGCTCACGGATCACAAGTCAGCTGTAATGACTGGTTTTTTGCTTGTTGTTCGAGGAGGAGGGGAGGAAGATGATATTGTCTTTCTGTCTCTAGTTTCCTTCATTGTTTTCCGCTCTTTTTTGGGAAAAAAATGATTTTAGACTCCTGGAATCAAGGAGTTTTAGTTGAGCTTTACGCAACGGCTCAAGGCCAAAAGAGGTCCAGATGCTGAAGCTGTTTACTTGGGGCTGACCTTTAGCCACATGTTATGGCAGCAAATATACAGGGTAGAACAATGGACTTTTTTCTATTTTCGCATTTAATCTTGTTTTCAGCAGTTTATATTTTACTTTTAGGAAGATTTACGTACATATCACTTAATTCTTATGAATTTATGTTTCTAACAGCTAAACTTCAGTTCTTATGTAAATGAAAAAAAGATGTGTTTTGCTTTCTAAAGTTTAGAATAGTTATGTTTTTTATGTGATATGAAAATTTTGGGAATGTAAAAGTAAAAAGTAAAATTTAGGTTTTAGATATGTAAATATATTGGAATTAAGTGATATGTATGTAAATGACCTCTTTTAGTATTTGACTCATTAAGTAGCTCGTGTTTGATTCATTGGCTAAGCAAATGAACCAAAAATAAATATATATTTTTTTATGTTTGATATAAAATCAAACCGAGCACAAACAAAGATTTGTTTGTTCGAGTTTAGTTCGTTTTTGTCTTGAAATAATTAAATTACACACAGGCACCGTGTGTGTAATTGATGAGTATTATTCTTAAATAATTTACTTAAATACAAGACTACAAAGTTTTATGTTCAATTAAAATTATTAATTAAAGAAATAGAATAATATTGTGTTAAATTCTATTTGAATGAATATTTTAATATAAATAATAAGATTTAAATCTCGCTTTTACTTATAGCATCCTTTGACTACGTGACTACGGCTGTCAAAACTGTTCGTTCTCGAATAACTTGTGTTCGGCTCGCTATACAAACAAGTTGAACATGAATAATGTTTTTGTGCTCGATATATAAACGAGCCGAACACGAATAATGATACTTTTAATGAGCAGAACACAAGTTAAACTCGCTCAAACTCAACTCGTTTGCACTCCTACTTCTAAACTATGTTATTAATAATTTTTTCTGCATTTTTAATTTCTCGCAAAATTGGTGAGAAATTTGTAGGATGTGCATCCATTTGTTAGAGCTTGGAAATATTAAAGGATTAAGAGTTAAGATTTGTTAGAAAATTCATGTTTCAACTTTATGACACAAATTTTTTTTTAAAAGTACATAATAGCTAAGATTTTTTAAATTCATGATTTTTAAATATCTAAAATAAAGTGACGCATACATGTATTCATGATGAATGAATTTGATCTTGAAGAAATTTGATCTTGAAGAGATGAAGTTGCTTTCTTTAATCCCTTGAAACCTTCTGATAGAGAGAAATGTACGAGGTGTGTTAGGTGGAGAGAAGGCTCATTCTCAAATTTATGCTCTTTTTAACCACCATCTATCAAGGGGGTTACTAACCAATATGATTTATGATAATTTAATAAATTAATTGATTATTATTATTAAAATCAATGACATAAGTTAATAACATTTATTTATTTTAGGGGTTATATGAGTTACAAAAATAAATATCATAAGCAGTCATAAGTTATGACATAAGTTATGAGTTAAGAAAGTAAATAACTAAAATTAATAACTTAAGTTATCAAAAATAAATATCATAAGTTGTCATAGTTTATGACATAAGTTATGAGTTCAGAAAATTAATAATTTAAGTTATCAAAAATAAATCTCATAAGTTATTAAAATAAATGTGAGTCATAAATAAAAATATAACATTCTCCCAATTGGCTAACTTAATTTAATAGTGCATAACATACTGCAAGATAAATCATTCTTTATATTGGTTAAATCATAAATTATTTAATAAGTATGAAATTAATATGAGTCATGGTGGTTGTGCATCAATTTATTGATACAGTCCCTTCCATGTATCACAATATTAATTACATACTTAACATAATGAGAATTAACATCATAATCCCACAATTCATATTAAAAGACAAATCTTGTTGAACATAATGCAACATAAAGTGTACACTAACGATAAAAATAAGATTTATAAATATCAGAGATAAGAAAAATTGGGCCCAAAATGTCAAAATATAAAGAGCATAAAACTAATAAAGGGTTTTGGTAATGCTCATTCTCACACATGTTCGTTAAATGTATTCGGTGACAACCCTTTTGTCAAAGGATCTGCAATCATGAGATTGGTGCTAATATGCTCAATTGACACCCTATGTTTTTGAACTTATTCCTTAATGACAAGATATTTTAATTCCATGTATTTAACACATTTGGAATACTTGTAATTTTTGGAAAAGAAGACTACTGCAGAGTTATCACAATAAATTTTCAACGACTTGACAATACTATTGACAATTCCAAGTCCTGAAATAAAATTCCGCAGCCATAAACCCTGAATTGTAGCTTCGAAGCAAGCCACAAATTTAGCTTCCATAATGGAAGCAGCTGTGATAGTGTGCTTTGCACTTTTCCATGAGATTGTTCATTCAGCCAAAAGGAATATATAACCAAATGTTGATTTTCTGATATCAACACATCCAACAAAATCTGAATCTGAATATCCTATCACTTCAAGATCTTTAGATCTTCTATAAGTGAGCATGTTGTCCTTTGTTCCTTGTAGACACCTCAAAACTTTCTTTGTAGCTTTCCAATGATCTATTCCTAGATTACTTTAATACCTTCCCAACATCCCGACAACAAAGTTAATGTCTGGTCTGGTACAAGTTTGAGCATACATTAAGCTTCCAACAATAGATACATAAGGAATTTCTTCCATTTGTTTACATTCCAAATCATTTTTTGGACACTACATAAGGCTGAATTTATCTCCTTTCTGAATTGAAGCAACACTCGCCGAGCAACCTTTCATATTGAATCTCTTAAGAACACTTTCGATATATGTTTTCTAAGACAGCCCTAAAAATCCTTGTGATCTATCACAAAATATTTTAATTCCAATCACATAGGATGCCTCACTCATATCTTTCATCTCAAAGTTCTTAGAGAGAAAATTCTTGGTTTTATATAATAAGCCAAGATCATTAGTAACCAATAAGATGTCATCAACATACATAATAAGAAATATAATTTTGCTCCCACTGACCTTTAGATATATACATCGATCAACAATGTTTTCCTTAAATCCAAATGACGTGATTGTATCATTAAACTTAAGATACCATTGTTGGGCAGCTTGCTTAAGTTCGTATATTGATTTCTTAAGTTTACACACCATGTGTTCCTTTCCTTCAACAAAAAATCCTTTAGGTTGACTCATGTAGACCTCTTCATCTAAATTCCCACTCAGAAAGACAGTTTTCACATCCATTTGGTGTAACTCCAAATCATAATGAGCTACTAGTGTCATGATAATTCTAAATGAATCTTTCTTAGAAACCTGAAAAAATGTTTCTTTATAGTCGATGTCATATTTCTTAGTGAAACCTTTGGCAACATGTCTGGTTTAATATCGTTCAATATTGCCATTCGAATCACGCTTATTCTTAAAGACACATTTACTCCATACTCTTTTACAAACTTCAGGCAATTCAACGATATCGCAGACTTTATTGTGATCCATTGATTTCAACTCATCTTTCATTGCATCTAACAATTTAGAAGAATTTGCACTTTTTATGGCTTGTGAAAATTAAACTGGATCTTCATTGACTCCTAAGTCAAGCTCAGATTCATGAAGATAAACCACATAATCATCAGAAATAATAGAATGTTTTTGTCGTTGAGACTTTCTAGGTACTACTTCATGTGGTTCATCTAATGTAGGTTCATTAGTGACAGTTTCATTGTGGGGTATTTGATCATATATTTGTTGTTCTTGTAAGTTGTCAAAATGTTCAACAATTGTAGGAATAACAACTTGAGAAGAAATTTTGGATAAAAGAACTTGAACCCTAATTTCTTGGATCTCCACTTTATGTGGTTCCAAACTCCCACAAACTTCACCATTTTCAATGAACTTGGCATTTCCAGTTTCAATAATTTTTGTACTGTGATTAGGACAATAAAATCTATACCCTTTAGATTTTCCTGGATAACCAATGAAGAAACCACTGGTTGTTATTGAGTCCAGTTTCTTTTCATGTGGATTATATAACCTTATTTCCGCTGGACAACCCCAAACACACAGGTGTCTTAAACTAGGTTTCTTTCCTGTCCACAGTTCAAAAGGAGTTTTTGAAACTGCCTTACTAGGAATCCAGTTTAATAAATATGCAACGGTCTTTAAAGCATGCATCCACAATGATGAGGGTAAAGAAGAATTACTCATCATACTCCTAACAATTTCCATTAGAGTACGATTTCATTTTTCTGCAACACCATTTTGTTGTGGTGTTCCTGACATAGTGTATTGAGAACATATGCCATTAGTTTGAAGGAATATAACAAATGGACCTGGACATTGTCCATATTCATTGTAAGTTCCATAATATTCATCGCTTCTATCAGACCTGATAATTTTCACTTTTCTGTCTAATTGTCTCTCAACCTCAGTTATATACACCTTTAAGACATCTATAGCTTGAGATTTTTGATGCAATAAATAGACATACCCATAACGTGAAAAATTATCAATAAAGGTGATAAAGTATTTTTCTCCACCAAAAGATGGAACATCAAAAGATCCACAAATATCAGTGTGTATAATTTCAAGGAGCTATGTGCTTCTTGTGGCGGTTTTCTTAAGTGTGTGATTTGTGTGTTTTCCTTTAATACAATTCACACAGATGCTGAGATCAGTAAAATCTAATTCATTAAGGATTTCATTCTTTACTAATCTTTCAATTCTTTCTTTAGATATATGACCCAAACGTTTATGCCACAAATAAGCTGAACTTTCATTCATTAAACTGTGTTTAGTACCAATATTATGATGTAAAGTCATCAAATTCTCAGAGAAAAGGTTATCAAGTTTAAGCTTATATAGGTCATCACAAAGAATACTAGAACTTGTGAGATGATTGTGTTTAAACAAATTGAAACAACTATTTCCAAATTTAAATGAGTATCCAATAGAATCAAGTTTAGACAACGAAATCAAATTAAGAGAAACATAAGGGACATAAAATGTTTGAAAAATGTCTAAATGATATCCATTATCTAAAATCAATCGATATGTTCCAATAGCTTCAACTGACGCTTTGACTCGATTTCCCATGAAGACAAACTGTTCATTTAGGTTTATGATTTGGGTTGTAAGGAATCCCTGCAACGTATTAGAAACATGAGTGATATAACCAAAATCAATCCACTAGGTATTATAAGGAAGTTCTGATAAATTTGATTCGAAACATACAAAAACACAATGTTTACCTTTCTTTTTGAACCAGTCTTTGTTCTTTTGAAACTCATTTGATAGTGTCCATGCTTTCTGCAAAAGTGACACTTAATTCCTTTATATTTCTCTTTGTGAATTGGGGCAGATGACACATTAATCTTTAGTGGTCCTTGCTTGCTCATTCTATTCTTCTTTCGAGGTTTCTTTACAACTCTTCTTTGATGACCCATGAGATTAATGAAGTGATTTGTTCCTTTCTTAAGCCTTGCTTCCTCTTGAATGAGTATACATTGTAGTTCATTCACATTCCACTTATCTTAGATAGTGTTGTAGTTCATGTGAAATGGACCATACTCAGGAGGCAAGGAATTAATGATAAATTGCACAATGAAATTTACATTCACTTCCATTCCTAGGGTCTTAAGCCTTGCTGCTATGTTCGTCATTTCAATGACATGCTCATGCATGGTACGAGAACCATCAAATTTCATGTTGATTAACGTACTTAATAGTGTCCCAACATGAGACTTATCGGCAGAGTCAAACTGAGAAAAATTCTTAACGAATTTCATAAATTCCTTAGCACTTTCAGTGTTAGAAAATGTACATTTTATGTTGTTTGCTACAGTCATTCGCACAAAAATTAAGCTTTATATGTTCGATTTTCCCAAGCTTTATAGAAAGATATTTGTTCAGTCGTAAGTGCTAAATCAAGATCCAGAACACCGAGGTGAAACTTGACTTGCTCATGCCATTCAGAGAAATTAAGCCTATTGAAAGTTTGAATAGATGTAGCTTGCGAATGAAGAGAAACATGAGTAGCTACTGCAAATAAATAAAACATGCTCTTACATTAATGCTTCGAACATTAAACTTACATAGATATTCATATAAAATCAGATTAAAATAATGATAATAATAATAATAACGTATTGAAATCTCCTTTGGGTGATATAACAATACACGATAATAAACATAATTGATGGTTAACTTAAATTTAATATAATTGATAATTGCTTGTACTCAAGTTAGACATGTATATTATCTTTGGATATATAAACATATCTTAACTTAGTATATTAATATATTACAATTATATTCAATGATTATAAAACAAATGATTAACCTTTGAGTGATCTAAAAATATTTTATAATTAATTGATTTTAATATTTTTTAATAAAATATTAAATTATTTCATAACAAGCATCAGATACTCTTGATTAATTGAATTTATTTAATTTAACATCTATTAAATTTATTAATTTGGTCACTTTGGTGACTAACAAATTAAACATTTTATAGACATTTAATAAATAATAATTTCATCCATATCAATTTACTTTAGTTTTATTGATCTAATTAAAAATCTAATTCACAACGGAAATTTATTACAATTAACATAAATAAAATTATATGAAAAATCATAAATTTAGTAATCATGGCTCTGATACCACATGTTAGAAAATTCATGTTTCAACTTTATGAGACAAATTTAAAAAAAAGTACATAATAACCAAGATCTTTTAAATTCATTATATTTACATATCTAAAATAAAGTGACACATACATGTATTCATGATTAACAAATTTGATCTTGAAGAAATTTGATCATGAAGAGATGTAGTTTATCTCTCTAATCCCTTGAAACTTTCTGTACTTTCTGATGGAGAGAAATGTACGTGGTGTGTTAGGTAGAGAGATGACCCATTCTCAAATTCATGCTCTATTTAACCACCATCCATCAAGTGGGTTACTAACCAATATGATTTATGATAATTTAATAAATTAATTGATTATTATTATTAAAATCAATGACATAAGTTAGTAATATTTATTTATTTTAGAGGTTATATGAGTTACAAAAATAAATATCATAAGTTATCATAGGTTATGAGTTAAGAAAATAAATAACTTAAGTTATCAAAATAAATATCATAAGTTGTTGTCATAATTTATGACATAAGTTATGAGTTAAGAAAATTAATAACTTAAGTCATAAAAAATAAATATCATAAGTTGTCATAATTTATGACATAAGTTATGAGTTAAGAAAATTAATAACTAAAGTTATCAAAAATAAATCTCATAAGTTATTAAAATAAATGTGAGTCATAAATAAAAATATAACATGAAAATGGTTAAGAGTTTTCTTACATCAAAGATCATATACTGATTATGCAGGTATTTCAAAAAAATTCAAAGCGTATTGCTTGTTGTATACCTTCTTTATGTGATAGTTTGAACCAATGAGATATTTATTAAAATAATTAATTAACTAGAATTATATAAATTTTGTTTGAAAAAATAAAGTACATGTGATCAGTAAAATAAAAACTAAATACTCATTATATAATGTTAATTTGTATTATTATAATAATAATCATGTACTATTATTTGAAAGTAAAGTCACATTTGAATGTGAGAGATTTATCTTTTCAATATTTTTTGATACCAAAGAATATTATGTATGAGAGAATATATATATATATATATATATATATATATATATATATATATATATATATATATATATATATATATTAACTATCTTTGATGGAATTAATGGACTTTAACTATCTTTATTTGGTCAAGCTCGATCGCTTATCTCCTGCCCTCGCGAGATCGTTTGTTGGCCTTCTCCTTTGCACTCTTATGCTTGAGACCGAAGGATGATTGAGTCGCAAGTTTGCGAGAAGTCAATTGCTGGAGCTCGCATCCCGCAACTTTTAATTCTTCTCCTTCACTTGCTCATGGTTTGCCTCCTCTTCTCCTTCCTATAAGACACACATGAAAGGTCTCTGTATCACCTCCCAAGCATTTACTTCCTGCAAGCGGCATCCTTCCTTGCTCGACGGGTTTCCATGCATGCCATGTAGTAGACATTATGCTCTAGAAGCTATCGACTTCTCATCGCTTTTCTCCTTTGATGGCCTCAACTTGACGAAAAAAATTTGCGTACATAAGACGTACGCAGAGCTGCGTACGTCTGTAACCTGTCTGTAACCTGCAAACAGGTTACAGGGAGGATTTCAGGAGGTTATAACAGCGTTATACACCCTGTAACCTCCCTGTAACCTATCTATATATGAAAACAGAAGCGCGCAGAAGCGCGGAATTTACTCCAAGGTACAGGTAGGTTACAGGGAGGTTACAGGATGTATAACGTGGTTAAAACTTCTTGAAATCCTCCCTATAACCTGTTTGCAGGTTACAGACGTACGCAGCTCTGCGTACGTCTTATGTACGCAAATTTTTTCCCAACTTGACGGAGCTATCACCCTTGATTTCATTCAGTGATGTCACCTCTTGCACAACTGCTCTATTTCACGCACCTCTTTAATTCTCTTCTAGTAATATTGAAGTTCGTCGACTTCGAAAATGGGGGTTTCATTTTTCATAACTATGAAATGTTCTCACACTTCACACCATAATTGTAATGCTAATGTTCTACATAATCTAAAATAGAGTTAAGAAACACACCCGAAAAAAATATGATGTTTGAGAATTTCTTACATAGAGTTGAAACTCCTAAAAATTACGAATAAAAGTAGGTTATTTTATTTCCTCTAAAATAATCCCTCTTCAATATTGATGCATCAAAAGTTATTTCATATGATATCATGGGGGATCAATGAGGCAAGGATAGGTCAAGTCCACCAAATAATACTAAGAATTACGACTTTACAAGGCAGTATGAGAGACTGGATTAAATTAAAATTATATATCGAGAAGATCTTGATTAAATAGTGTTAGAGAAATATTATCAATATGATAACAAAGGGCCTTGCATGTCGACCATCAAATTGACTAGCACTAACTTACTATCAACTTTGTGGTAGGCAAAATCCAAATAACATAAGACTTTGAGTAATATTTTGTCATCCGGCGAAAATGTCTCTCTAAGTCACAAACAAGAGTTTTAACTAGTTAGGATATGCTATCTTTGATTGATGGATTGATTTCTAGCATAGTTAGTATTAAAGCTTGGAGCTCCATTATGAAATGAATTATTCTTATCAGCTAATGGATAAGTGTTTATTGAATGGTGGGTCTACTCCTTCAAATAGCATTAGAATATTGCATATTAGATTTTTTACATTGATTCGTGCATGCTTATGTTAGGAAATTTTATCAAAGGAGTATGATTTCTTACATAAACAAATTTGAGCAGGAATAAAAATCATGGAACCAACCATAACTAGATTAATATACTATATAAATGAAGTTTATGTAGGTCTATCTTCCTCCCAATGGAAGAAGATATAATTACAAAATATGGATTGCTAGCTCAATCTCATGTGAATATAGTGGGAACTAGTTATTGAGCATAGATTGATGTCAATTCCAAATGACAACAATGAATGTTACAATAGATATTATTATTGTTCGGTAAATGATAAATGTTTGTTGAGCGATGATGATAGAGTGACAAAGACTGCTAATGGTGAGCATCACCATTAATTATAAAACATTTATTTAAATTTTGTGAAATATTTAAGCTTTCTAAAATTTCAATCCTTTTTATATAGAAAATGCGGATAAATTTATAATTTTTAGTGACACTTTAATTATATTGAATAATATTTGTAAACGCTTCATTATATGGTCGATAACTATTCCTTTGATCATGTTCATTAGTAAGACATCTACGTATCTTAATGATATTAATTTTGAGTAGTTTTGAGCTTGTTCAATTATCGTCATTGATATGCTCATTTTGACTATAAAAATAAAATATTAATAACTAATTTAGGCCATCAAATAATATCATGATATTTTGCTTAAGATGATTTTAATGTCATTGAATTACTCTTATCGATATGTTTGCTTCAACTATGAATTTCCTAACTATGAAATTCATATTATCTTGAAGTAGACCTTAAAATTCTTGATTTAATACCAGCATCAACTCGATTTGTGCTGGGTTGATGATTTTCAATTGATGTATCAATTATATTATTGATTTTTATGTGACTTACTATTTTTTTAAATTTAATAGATTTTGATGATTTAAAATTTCAAAAAAAATTATAAATTTTAATTTGAATTTATTCTATTTTATAGAAATAAATATAAAAAAAATTGCTAAAAACTATTAATTAAATTGATATTTTAATAGTCCAATAGAATTTGATAGCCATTATTAAATAGTTTTCAAATGTGTGGTTTGGGATGTCAAAAATTAATCGGCTAACTCAACTCAAACTAAAAAATTTAAACTCCGGTTAGTCCAGATAAATTTTTTGGGTTAGATTTGCGTCAAAAACAACAATACAATTGATTCTTTGTGTGTCACACTCGGGTTGATCCATCAATCTAAAATTAAATTAAGTATGCCACACTAATCAGAAATTAACTCAAATTTGACCTAAACTTAACATGACCCAAATAATTTTTATGTTTATATTGGATCAGTTATGTTGGTCGAATTCTAGTTAATCAAGTTGAATTACTGTTTTTTAAATATAACCCAAACCCGACCTGTAGACCCGTTTCATCGATATCGCATCTGGACCGTTGATCCGAATTTGCGGGCCCCATCCACCTGAGTGTGGGCTCCACAACGATTATGTGAGCGGTATTGGACAATCCCAAAGGGGTGGGCCCATCACAAGATACGGTGCTCTTTTCGAGGGAAACTTTTCGGGGAGGGGACGAGAGAGAACAGAGCCGCGAGCGCCTCCCGGTCTCCTGTCTCTCTCCTCCGAGGGGGAACCCCATCGTAGTTTCTCTCTCCTTCTCTAGTTTTTGTCGCACGCTCTCTCTCTAGCGTGGAGAGCGAGGGGGGCTTTCGTCGGCGACATCGAAGGCCGGGAGAGCGAGGGAGGCTTTCTGCTTGATAGAAGAAGAAGGAAGCTCACATTGCTTGTTCGGTAACCCTTCATCCATCCTATTTTGTGCCGGGTTCTGGCACTTGATTTAGGGTTTGCTAGCGGGAAGAATCTTTCTTATTTGGTGATTTTTGATGATTTGTTTTGTTGTTAATTTCGTTTCCTATTTTGGTCTTTGATATATATGCTTTCTTGGTTGTGGAGGTGGAATGCTGCTGCAGTCTGTTGCCTCACGTGTATTACGGTCGGAAGTTTCTTTTTCCTTTTTTTTTTTTTTTTTTGGATGGGATAACAATGAAGAGGTGAATTTGAGAGCAGTTGATGCTGTTGTGTATGCGAGTTAAAATGTATGTATGAACATTATATGCCATCTGTTATACTGATTACAAATAAAATGAGTTATTACAAATTCATTAAAATAAAAATTATTTAAAAGAATCTATTAATGGAAATGATAGTAATTGATGCCACTAATGACAAATAAAATGAGTTATTGCAAATCTATAAAATAAGGAAACAAATAATGGAACAAATTTTTTGGCAACGACAGTAATTTGTGAATTTGGAATGTTTTTGATATCACTAACGTGCCCTCTCAAAATGGTGACAATTCACCAGGTTAGTTGTGGGAAAGAGGTTTCTTCAAGGCTTGAACAAGTTGATATTGGATGAAACATGAGTGATCTGAAGAATATCTTTCTGAATTGTCTCGGGCAAAATGAAAGTCAATGCGATGTGATTTACATGCAAAAGAAATCGGATTGGCATTGTCACAATAAATGGTTGGTGAAACAGGAATAGTAACATCAATTCTTGGAGAAACTATCTGACCCGAAATATTTTGGAGGAGGTAGGGATGATTGTTCTACCATCATCACAGAATAGTGTTTCTTTGAACTCTTAAGATTTTTTTGTTAAAGAATAAGAAAATAATATAAGCTCTAGTGGAATTATTGTCATCGATATTTCTTGCTTAGTAATTATCAGAAAGGCAAGTGATGTGAGAGAGGAGGCTCTGTTGAGAAAAAGGCTATAATGATTGATGCCATGTAAACATCCAAGTAGTTGTTTAACTGTGGCCTAATGGCTGAATGTTGGGCGACACATAAGTTGACAAAGCTTGTTGATGGTGAAGGCTACAGCCTGCTGATTGAGTGCAAGATATTGAATGGCAAAAACATTAGATTTATGTATTGTTACACTTGGGGACATTTACATTGTCATAGCCTTGACATTGTTCACACCTGATATTTTGTAGAAGAAAAATGCTTTAATGTATTATTGATTGGATGTTGGTTATAATTATTTGAACATGACTGTCACAGCATCAATTGACCAACAATTCCACCACATATACCTAAACAAACATGTTGAGTTGTTGGTGGCAAAGAATGAAAAATGATGACAAACTCGTGATATAGCAAAAATTGATAAAGCTACTAGCACCGTGCTCATGGGCTTGCTTGAGACTATAAAATGCTTTCTTGAGATGACAAACATGATTGGAAAAATTATTGTCAATGAACCCTGTCAAAGTTTTGAGAAAAATAGGCTAAATACTGAATAGGCTCGATTCCTTTTCCCTTTGCTTTCATTCCATTAAATAATAATCTTACAAGCTATTTTAGGTACAAAATAAAGTGCATAATCTATTTTAGATAATTTAATAATATATATTCTTAATCTAAATATTTAGCTAAAAGGGAAATAAATCATAATAAAGATATTAGAAATAATTTATATAAGGAAGCTCCTAATTATAGAAAACTCCTAATTTAACTGTCTGATTTTCATCTTTCCTGATTAATATCCCCCTCAAATTGATGTTAACTGATCAAGAATCATCAATTTACCAACAAGAAATTGATAACATTGTTAGGACAAAAAATCCTTAAGCAGTGAGTGACGAAGCCAAAAGTGCTGAAGCCTGAGAGTGCTGAAGTAGAAAGTGCCGAAGCCTGAGAGTGCCGAAGCCGGAGAGTACCGAAGCCTGAGAGTGTCGAAGCCTGAGAGCATCGAAGCCAAGAGTGTCGAAGCAGAAAGTGCTAAAGCCCGAGAGTGCCGAAGCCCGAGAGTGCTGAAACCCGAGAGAGTTGAAGCCAAAAAGTGCCGAAGCCCAGATTGCCGAAGCTGTCGGTCTAGGAAGGAGTGCTGAAGCCTTCAATCCTTGAGTGCGACAAAGAAGCCGAAGTTCAAGCAAGCGAAACCAAAGCAGAAGAAACAGTCGAAAATGCCACAGAAGCAGCGATGGCTAGCGAAGGAGATCTGACAAAATAATGAGACGACGAACATATGAGCGAGAGTCACAACAAATAAATAGTTTCTCCCTTCCCGTTCTGCTAGAAGGCCGACGGGAAGGGAGTCTTGACGGTACTCCAACAATTATCGGTGGTTAGGGCAAAAAATTTGGCTTTGATACCATGTCAAAGTTTTGAGAAAAATAGGCTGAATACTAAATAGGCTCGATTCCTTTTTCCCTTTGCTTTCATTCCATTAAATAATAATCTTATAAGCTATTTTAGGTACAAAATAAAGTGCATACTCTATTTTAGGTAACTTAATAATATGTATTCCTAATCTAAATATTCAGCTAAAAGGAAAATAAATCATAATAAAAACATTGAAAATAATTTAAATAAGGAAGCTCCTAATTATAGAAAACTCCTAATTTAACTGTCTCATTTTCGTTTTTTCTGATTGACAAATCCTATTGGTTTGGACATATAAACATCCCATGAAGAATTCCATGTAAGAATACATTATTTTGGTCAAGTTGACAAACAAGCCATCCTTTGGGTAGGGCAAGGCATAAGATGATGTCAATAGTGGCTCAATTTATATTTGAAATGAAGGTTTCTTGATAATCAATGTCAATACATTAATGAAAGCCTTTGGCAATAATATAGGCCTTGTAGTGTTCAATAGTGTCATTACGATTATGCTTGGTATCAAACACCCATTTGCAACTTTCTAAAGTGTGGGGTGAAATAAGTGTGAATCAGATCATCAAAACGTGAATGTCATTGCATGTCAATATTCAAGTTTTTTGAGGTCTTATGGGGCGTAGTTGGGGTGAGAAGAGAATTTCATGTGAAGAGAGTTTTTCGGGTTGGTTTTAATAATATTGTTTTTGACATGAGTTTATATGGGATGGTGAGGTTGGTCAGTAGGTGATTTGGCTAGTGATAAAACATTGTGGTGGGATTTGTGTTGATGGTTGTCATGGGAACATTTGTGGAAGTTATGGCTGACGGTGGGTTTAGAGTATGCAAGGAAGGTAATGATGTGTTGCAGTGAAGAAATAAATCTGGAGTTTGAATAAAAAATATCACTTGCTTAAGGAGTAGTGATTTGTAAGCTTATTTTTGTAGAGGTATATCTAGGATTGTTAACGATCCGATTTCTAGCGTTCCTGGGCTCGGCTCAAAATCGGCTCGAAAAAAATGCGATCCAAATTTTTGGCTCATAACTCGGGTTGTTTATTTCAATCGGATCTGGATTCGAGCCAAATTTCGAATCAATTTTCAAGCGATTAAGAATCTTCAAGTTAAATTTGCTAAATTCATAGACTTAAGCTATTAACGATTTGATTTCGAGCCCGAGCTGGGGTTGGCTCAAAATCGGTTCGAAAGAAATTAGATCCAAAATTTTGGCTCGTAGCTCAGCTCTTTTATTTTGATCCGATCTCGATTTGAGCCAAACTTCAAATCAATTTTCAAGCGATGAACGATCTTCAAGCTAAATTCTTAGGCCTAGCTGTACATCGAAATGAGGAGAAGCGAGTTGGGCATGTTCATTACTTTTATTAACTGCAATCATAAAGATTTCTAGAGGAAGATGATTGAGGAGTAGGGTTTGGGTAATTAGTTATATTGTGTGATTATGGGATTTTCAAAAAATTGGTGGCTATGTTGGAGTGATTTTTGTGACTTGTAGAGGGGGTGAGGTGGTGTGGGTGACTAGACCAGTGGAGGGAGAGTGCTAGGATAGGGAAGAGGGAAATGAAATAGTGTTTATTTGAGCTTTTGTGGGAAAAATATATTCAATAATGATTGTAAATATTTTGTTAATGACAAAGCAGCAATATTTGTAAGCACTTTATATTAGAGGATATTCTATAAAGATGCTTGGTGTGGAGTGAGACTCAAGTTTGTGGGAGGTGTATGATTGAAATTATGGATAGCATAAGCATCCACTGATGCTTTGTTTGCTTAGGTTTGGCGGACTAACATAAATTTTTCAAATGAGGATATCATAGATAATGGGATATTAGGCATGTAATTGATTAAGAAGACAAAAAATTTAAACACATGCGACTGAAACATGAAAGGAAAGGAGTCATGGGAGAGAAGATATTCTGATTTGACATTGTGTATGTTGCCGCTCAAAAAATGCATTACATTTGGGCATATGAGGTGGGGTGTGAGATGAAAGATGCCATGTTGGGTTAGAATTGTAGTCATTGCTTCAATTCATCGCCATTATCACTATATTAGAATGATTATGGGTATTTCGACAATGGCTTTGAATGATAAAAAAATATTCTGTACATTAGATTTTTTTTTTTTTTTAAAGTGAATTTTGCAAATTAAAATGAGTAAAGTGATCAACAAAGATTACATAAATTTTGTAATTATTATGGGATTAAACATATGAGCTATATATGTCTTAGGAGATAAGTTTCAAGGGTGCTTGATCGAATAGAGATGAAATTGAAAGCAAAATTTTGTGACCCTTACTAATTGGCCAGCATTACATGAAAATAAAAAAATATATCATTTTTTATAGATTAAATGAGATAAAATTTTCTAAGAGGGATGATCAAGATGAGACTTCTAATTTGTTGTTGAGATTTTAGTTTCATAGAATGCAATTAATGAATGCTTGTTTGAAGTATGAGACAACAATCTATGAATATCATATTATTTTTCTAACCTTGCATAGGAAGATTCGGACATCAATTCAATAAAACATTGTAGCTTTGGCAGAATTAAGAAACTAAAATTATATTATATTGTATAGCAGGGACACAAAATATTAAATGAGTAAAATTTTCATTGATGAAAAGTAAAGAAAGTGGAACTCATATGAGTAATTTTGAGCTATATTCAATGGAGGTTTAAGACTTTTGCAATATTTATTGTGAGAAAGATTTTAATGTTGCTATTATAATTATGTACGACTCGACAAACATGAAAAGAGAAATATTCCCATCTGAATCATCACAATCTATGGGCTTTGAAAATTTATGCTTGGCTCTCTCTCGAGAGTTATGTGATCTCGTTTCAAATTTTTAAAAGCTATTAATTTTCAGATAAAATACTACCTAGAGGTTTTGCCCTGCCCTCATTTTACGAGTTTTTTATGATGTTGTTCAAAATTTCCCAAAGGTGCAAACTCTTATAATTAATTTTCCCTCTTAGTGATTAGAGAAATTTTTATTAAGGCTAGTTATTTGGTGAGACATGTTTAGCTTTTAGAAAAAGTTTAGATTTTTATTTTAAAGAAAAAAAGCTTTTAGCTTATAGTGGATAGTGTGGGAAATGTTGACAAATTCGATAAGCATCTCGTTGTTTTATCATTTCAGATTGTTGTGGTTCTTCTTCTACTCAGTTAAAAGAGGTAGTCAACCAAATCTAATTAAGAATCACTCTTAATAATTATGGGTTGTATTCTTTAAGAATAGTTTATAGATTTGAGGTGCTTGTTTTGTATAGACCTTAACTAATAGAGGAAGTTGAGCCCTATTAAGTCCACTCTGTGATTTATAACTCAAGAGGCTAAGCCTTTGGGAAACATTTGTATTTTAGATCTGATCATAATTTATCGTGCAATTTTATTATAAACAGTTGTCGGCATCTGTTTTTCCCTTTGAGGGTTGTATCTGAGGGATTGGGTGGTGCTTCAGCTGTATCTCTCTCCCGAGGTGGTGATTATTTTCCCCTATCCCCTTCTGCATCCTCCCACATCGCTGCCTGCCGCCCCTTCCCTCTTGCAGCCGCTCGGGACAGCTTCTTTTGACTGTTTCCTACAGTTTCTGCTTTCCAGCTGCCTTCCCCACCCTTTGGCTGCTGTTCCAGCCGCTCATATCCAGTTCCATTGCCGCTGTGCTGCTGTTCTGGCCACGAAAAACGCCGCTCTATAGCCTTGGCTGCTGTTCCAGCCATTCCAAACCGCTTCACTGCCGCCTAGCCACTCTCCCAGTCCGTCTCACGTGCTGCCATCACTGTTCAAGTCCTCCATACCCGCTGCCATCACTGTTCTAACCCTGCCCCTTTGCTACCATCATCCCGGACAGCTGTGCAACATCAATATCTTCTACGTACTTGCTGTCCGGAACCCAGAAAACTGTTGGCTGCTTGTTTTTTGCTTGCCAACCACCTCATCCACCATCCCGCCACCTTCCACCCCTCCCCGATCACCACCACCTCCTAGTGATCCACCCTAATTTGAGTTGGATTGTTGAGTTTGTTGTTATTTTTCTTTCAAGTGAGTCAGTTGTAATCCCCTATTTGCTTTATTAGTAATAATATGTGGTTTTTTTCATGTGCTTAAGTATAACCAGATTTCTTCTTTTTAGCTCACAGTTTATTGAATTCTTGTATACTCGTGAAAGTTCTACAAGTAGTGAGAAGCTTTTATTCTTGCTCATAGGCTAGCTATCAAGCCCCCTGTTATTTTTGTTCTCATCCTATACAAGTCCTTGTCGGTTCTTTTTCATGTACTTAAATATAGCCAGATTGCTTTTGTTTAGTTCACAGTTAATTGAATTCTTGTATACTCATGAAACTTCTAAAAGTGGTGAGAAGTTTTTATTCTTGCTCATATGCAAGTTGTTAAGTCCCCTGTTAGTTTTGTTCTCATTCTATCCAAGTTTTTGTTAGTACTTTTAATTTAAGATGCAAGCATAGTTTTATTGTTCATTTAAAGGATCTATTTATGTTGTTGGTGACTGATGAGTCCACTGTTGGTTTTTGTAGTTGTTCATTTAAAATGACGAATATTGCATTTAGAGTAATCATTTTTGTTCTTAGGTTGTACTTAATAGTTTTTCTTTTCCCTATTTTCATTTTGTCTGCTTACTAAGTTGGAAAAATCATTTCAAATGTGTTAGTTTTTAGTCTTGTAAAACAATTTCACTCGAAATTTTGGTGGCCACTCGACCTTTTTTTCCTACATAGAGGTCATTTATGGGAGTTCTAAGCCTTCCCAACAGCTAAAATCATGCACTATCAATTGTGAGATAAACGGGTCATCTACCTCTCTTCTCTAGCTTTCAGTTCCCTTTTCACGTTCTCACTTTTCATTTTGATTTTTGGCTTGAAAAGAAGATAGTCTTGGATGGAAGTGGGGCACATGCTTCCAGTACGAACCTTTATGGATAATCATCGTCATCATTTCTCTTATCCCAATCTGTTTTATGCCTGTCTCAAAGTTTGTCCATATTATTTTTACTTTTTTTAGAGTAGATTTTTTTAAAAAAATTTATAAACAGAGACGATATTGTATCCTATTTTTAAAACTAAGACTATAAATCCTAGCATATATATTTAAAAAAATGTATATATGCCCGGGTCTCTTAATGTAGTATTGTTGTGTGCTGAAACATTCATGATGGCGGAGGGAGAGAGAGTTTCTCATCTTAGTATTGTAATTGATTTTGTCACAAACTCCTACTATCCTGTCTGTTATTAACATTGCCTATTTATTTTATCCAGAAATGAATCAAACCAAACATCCTTTTGGTGGGGTACTAAAGGATTTCAAAGGTAGAGCTAATTGCTACAAACAAGATTGGGTGGGTGGATTCCGTTCGGGCCTTAGGTATTGCTAGAGAATGATTCTTGTATTAGTGAGAATAAGTTTCAATCAATTATTAATTACCTTGTTTATCAATGTCAGGATATTGGCCCCAAGTTTGTTCATCTTTTTTGCTTCAGCCATTCCTGTTATTGCTTTTGGGGAGCAACTGAGCAGGGATACAGGTAGGTTTTCTTCGAAATGAAATGCATGTTTTTATCTTTTAGATTTTAACCTGCATTTACAAAATGGTAAAAGGAGGGCAGTTTTTTTTAAAATCTTTTACTTTTATTGTAGATGGACAGCTAAGTGTTTTTGAGACCCTTGCTTCGACTTCTATTTGTGGCATCATACACTCATTATTTGGGGGCCAACCCATGCTGATATTAGGAGTGGCGGAACCCACTGTGATAATGTACTCATACCTGTACCATTTCGCTAAAAGGCAGGAAGTTCTTGGAAGCCATCTGTTTTTAGCTTGGGTTGGCTGGTAATAGTGCACACAGAAGGATTGAGATGTACTTATATTTCTTTGGAGAAAAGTGTCAAATGTCCCCGTGACTCTATTTAGGGGGCGTCCCATAGTTTATAGAAGTGTTAATTTAGTCCCTATACTCTTTTAATATGTGTTGAAATAATCTCCAGTAAGGTCTATTTTAACCAAATTAAAATAATCTAGGGACTAATTTAGCATTTTTATAAACTTAGGGACTAAAATGGCTCCCATACAAATGGCCAGGGACTATTTTAGCACTTCATTCTAATTCTTTGGTTACTTTAAAAATCTTAATTTTTCAGCTTATCTCGTGCAGGGTCTGCGTCTGGACAGCTTGTATGTTGTTCTTTCTTGCTATTTTTAATGCGTGTAACATCATTACGCGGTTTACAAGAATTGCAGGCGAACTATTTGGAATGTTGATTGCTGTTCTGTTCTTGCAAGAAGCCATTAAGGTGCATTCAATATTAAATTTATGGGGCATTTACTTACATACCACATAATTCTTATGTATTTACATATCATCTAAACTTTGATATCTACGTCTATAACACTCAAAACTTTAACATCATTTGGACAATATCACCATTATTAGCTTTTTAAAAGTGAAATACACCTTTTCAAGCATAGGTTTTGTGACACCGAAATTTTAGAACTGTAAATATCAAACTTTTGGTTTTAGCTATATAAATACATAAGAATTGTGAGGTATGTATTGTAAATTTCCCTAAATTGAACCTATATATATTAATTTTTAGGTGCTCCATTTTTGCAATGCTTGACAATAACTTGAAATGTTACAATTGCAGGGCATAACCAGTGAATTTACAAAGCCAAATGGTGAGGACCAAAACGACCAGAGGTACCAGTCTGAGGGGCTATACACAAACGGTTTGCTGGGGGTTATTTTCTCACTTGGCGTGCTATATACTTCTATGAAGAGCAGACGTGCAAGGTCATGGCGATACGGAACAGGTTTCTCAGAACACTGACTGAGTCATGTACTGCATTTTTTGAATGAATTTAACGTTGCTAAAGATGTAGTCACCATTAATGAATGCAGCCTGCTTTAGAAGCTTGATTGCAGACTATGGAGTACCTCTGACTGTATTGTTTTGGACAGCATTATCTTATGCTGTTCCAAAAGATGTTGCTTCAGGAGTTCCCCGAAGGCTTTCTAGTTCACTCCCTTGGCAGGGTGAATCTTCCCATAATTGGAATGTAGCAAAGGTTTGGCTGAATTTTATGTTATAATGTATTATATAAGCTAAAGAGATGACAAATTTTTTCTAGATTTACAATGCCTTGCGTGATATGCGATCTTTAATAGCTGGTGGTTTTGGAAATGAAGACCTAATTCTGGCAATGCTTGATTATGAGTTCTGCCGGGACTAATTTTGTGTTGATATAACTTGTTACAAAGCAGTTAGTTGAAGGAATGTTTGCAGTTCTCAGAAATATGTTTAACGAAAATAACAATTTAATGTTATATTTCTTGAGAAAATTTTTTAAATGAAGTTTCTATATGGAATCAACTTTGGATGTATTTGGTGTCCAAGCTTCGATGATAAAAGATATAAAATAGCTGGTTCAATAATCTTGATTTCTTTTTAATTGTGGTGGAATTATGTTTGACATTGTTACATTTTTGGGTCAGGTGAACAGACAAGCACCTTTTCACTAATGAAACAGCCAGATGTTTATAAAAATATTCAAAAAAGAAAAAAAAAAAAGAGAAGAAAATTAAGGCTTACTTTTTTTGTATGTGGTTATTTTTACAATTGCATCCTCCAGTTTTTATTTTTTCATTTTCTGATTAGAATATTAAAATGATGACAGGATATGATGCTTGTACCCCCGTTGTACATTTTTGCTGCAATATTACCTGCTTTAATGGTGACAGGACTTTACTTTTTTGACCATAGCATTGCTTCTCAAATGGCTCAACAAAGGGAATTTAATCTCAAACACCCATCTGCTTATCATTATGACATCTTTGTTCTTGGTGTCCTGGTCTGTAGCTTCCGAATTTTGTCTTTTGTATTGCATCTATATTTCAACATTTTGAGTTGTCCCATGATTCTAATTTATGATTGTAGGTTCTGGTTTGCGGTCTTCTAGGAATCCCTCCATCAAATGGGGTCTTGCCTCAGTCCCCTATGCATACAAAAAGTCTGGCAGTTCTCAAGAGGCAGGTCTGCATAACTAGTTAGAGTTCTATTGCAGTTTGATCTAGTAGATGTTTCATTACAATCGTTTTTTCAAGATTTACTTCTGTTTTATAGTTGATTCGCAAGAGGATGATTGAGACTGCAAAGGAAAGCATACAATTGCAGGCTAGCAATTCTGAAATATATGGAAAAATGCAAGAAGTTTTCATAGAAATGGACAAGAGCAACAGTGTAAGTGCTTTCAATCACATTTTACTTCGTTATTCAATCATTTGTTGCAGTATAGTCACTTCCACATCTCTAATTTTTTATTATTGCATGGTGCTTTAAAGAAACTGGTTTGTTTTTCTTCCCTGAATTAGAGGGTAAAACCGAGGTTTTCTTACCTGTTCAGTAGCAAGTCTCATAAAGATACCAAGTGGCAAACCAGGGCCTTAACTGCTTCTACATTGTATTTATATTAGTTAATCTGCAAAATAGAATAATCAGTTTGAAGACAGTACTTGTGAAACCTAATCAAGGATTTTTCTGTTTGAGCATTGAGATTAATCCTTCAAAAGTTAAATCATTTTTTCTGCAGACGCGAACAGTAGTGAATGAATTGAAGGATTTGAAAGAAGCTGTCATGAGTAGTGAAGAATTAAATGGTGAATTTGATCCTGAGAAGCACATTGATGCACACTTGCCTGTTCGGGTGAATGAGCAGAGAGTTACCAACCTATGCCAATCCCTACTGGTTGGAGTCTGCCTTGGAGCTGTACCTCTGATCAGAAAGATTCCTACATCAGTTCTGTGGGGCTTTTTTGCTTACGTGGCAGTAGATGGCCTTATTGGAAATCAGTTCTGGGAAAGGATTTTGCTTTTATTCATTACTCCGGGAAGACGTTACAAGTAAGCTTTTCTAATTGTGCCCCTTTAGGAAACAAACATATTCTTGGAAGAACTGTGTGGTTCATTACAGCTCAGTCTGTAATTCTAACCGTGTTCTTCAGATAAGGTTTAGGTCTGAAAGAATGAGGCATTCCATGAGTCTATGATAGCTGTATGTTATAACTGTTGAAAAAAATCAGGCTGATATAATCAATTCCAAATTGTATACATTGCCATTTTTGCAACTCAGCATGGATATGTTAATAAGTCTCTTTTTCATACCTGTTTTTAATGAGCCAATGTTATTCACTGCATCACTGTCTCCGTTTTATTTATCCTTGTTTTCTCTTAATTATGTTGGCAGAGTATTGGAAGGAATCCATGCTTCATTTGTGGAGTCTGTTCCTTTTAGGGTTATAGCAGCCTTTACAATTTTCCAATTGGTTTTTCTCCTAATATGCTTCGGAGTTACTTGGATTCCTATAGGAGGAATTCTCTTTCCAATGCCATTTTACCTGTTAATTAGCATCAGAGAACACCTGCTTCCCAAATTCTTTCACTCGCAGCATTTGTGGGAACTCGATGCAGCTGAGTATGAAGAAATTACTGGAGTTCCTACTCATGATCATAAACTCTCATTTGAGGTACAATATTTCTTCTTGGGAATTTGCTGATCCCATTCATCTCACTGTTGCTAAGATATCCTTAACTATCCATTAATGTAGCTTCGAAAGTTAAACATTAGCATTCTCACCTTCTGAATTTATATTGATAACTTCTCAATATTAAAACAATTTGGAGCCCTGCACAAACTGTCCTATGCTGCATGGAAGTTTAGATTGCTTAAAGATGGACTAAAATTTTGTAGCAGCTTGATGGAACACCAGTGTCCACCGACAGCAGCGAGGAATGTCTGGGTGCTGAAATATTGGATGAACTCACAACCAGCAGAGGGGAGCTTAAACTTAGGACAAGAAGCATCAATGAGGAGAGGTTTCTTCAGGCAAGTATCTGCATTCATAGTTATTTAGGTAGTTCATGAGAAAAATACGGAACAAAGAGGGTTTTTAATAGTTGGAAGATTAACATATGGCATCCATTCATGGTTATGATCTTTACCTGAATTTCACTTTTCTGAACAAAATGAGCAGCTGTATGCCTATTTTCACATCTTTTGAATTTATTGGTGACCAAATTTCTGAGCCAACTTCTGTTTATACTTTTTTGTTGAATACATTCGAGATAGTAGCTGACAATGAGTGATGGCAAAGCATCGAGTTCCAGGCAAAAATAAGAAAGAGCCAAGAAAAATACATACCATTCATATTAATGCTTTTGCTATCTTCTTTCAAAATTTTAATCTGTGAGGTGATGATTCTTTTGAAGGTGTTTGGTCGGACATATTTGAAATGCATGTATCTCAGAAATACAGAGTAATTGAAATCCTAGAGATACATTGATTGTTTGGTTCATTGTAAATTAAATGCATTGAAGTACTTTTTATATTTGTTAGACTACATTTCAAATACATTAAAATTCCACTCTTATCCACAAGATGGGCTTGTGAGAGGCTGCCGGTGAGGGTTGTAGTAGGAAGGGGTGATGATGCATTATGAACCTACTTGGGGGAGGCTGAGTGCTAGTAGGTGATCAGAGGTGGGCGCCAATGGCAAGAGGGCCTCATGGAAGTCTTTGGTGATGGATAGTGGTGTAACTGAGCCAAAGCCGATTTGTGAGTTGGCTCGGGCTTGACTCAATAAATGACTCGCAAATTGAGCTTAATGAGCTAACAAACCAAGCTCAAGCCAACCCAGCTTGACTCGTTAGCTCGTGAGCTGGCATGTTTAAAAAAGAAATAATATAAAATATAACAAAATTTAAGATTTTATCTTTAAATTACTAAAATAGTTTAAAATGATATTCTACATTTTATATCAAATGATTTCTTGTTATTTCTCTTTTAATTACTCATTTTACTTATCATTTTATTATAATGCCACTTTGAATTAATATTGTTCTCTCTTTTATATTAATCAAGCTAGCTCGTGAGTGGGCTCAAACTCGTAGAATAAACTTCGAGTTTGAGCTCGAAATCGATTAATAAATAAAGCTCAAGCTGAGGGTGCCTCGAGCTCTGACTCAACTTGTTTACACCCCTATTATTGGATACAGTTGATGTGAGGGCCCAAGGGAAGAAACCACGCGATTTGGAAATCAGTTCATTAAGCTGATTTTCAAATGCAGAGAAAATGGGGCGTTTGGGTTAGTTCTCATGTCTCAAATTTCTACTTTAAAACTGAGCGCCATAAAAAGCTAAAATGCATGTAAACAGAAGAAGATGCACTTTTGATACAAAAATTCATGCGCATGACATGCAGTTTATTGCCCCAAGTTCTGCATTATCATTTTTATAGTTAAATTATTTTTTAGTATTCATTTTATTATTATTATTATTATTATTTATTTATTTTTGGTTAATGTGCACTACGACTGGGATGCAGGTACACCCCCATCCAATGCCGAGGAGCCCAATACGTGAGTAATACAAGAGATATTATGCATTCATTTTGAGGCAATATTAGGACTACAGAGATGTTGGTGATGATATTCTACCTCCTGGCATTAGAAAGGGGAAATAGCAGTGCAACCATAGTGCAATTCTTTCTTTATTTTATTATATTTTTTTTGGTCCAAATAAGCATATCTGTATGTGGGACAAATGGGAGGGTCATGATATTGAAAGATTTTACTAAAAAGAACAATTTTGGATAGAGAATATGGTTCAAGGAACAGAAAGTTAACAGGGCAATGTCCCACCCTGGAATTTTGATCATAAAAACATAGTACTTTTTTCTTACTGCCTCCTGACACAGCTCTGGACATTGCTGTTTATAAAAACCATAGTGATCAGAGGTTGCATGAACTTGGAGTAAGATAGGGCCTTGCTTGCTTTGGTCTCATAAACTGTTTCAAGACGACAAGATTCAAATTGATTCAAGGTCAATCATCTTAAGAAAACTGGACATTTTTTTGGTCAGTAGAATCATCGTGAGTAATCAATAATTATAAATTTATATAATTTTGAGTTTATTTGCTCCTTTGATTAACTTTTTAAGAGTTTTAAATCCAAAAAATTAATCAACATTTGTGCTTGATCATGTGAAAGGCTTAAAATCCCATCATGCCTTTTATCTACAAGTAGAAATTTGCAAGTTTTAAAAAGTTTGCACTCGAATGTTATAATATAGGAAGAGTTACTCTGACCGTGTTAAAAAAATTTAACATTTATATAATAATGATAGTATTTTATTATGTGAGATAAATTAGATGTTAATTTTTTTAATGTTTAATAATTGACTAGAAAGAATGATGAATCTCAATGCGTTTTGAGGAGGAAAATATTCTAAATTTAAACTCAAATCAAAGATCATTTGAGCCACAATTTCAATTCATTTATAGTCAAATTAAGCGTCTCGACAAGACGAAAGCAATGACATTGAAAATGATTCAATATGAGTTCAACTAAGCATATATCAAGCACTCGAAGTTTAGTAAAAGTATTTGATGTATCAATTGGAAGGCCAAATAAATTCAAAATTTGGCATGCTAGTTTGTGGTGAGATCAAGCGGCTTGACGAGAGGATCTAACAAGTTTAAGATGATTCAATACTGGTTTCGTTACAAGACTTAAATTTTAGTAAAATCACCCGTGATCAAGAGAATTAATGTGGATCTTTTGATGGAGTGCTTTGAGAGATTGATTGAATATAATAAAATGATCCCCCTCAAAAATTATAAATATGCCCTCATTCTTCACCTCAGAAGAGGGGGAGAAAAATAGATGAGAGTGAGCTGAATGCTATAGTTTATCACTAGAAGTCTCGACAAAATTTGTCGTCGACCACCAAAGTTTAATGTCAACTACCAGAGATCACCATCAACCATTACCAGTAATTTTCTGCAATCAACTACAACCATTATAACAATCAACTAAAACTTTTGTAGCCAACTGTTGCATTTGTAGCCAGCAACACGGTCTTGTAATTTCATTTTTCTAAATAGAAGATTAAAGTAAACATATGTAATTTCAATTTATTAGTGAATTATTTTGATTGGTCTAGGCTCCGTGCCTTTTTTAACTTTTAGGGTCTTTTCACGTAAAAAAATATGGTTGTCCCTTACATTTTTGTCCGCGTGTGTTGAAAATCATATTGAGCTAAGACATAAGATTTTTCTACAATTGATAATTTTCTAGCACCCAACAGTTTGATGTCAATTGTGGGAATGGTAATCTCACCTTTATAGAAGTGTGAGCACTATTTCAATGGCTAAGAAGCATAATACTTGTAACTATGGATCCTCCCACTCTAATGCCAACCATTTTAGGGGAAAATCATGTAATAAGGGCTGACAAGCATCTACATCTTTGTCCTCTGATAAACATCACCCTGCTGGTAAGGATACATCTTCTTTGACTCTATAAGACAATATGCAAAAAAAGGAGGGTTTCCAAAATGAGATTATTATCTTCTATGTGAGCTCCATAACCAGTATCAGCACAAATCATAATTCATATACAACAAGAACAACCACCAATCAAGGACACTAACATAGAGAACACTCCTCAAATTGCCCCTCCTCATATTGAAGCTCTTCCTCCACCGAGCCAAAAAGCTGACATGCTACATATTGCTAGTTTTACACATCCATCTCGTGTATCTAGATCAAATTTAAAACTTCCAATTGCCTTGGAGAATTTAGCTCAACTTCATGATATAATTCATGGTCCTATGTATTGTGATTTAAGAAGAATTCTCTCAAAGGGACAAAAATCATTTTCTTTGCTCAACGTAGCTCTCATGAGCTTTCACCCTTGACCGATAGTACTCCAACACTCAATTCCAACAGAATTCAAACTCCCAAATATTGATTCATATAATGGGATATCTGACCCATATGAAAACATTGACCACTATAGAGCCATCATGCATATATAATAAGAGTATGATGAGTTTCTCAACTAACTTTTTCTTGCCAACCTCACGGGTCGAGCAAGTATTTAGTTATATTCCCTCTTAAGAAAAACTATTCATACATTTAGCGAACTCACCAAGTTCTTTGTAGAGCAGTTTATAACAAATTAAGAGATTATCAAATTAAGAACCCTTAAGGGCAAGTTAAAGACAAAATCTCTACTTATATCTCTAGAAGACATGCCTATGCATTAGCCTCAACGGTAAGCTAGTGAATTCTCACTAGAAAGACCCCTTAAAGGCAAGCGGCAGACTGTCTCAACGAATATAATTGAAAATATGTCAATGAGGTAATCTTGATAGAAAACTAGTATTTAGCACAATTCTCACTATAGAAATACCCATTGAAAGTAAGTGATAGACACAATATTTACTTATACTCTTGAAAGACACGCCCATGAGGTAGTCTAAATGGGAAGATAGTAGTGGACAAAATCATCATTATAAACACTTTTAGAGGGAAAGTGATATAAAAATTCCCCACTTATACCTTTGGAAGACATGCCAATGAGGTAGTCTTAATAGAAAGCTATTAGCGAACAAAATACTCACTAAAAAGACCCATTAAAAGCAAATGATAGACAATATCTCCACTCATACCCCTAAAATGCATGTCCATGAGGTTGCCTCAATGAGAAGCTAGTAGTGGACGTGGTCATCATTAAAAAGAATTTATGAGACTAAGTGGTTGACAAGGTCTCCATTAAACAAAATTTAGAAAGTTATAAGCCTCAAAAGAAACATGTGCATTAAAAAAAGATCTCGAACGACTATAAATCTCCAAAGTTACATGTACGCCAAAAGAATCTAAGAAGGCTATGAACATGAGAAAATATGGGTAAATTTTAAAAATTGTCAAGAGAATTTAAGCCTCAAAAAGTATATGTACACTTACAAAGCATTAGAAGGCTTAAGCCTAAGAAGACTTCAATGTTACAATGTTTTCACCGGGGGCAATATCTCAATTGTTGCATGTTGGATTTCTCACAAGACTTATAAAGATTTTACTTCTCTTGGAATCAAATTATTAGAAGTTAACTCTCTTACATGAAGATCAAGAGTTCATCAAGTATTAAAATCACTAATTTTAATAAAGGCCTTTCAAAAAAAATCTTATCTCAAAGCAATATAAAAAATTATTAGATCTACACAAGATCATCATACTCTATAACAACATGACCAAATAATTTCAGGGATCTTTTATGACTTTCAAAGATCTTAACTTCCATCAGATCATTTTTTTATCAATGAAGTTTACAACATAATTTAAGCATTTGTCTCGAATATAGTTCATTTTAATGAAATCAAAGCCAATGTCTATACCTTCAATAAAGAATATTCTACTTTCTCAAAGCTATTAATATCACCGATATCAATAATATCAAGCTAAAGATCAAGTCTATATAAAAGATTGCATGATCATCACATCTTTTAAGGGAAGACTGAAATTTTATTATTATGGGTATCAATCATCTCCTTTATAAGGAAAAATGCTTGAAAACAAAAATTGTCTGAATTTAGGTAGCCACCCATGATTTCTTGAATTCAATTAGGCAACAGTAGCATAAAGAAATTAGACAACTGTTACATATGGGCAAGGAAACTATAGTAGATAGAGTAGGTGTGTGGCTTCTCTGCCCCTCAAGAGTGGTATTTATAGTTGAAATTTTAGAAAAAAAAATTTCAAAGCTGAAGGGTCGCTCCGCTGACAAACCCATGGGTGTGCACATGCGCACACACACACACATACCCACACACAAATAATTTTGCAAACTGCCCCTCACACGCTTGTGCTAGCGCTACATGCCCGCTTACATACCCCCACATGCTCTCTCTTTGACATAGGAGTAGATGAGCACACCCATGCAGGTGCCCTCGTGCACAACCAAAGTGTTCACATGCGCTCTTTGAAACGCCTATGTGCCTTCACACATGCTGCTACATTCCACTCATGCTAGCACTCTCCTAAGTATCTCGCTACTTTGTCTGGGACACTATTATGTTCATTTGCTCACACACATGTACATGTAGATGCACATACATGTGCACCAAGACAATCATGCCTATGAACCTAGAAGCGTACAACCACTACTAGTAGTGACAAAGACAACATAATCAAAATTTTTTTAAAAGTATCTATTTTGTCATTTTTAATATTCTAGACTCAATTTTAACATTTAAGAGAAGTCCATGAAACATCAATGAGTGCATTTGGATAATTTGAAAATATTAAATATTCTCATTCCAAGTAGCTTGCAAATTTCTAAAACATCTAAAATTATGACGAAAACTTATCCAATGACTTATATTTTTGAATGACACAAGCATAAGTTGGGATGATGTGAATAACCTTTTACTAAGGATTCAATCTAATTAGAATCAAAACCACACCGTAGAATAAGATTGCACTGATTTAAGAAAAAAAATAGAATAAAAAAAATCAACAGAACCACAACAAAACAATTTCAGAAAGAGCACACAAAAATTAATGTGAAAAAACCAAAAAAGGGAAAAATACCTCGGAGCTATACAACCAAAAAATTTTTAGTTGGAATTTCAGATATGTGCATAATGCTCACTTAAATCTCCTCTCTGCAAGCAATGGAACTTTCAAAACTTCGCTCCAAACTCTTCCTTTCAATCTTATACGAGAAATGCATGCTAGAATCCTCATTTACTACTTTTCTCACCTCTAAAAGAACCTTTATCATAGAAACACATACACAGAGTGTGTATATCATCAACAGAGTATAAACTTTAAACCGAATCAAAAGTGTCAACAACACCTGACACTCGCGCCACTCCTTGGTGTGGGAATGTCGTGCTCCTTATAATTGAGTGAGGGCGCATAAAAAATGATGTAAGGGTGACATTTTCTTGGGAAGAATTCTTGGATCAGCACAGGTGCACTTGAAACTGGTGTGAGGGGCGTTGTATACCTCAACATGAGTGCACCGTGCCATAAAAAACTCAAGTTTTGTATACCTCAACATGAGTGCACCGTGCCATAAAAAACTCAAGTACCATCCTTGCGGCTAGTGTGGGCTTTAGGGTGATTCTTCAGTGCCATAAAAAACTCAAGTACCATCCTTGCGGCTAGTGTGGGCTTTAGGGTGATTCTTCATGCTCCATAAAATAATAACATCGATGTATGAAATAAGGGGCAACTGATATGCCATCAAGAAAATTTATCATCAAGCACAAATCTTGATGCATTTAGAGGAAGAAATATTTTAAATTTAAATTCAATGAAGATCATTCGAGCTCTTACTTTAATAAATTTATAGTTAAACTAAGGGCCTGTTTGGGGCGGCTTATTTGGTGCAGTGGCGTTTTGAAAAAGCACCTGACCTGTTTGGGTAAACTGTGTTTTGACAGCTTATGCGTTTTCAAAATGCAGAAAACAACGTTTTCACACCGCACCTATCTAGGTGCGTGGGAGCTTATTGGCAACGGTCTGGCTTTTTCAAAAAAATAAAAATTTGTAATAGCCACCACACCTAACTTATCAGCAGATTATTTTTAATCAGCTTATTAGTAGATTATTCAATAAGCTACAACTGCCCCAAACAGACCCTAAGTGTCTTAACAATACAAAATCAATGACACTGAAAGTGATTCAATTCGAGTTAAAATCAACCTAGATCGAGCACTTAAATATGTAGTTAAAGGCTTCGGTGCTTCTATTGAAATGTCAAATGATTTCAAAATTTAGCACACTTATAATCAAATTGAGCAACATGATGGGAGAAATAAAACGAGCCAATGATGATTCAATTATGACATTGTTAAGGCACTTAAATGTAAAAAAAATTGCCCATGATCAATGAAATTAATATGGATCCTCTTATAAAGTGTTATGGTATATTGATTAAGTTTACCAAAATGACCCTCTCAAAAATTAAAAATAGGCTCCCATTTTTAACTTGAAGGGGAGAAAGAGAAAGAAATGAATGAGCTGATTATTAAAACTTAACTTTTGAAGTCTTGGCGGTTGTCACTGGTCATTAAAGTTCCCGCCAAAACACTAAAGTTTGCCGCCGATAATCAAATTTCACCGCTGGATACCAATGACAGCATCGACCACCACTAGTAATTTGTTACGACCAATTATGATCATTATAACAACCAACTACTATTATTGTAAATAGCAACATCATCTTGTAATCTCTTCCTCTCTAACACACGAATATAGTCAACCTCTGTAATCTCAATTATCTAATGGTTTTTTTTATTGGGACAAGCACAATGATTTTTTTCCTCTTTTCAGGGCTTTTCAACATAAATAAATCTAGTTGTCTCTAACATTTCTGCCTATGTGTTGGGAAATTATTTTGAGCTAAGATAAAATTTCTCTGCCATTAAAAGTTTAAGCACCGAACATTAATGAATTAAAATACACAAAAGTGAAGGACAAATTGAAAAGTTTCTCGGCATATCTTAATAAAATTTAATTTTTATTATTTTAGTTTTCCAAGAGTAATTAATTCAATGTTTGGATTGCTAATTTTATATATTTTGCATATTTATTTTAACTATATCAAGTGCTAACAGTGAGATCAATGAAATGCCAAAAATCTCTACATAAAATTTAAAAAGTTCTATAAAACAAACTTAATGCATATATATGTATATAGCTTAGTCGCCCTTCAGTTCTTTTATAATTCCAAGAAAATAATACTGTTTTTTAAATTAATGAAAACCATAATTATTTTAAAATTTTGGACAATTTGAAATCCCTTGCATTCTAAATGATGAACACAACAACTCACAATCCTATAAAGATGGGTGAAACACTTGCCAAAGTTAACACATCTAATTATAAACTTAGAAAATCAAGAGAAAAAAACAAGTTTGAAATTTACATACATATCGTAGTATTTCTAACTATGGAGATGTCTAACACTTAAATTTTGATTTTTACTTATCTATGCATAAATAATAAAAAAGAACAACATTTCACTTTTTGAAAATTAACAATATTGATATTTTTGATGTGACACAAAAAATTGAAATTATATATATATATATAAATCAAAATTTAAATACTAACAAAAAAAAAAAAGAAAAAGAATTGTTTGTATGCATTGCATTGCAATTCCTACATCAAGAGAGTCCAGACTCAATTTATAACATTGTTGTATGTTGTTATACAACATATATATGATAATGTACAACATTGTTATACACCAAGTCTGAATACATCCTTCACATATAATAAATTTTCCTAATCAAAATCTTATGATTGGAGGAGACAGATAAGCACTAAAGTTCAATCTACTCTACACTATCTCTCACACTTGAATGCCACCATTTCTCCCTCTCCACAAATCACTGACAAGAAGAAGATGATCACCATCTCTTACAAGCTTCAAATCATCAATCTCAACTCCATCCTTCGTAACAACTTTCGAAGCATGAAAACCAAATTTCTCATCCCCAATCCAAAGAAGCTCCTCCATTGATCTCGGAAGAAGCACCAGCTTACTCACCAAACCTCTCTTCTCAGGACAGCTAATCTTCACCCTGAGAGGAAGATGATGACTGTAACCATCAGCATAATACCCATATCCATCCTTCACAAAACTTGAGCTACATGATGGCAATTGATCTTCACTCTTATCATCACGACAATGAGCAGCCGACATTATACCAAACAATGAGTTACCAAAGCTTCTAGAGTTGTCATTCTCAGGCAACATCGCCGGATCGCTCCCGAATCTTCTAAGTGATTTGTTACCCATTGAGGTGTCGTCTTCCTTCCGGCCGGCGATCGTGCTTTCATTTTGTGGAGCCTTCTTTGTATGGAACAGGGAGATGATTTCATGATGGCCTTGTTGTTCGGCTAATTCTCTTGGGCTCCAGCCATGAATGTCATGATGGTCGACATCAGCTCCTTGGTCGACCAATAAGTGGACCATTTGCAGGTTGCCTTCGCAGACTGCAAGGTGGAGGGCGGTGCTCCCGTCCTTCCTCGGCAGCCTCACGTCGCCGCCATAGTTGATGATGTCGTTGAGGAGGTCTAGGCTGTTTTGCTCTGCTGCTGTGCAGGCATATTGGGCTACGTCACCATGAGAAAGGCTTGCACCATTGTCTATCAGCATCTTGATTACAGGCTCATGCTTTCCGAGCACTGCTTCCCAAAGAGGAACACTTCCTACAGAATCTGGGCATTTTGTTGCATGTTGTAAGATGGTTGCATTGTTAAAAGAAAGATTAAATACATAACATTTAATTCTTATGATTTTACCACTCAAATCTTGTGAATTTACACACACACACACATAAATATATATATGTGCCACCTCTCATAAGCATGAAAATGTGTTTTTCACTCTTTTAAAGTTAAAATAATGGTATTTTAAGAGTTATAAGGAAAGATTTGCATTTTATATATGTAGAAAGGTAAGTTTAGGTGTTAGATATGTAAATACATAGAATTGGGTGGTAATAAGTGTAAATGCGCCATGCTAAAATATTGCGTCTTGTTTTGGCTGCCCAACACTCAGATTGATACAACATAGTCAACATATAAGTAGTTCTATTAAAATTATCATTAATCTATTTGTTATTCCCTCAACAAATATTGCACTCCCAAGTTTTTCCCTTTTTAACCAAAAAAACCTTAACCATTGTATTTACATTCTTAAAATGTCAATCATAACCAAATCCCTTCTTCCACTAATCCTAAATGCTATACATCTCAATGGATAAGAGTTTAGGACATATACTGACATGTAAGACACAGTTTGATTTTCCTAAAACATCCATGGAGCACATCTTAATGTAAATAGCTAATTTAAGGTCCAATTTCACACATTTAAATTCCACTTTGATTAATGTCTTTAATCTTCCAAGCTAAATTTTCATGTGTTAATGACAAACCTCTGCTGTTTGGATCTGCTCCATAGTCGAGCAAGAGAAGCACACAATTCTCACTACCTTTCGACGCCGCCAGATGCTGCTTAACAAATCAAATATGTAAGCAAAAAATGTCATCATGTATGCAATAAATCGGAATCAAGATAAAAATCTTAAATTACACACCAATGCAGTGTGTCCATTGATGTCAGATTCATTTGGATCTAAACCGCGCTTAAGAAGTTTATGCAACAACAGATCATCCCCTCTAATGACTGCAAAGCGAAGCGAGAGCGGTAAATCCGTTCGACCCCGAGCTAAGGTGTTCTCCGTCTCCCTCGAAATTCTCTCCATGATTGGGTCCTTCTGCTCTTTCAGATACTGAAATGCAAAAAGAATTTTGCATCATCTATGCTTGCAAATGATTTCTAGCTACAGAATTGAGTTTTTTTTTTTTGGGCTAGTTTAGAAATGAACCTGAAGGAGGTTGTTCATGATTACAGTCCCATCTCCTACATTTGACTGAACAATGTTTAGAAAAGAGCTGCGGCTTAACCGCAATAATTGGCACAACCTTTTGGTTCGATATGTGAACAATTGAGGCCTGTAACAAAGAACTCCAATTTCTCCAAAAAGCTCTCCTGCATTTGCCTGTCCAACAACCTGTTTATATGGCGATTACTAAAATTTGTCTGTTTTAAGGCAATCATTTCTAACACATCAGATCTGAAGAATCCACCAAATGTCAAATAGATTGAGAAATTACCTGTTCAATCCCATTCCTGTGATCTATTATGTCCTGTAAAGAAGTTTGACACATTAGTTTTGGTATTGTGGCATTAAACAGAAGGATGATTTTATATGTATTGACATGTTTAACACATGAACTTCAATTTTTACATACATGCCGCCTTGTTTATGCTAATTAAGCCGAGTCGGGTTAGATTGGGCATGGTTGTTAATATTATAAGTTACTCGTGTTCAACTTGAGCTTGTGTTGAGCTTTCACATAATGCTCAAGATTAGTTTTTGTTTAAAATTTTCAATCCTTGAATTTGATTTGTACTTGATTTGTTTATATTAATTGAACGAGTATTTAAACAAGTTAGTAAACGAGTTAAAATTTTTAATGAGCATTTAGGTTTTCATATAAATTTTTTAACAAAAGTTTTTATGATATAAATAAATATGAAATTAAATAAATTCTGAATTAATATCTAAACACAAATTAAATAAGAAAACATATATATATATATATATATATATATATATATATATATATATATATATATATATATATATATATATATATATATATTACGCGTAATTTTTTTGGAATCAAATAACATAATTAAGTAATAGTGTTTGTGCAATGACGTGTTAGGCACCAAACATGAGATGGCTGGTGCAAAACAAGAGCGGGAAAGTGAAGTTTGCAAGCAAAAGAGATGGGTTCACGATGCTATATATTTTTATTTTTTGATTTTAATTAATTAAGGTGAGTCGAGTTTAGTATATGGTAGATTGTGCTTGGGTTGTTAATATTATAAGTTGCTCATGTTCGGCTTGAGCTTGTGTTGAGTTTCACATAATGCACAAGATTGGTTTTTGTTTAAAATTTTCAATACTTGAATTTGATTTGTACTTATTTAACTAATTAAAAGTTTGAACGAGTGTTTAGATTTTATAAATATAAGTAAATAAGAAATTAAATAAATTCTGAGTTAATATCTAACACAAATTAAATATGAAAAAATATATATATTACAAGTATTTTGTTTTTGTAATCACATAATATAAATAAGTAATAGCGTTCGTGCAATGACGGTTTTAGGTAATAGACATGAGATGGTTGGTGCAAAACAAGAGAGGGGAAGTGAAGTTTGTAAGAAAAAGAATAAGATTCATGGTTTAGTATTTTTTTGTTTACTAATTTTAATTAATTTCATTGATTGATAAATATTAATTAAAAATATATTATAAACTAATTATAATATTAAAATATGTGTAAATATTTTATAATTAAACAATTTAATTAATTTTAATTAATTATTATATAATATAATAAATACTTAATCAAATGGGAATGGATTTAATTATTTAATTTAAAATGGGTTAAGTAAACATATAATCAATTTATAATTTTAAAATATTATTGATATTATATTATAACTATTAAATCATAATTAGATAAGTTCTACTTAATCAAATTTTATTAAAAAATATATTATACATGATATGAATGATCATTGAGCTTAATATTGAGTATTTAACAAGTTACTTACTGGACAACAAACAAATTTGTTAATGAAAATAAATAAATAAGTTTGATAACATTCATGTTCATCTCATTTAATCATCAAGATTTTAAAAAACATTCCAGTTTCTTTATTTGCAAATTTAAACGAACATGATCAAGTTTTAATCAAGTCTTGTTCGAGTTGTTCATCAAGTGCATTTGTTCATTTACAGCCTTACTTGTGCATGAAAAGATATTTTTAATTTTTTTAAGTTAAAATTATGCCACCAAAGAAGTTGAAATTCTTATCCAGGAAGACTTACCACAGAGCCAGTTACCAGCACAAAAAAATCAGTCGGCGCTTCATTCTGTAGAATGACATCCTCCCTTGGAGGAAAATACTCAGCTTTCATCTCTGACACCTTCAACAAAAAAATTCAAAAAAGAGAATGTAAGTTCCCGAAATTCAACAGGAAGAAAGTACAGAAATGGCAGCAAAAACTCCTACCAACTGAAAAAGCAAATCAGCAGAAACCCCCTGAAACAAATAGACTCTCTGAACAAGATTATAGAAAAGGTAATGCGAGATGCTGGATCTGATCGCTTTCGGAAGCGCATCCAGAGTCTCCTGCTGCTGCAGCCCCTCTGAATCCGTCCTGTACTTCAAACAGAGGTGCGCCAGCATTTGCTCTTGGATCCGCACTGGAAGTTGGTTTCTCTGCGCAAATCCAGACGCCGCTCTAATCGTATCTCTCTGCAGCACAAAACATGCATCAAAATTGTAACTTTTAGTCAATACTAATCATTATGGTAAAGCCAGGTGTGAGATGACTGACAAACTTTCTAGTTCTGCTGGTTCCATGAACCACCAAATTAGTCATGTTCCCAATCAGATAAGCCGTGAGCCCCAAATTGAAGAGCATGTAGAAGATATCGAAGACCATCTCCCTGGTGTTTTGTGCATGCAGGTCTCCATATCCCACAGTTGTGAGGGTGGTGATTGACCAGTACATTGATGTCACATACCGAATCCACAAGCTTCTTTCATGGAAATCCGGCATGGTGGCACCAATCCATGTCATGCTGGGTTCAGGATACCTTGCTGCAAGAAGATAATAGAAGCATCCGGCACAGTGCACAGCGAACAGAGTGACCTGTGAGTCCATAACAAAGGCGGTTAAGAAGACGAAATAGTGAAGTAGAGGGACATAATGTATGTGTTGTTGTAGTAACTTACACAAATGAGCTTTATGCATCGGACCCAGAAGTAGTTGAAGTGTCTGTCCTTCTCCAAGCTGGAAATCAAAAGAGAAGAAGTTTAGGTAAATTTAAATACATACCACACAAATCCTATGTATTTACATATCTAACAACTAATGTTTGAAATTTATATTTATAAAATGATATATTTCACTTTCAAAAGGTTAGTAATAGTGGTGTGTTTTGAAGTAATATTAGCTATTTGAGTGTTATGCTCATAAATATAAAAAGTATAGTGTAAGATATATAAATATAAATGCATTGTGTGGGATGTTATGTAAATGCCTAATTTTTTTTTTGTATGGGCTATAATTGAATTAAAAACCTTGGCAATAACTTCCAAAGCCTATACTAAACGAATTAGTTGATACTCACAATTATGAAATATTCTAAATATGCGAAAATCTTAAGATCTTATTTCTAAGCTTTTTCCGTGAGATTTTCCATTGATAAATTTGTAACTTCAATTTTTTGTTGGTTGCTCTTCTATCATTTAAACATCATCTCCCATAATTGTAATCTGAGCAATTTAGTGAAATCCACTACGAACATTAATCTCTTAACCTCTAACAACTTCCAAAAAGGCATTTTTTTTAAATTCTTAACAAGAGAAACCATTAACTTCAAATGTTCTTAAAAACAAATAAAAAATACAGAGAAAACGCAAACAAGACAACTTTACCGAGCAAAGAGCGAACTGACTCTTCTGAGACGCCATAGCCGAAGCATGTTGAAGAATCCGTAGGACTGAAGCTTTGTTGGCAGCATCCTGCGAATAATTTCTGAAGGTATAATGGACACGAAATCCAGAATAAACCAGCTGGTCAAGTACTTCTGCGCAATCTTCACATGATTGTCAATGAAAAGATAGGTTGTGGTCTCAAGATAAGCTACAAAGAAGGTGAGGATAATATCTATTGTGAAGAATACATTGACTATGTCATCAACGATAGATAAAGGCCGAGTTGGCTTTGAGATGAAACCGAACTCAAATGGAGATACCCATGCGGTATAGATCACCAAGACAATCAGAAATGTTTCCCAGGCTCTGCAGAAGGTGAAAATTTGACTATTAGATTCTAGCATAAGGCTTCTCATGCATTCATTAATCACCATAATGCTTGAATAAAGACATAGTTGCTTTTATATTAGTTACTAATATTTCTTTTTCCTGATGCCTTGTTTGTTCTGCTTAACTTGGTAAAATACAAATTAATTAAAACCACAATGTATATTCATTACACTGCAACATTAATTTGACATGATGATTGGGTGAACACAACCAGCAAGACTGAGACTGAATAGAATCATGCTCAGCTGTGTAAATAGTTCAATGCAACTCGGGCAGCTCGCCCTACGATATGTATTGTCTCATCATTTGGACCCACAAATTAAAGAAAATATTACATATGCTCACCAGTATGTATAGTGAAATACATCTCCACCGTTCACCATACTCGCCCTATAGCCAATTTGACCCAGGTGAATTGCCGACCTAGCCAATTTCAACCCACAATTCACCCCAGTGCACGCCAAAATTCATACGGTACTGCAAGAATCAGCCTAACAAAGTTTGACACAGACATTATGGTCGACATGAGTCAACACCCTAAAAGCATAGGGTCAATGGTCAACCCTTCTTTAAATTCTTATGTATCATTATTTAATTCGTCTCATTATAACGTTTGAAAATAACATCCCATTCCTACTACAAAACGTAGAGTGGGGGCCCTTTCTTCCTCTCCCAAAAATTCCTTTGTGAACTGCAATAGAAGAGGGCTATCCTCCACTCACTTCTCTTTCTCATCATCAGTTTGCAGGCATTTCAGCCTATGTGGTATACTAACACAAAGCTCTGATTTATGGCCAACACACAAATCCACAACTATAGTGTGCAATTGTTTAATATAAGATTATAATAAAAAAAGCTTTAAACAATATTCATTATCTTTTTTTGGAAAAATAAACCATTATATCTGACAGATTTTTTGCCGTTTAAAACCAAACCTTTTGTTTTTTAATAATTCAAATTGATTCTAATTACATCCAATCAAATGATTAATCCTGAAAAAAAAGCAATTTTTTTTTAAAATAAGCTTGATTTCAATGTACAAGCAACTAAACAAGCCATACGACAAGCAGAGGAATATCTAAACAAAGGGCTTCAGTTGAAGCAAAAACTAACAGAGACTGAAAATAAGGAGAAATCACAATGCAACCAAAAAAAATTATTTTTTTAAGAAAAACATAGCAAACAAAACCATCACTTTTCTCTCAAAATTTACTCATTAAAAACACCAAAAAAAAAACAGAATAATTTATATTTCAAAACCAGAACACAGAGTCCATTGCCTCAAAAACGAAGAAGAAAAAGAAGAAGAAAAAGAAGAAGAAGAAGAAGAAGAAGAAGAAGAAGAAGAAGAAGAAGAAGAAGAAGAAGAAGAAAAAGCAATACCTGTATCTTTTATCATAAGGTGATATAACGAAGGACCGGAACTTAAGTCTCCTACTTCCGCTCTCCCCCAGCGCCGGAAGCACACCTCCCGTCAAACTATACCGACTTCCATCCCTCGAAACCACCTCCGCTTCCCGCCCACACATCGCCGAAACAAAAAATGCTGCCTTTCTCCTACTCTCCATTTCTCCTCACTTCAGCAACTCATCTTCTTCTTCATCTCCATCGCACAGAGAATTCTGAAGAGAAGCAGCTTCAAAACAGCCGCAGTGTTTCCTTTTTTTCCCCACGGGTTTGAAAGTCTCAGTTTCTCTCTTGGGGGGAGTCGAGTTTCTCGTGCTTATATGTAGCTTTCGTTCGAAATGGAAACACAGCCCTGCTGCCCGCGGGTTCCGCGAACCTCATAAATGCTGACTGAAAAAAGGAAAAAAATTTACCAAAAACCTTCATAATTCTTATATTTACATTTAAAGATTCTTAAGCTAGGAAATAATCAAGGCTGTTTGCATAGATAGCACCTGAAATATTGCTATTTATAAATGTTGCCTTGGAAGAAGACAAAATTATTTCTAAAAGCCTTCAAAATAGTCATTTTTACATTTAAAGATTCTTAAGCTAAAAATTCTTATGCTGCCAAATTAGGGTTATTTCCATTAATAGGACCTGAAACATTGCCATTTGCAAATCTAGCCCCTCATAAATGTTGATTGAAAAAAATGACAAAAAAGACCAAAAATCTTCATATTTACGTTTAAAGATTCTTAAGCTACCTCTCTCTCTCTCTCTCTCTCTCTCTCTCTCTCTCTATACACATACCATACCATACTACTCAATATTTATGTATTACAACATAGCTAATGCCTAAATTTTAATTTTTATATGCATGTCATATTATTTATGAATTTGTATTTCATTTTTATAAGTTAAGAAGATGATATTTTTTATGAGATGTGAAAATTTTGTGGTTTAATTGTAAAAAGTAAATTTTTTTTGGGGTGTTAGATAAGTACATGAAAAGGAATTGAGTGGTATGTATTTAAATGTCCCTTATTTTTATTTAACTATTAGCTTATTTATTCTGATTTCTTAATACCATGTGTTTAAAATGAAATCTTATCCCTTATCAAAATGTGTTTTATGACCACATATGAATTATAATGTAATATTTAATAGCAAAAATTGTGGGAGTGGGATTTGTAGAGGATTGCCTCCCTAACACGAAGGACTCACATTCGAGTTAAATTGTTGTAAAACAGCTTACCAATAATAATAATAATTTAAAAAAAATATTGTAATAATTAAATTACAAAATTTCAAATTTGAAGCTAATTTGGATTAGTTCAACCTTGATTTAAATAGAATTATAGGTCAACCAATTTCTTCAATGAAAAGAATTAAATGACAATATATATTCTAATTTGAATACATGCAAGCATTTTTTAGCGAGAAAAATGCATAGAAAAATGTGTCTTATGTCTTTCTTTTATTATTTCTTTTCTTATATATATATATATATATATATATATATATATATATATATATATATATATATATATATATATATATATATANAAATGCATAGAAAAATGTGTCTTATGTCTTTCTTTAATTATTTCTTTTCTTATATATATATATATATATATATATATATATATATATATATATATATATATATATATATATATATATATATATATTGTAAAAGTTTTCTCTAAAATTAAATGCAAAAAAAAATTGTTAAAATTCTTTGGAGTGCTTGATGCCCAAAATATTGTGAATCACCAACAATAATATAAATATATGTGTCGATCAAGTAATATACAAATTATGAATTTGTGTATCTATCTCATAGAGGACAACTTAACCTTTCAAAATAAGAAAAGTTTTATTCTTCTGGTTTTAAGTCTAGCCTGAAATGTTCAAATTTTTTCGTATTTTAAATTTGTTATTTCTATTTTTTGCCAAAGATTAAAACCTAAGTGGTAATTAACTGTGAGGTTTTATATCAATTGAATGATTCTACAATGAATTGGATCTTTGAAATCTAGGTTTAACCATGTGATAAAATTATGAGTGACAATAAAAAAATGGATCTCCTACTTATCCCCTCTTTGGCGTCTACAAGGTTTGAAAATCCAAGAGATTTAGCTCCCAAAATCAAATGAATTTCCCAGGATACCATATTTTCTTTTACGACTGCACTGACCTAGAAGCTATACCTCTACTCTCCCATGTGAATGTGAATTGACCTATTTACTCCACTCGCCTGTTCCTACACAACTAGATCACAAAACATATTAACAGATCAACTGACCATATTGAGAGTCAGTGAAGAGTGAAAGGTTAAAACATCACCACCACACAATCTCAGTTTAATCACAACATCAAAGTTAAACACAAGATTCCCAAATTACTGATTCAAAGGACAAAATGAAATATAATTGCTACTCATGCCTTGAAACAACAAAATAAACATTTCATTATCAAAGCAAAATAAATGCAAGAGTTGAGCAATTATAAAACTAATATAGTACACCCTTTATACTTCTATCAATCTTTCTTTCTTCTCTACAAGAGTAGAATGACATACAATACAAATTAATATAGAATCCCCATAACTCCTCACTCAAATCCTCACAAAAACCTCCTCTCGCTCTACAAAATTAAGACTACTTGAAACACACTTGAGAGCACTGGCAAGAGTGATGGAGAGAGAGAGTCTAAACTTCTTCACTTTGCTCTAATTTATCATTCCTGGCCCAAAATGATACAAATTAACACATCCAAATTGTAATCCCACGCATGCACATGCCTTTTAGAGTACAAATTCTCACATTACAACACAAAAAAAATTACAATAAAATGACATACAATAAATTTCATCCTTTCTTCTCTACAAGAGTATAATGACATATAATACAAATTACAATAGAATCCCATAACTCCTTACTCAATTCCTCACAAAATTCTCTCGCTCATACAAAATTTGAACTACTAGAAACACACTAGTAGACACTGGTGAGAGTTATGGAGAGAGAGTCTGTACTTCTTTTCTATGCTCTAATTTATCTTTCCTAGCTCAAAATGATGCAAATTGAGACATCCAAATTGTAATTCCATTCATGTCCATGCCTAGGCGCTAAATTTGATACCTAAGCCTTTGTTTCTCTTCTTTTGGGTTCTTGGGCACCAAAAAATGGCTCCTAAGCACATATGAATCAAGTACTGGGTGTGTGGGCTACCTATTTCAGGCATTTAAGCACCTGAGGCTGGTGCTTAGGTACCAGTTCAGCCTGTTGTATGTCTGTTTAATTTTCTTTGCTCACCAAGTTGCATAATCACGTATACATTGAATATACAACCGTAAAGATTATTAAAAAGTAAGAAAATGACACAAATAATATTAAAATAAAATAGAAAATCATGCACATTTGATGCACATCAAATACCCCCAAACTTACATATTACTTGCCCCCACGTAATTCAATATCAAAAGTTAGAACTTATGAAAATTAATGGTAATTCAAATTTAGGATATCAGGGTACAGTAGTAATAAAGTAAATAAACTTGCAGGATACATAAATCTCTCCTTAAAATTAAAGTTTTATTGAAATCCCTAATTTTCCATTCTAACCCATATTAATTCACCTTCTATATAGTCAAGAATGAATTAGTTGAACAAAATTGACATAAGCAAAATCTTTCTCTAAAAAATATATCATTTTATTAGAAAAAAAAAACCATACAACATTATGTAAGTCATTATCTTTTTGAAAATAAGTATTTCAAACCTAAAGTTAGAGAGGTTCATGGTTTTATAACTTTTAGAAAGGAGGTTGGCACTAATTGTCAAACTCAAGCATAACCTCAAACTTCTTCTGTAAAGCTCAAAAAGATCTTTCTTTTTTCACTAAGGCTTTTCCAATTTTTCTTTTTATTTTGATTTTGTTGTTTTCCTTTACTTATTTCGAAAAAGATTACTATATCTCGTTAAGCTTTTCTTTAATAGTTTTGAATATCACCTCATCATCGTATCCTTATTACACACAAAGTTTAATAATACATATTTCCAAGTCTAGGTCTAAATGGTTCAACTAAACTTCTCCTAAGTTAACTACAATGCCATTCCCTGACAATGATGCTAAAAACTTAATATCAACCCTAATTCCAAGTGTAGGGGTCTCACACAAGTGTACTTGTTGTATCAGTAATATTGGATTTTGAGTCTGGAATATCGATCTATAGAGAGTGAGGGAATTAGACTTAAGAGAAGTTATAGCCTACTAAGTTTAGTTCTTAGTCTGGAAGTGAAATTAATTAAAGGTTCTACAAACTACTCCTAATGAAATGCAATCTAGTTTACAGGTTAACTCCTACAAGGATCTTACTTATCCTAACTGGTTTGGTGATTATCAAGTTATAAAGCCACCTTCCATTGCAAAAGCTTAAGTGTTAGTGTGGAAAATGTTAAGTGTCAATTGTGAATGTGGCTAGTGATAAATAGAATCAACTCTCTTCTTTACCCTCTTCCGAGAGCATAAAGAAGTTTAGTTAAATTTGTTTTAATTTCTTAAAGCCCAACTTGAACCCATCAAAGACTATACCCTAACATTTGTATCTCTTTATAAAGTACTTTCACCATACCCTATAGATCAATATGAATAGCCTAGTCGTTCTACCATAGCTCTCCTGAGTTATTATGGATCACAACACATTTTAACTAATAAACTTGCTAGAATGAAAAGTAAATAAAATTCAAAAAGTTTCCCATCACACTCAAGATTAAAAACCAATTTTTGAAGCACTTTGCACTCTTACGCAACCTAATCAACCATTACAAGGAAAAGTAAAAGATATCCACTCAAAAAACATGAAGAACACACCACAAAGCACAATTTGAAACCAAAAAATCCACTGAAAAATGTGTTTATAGAAATTCAATAAAATAAAATACACAATACTTTGTTTTTTTATCTCCTTACAAAGCTCTAAAAATGCTCTTACAAGGATTTCCTCCTCCCTTGTTGCTTTTCTGAACACTCTCCCTGCATTTCAACTCAAATTCCTCACCAAATGCTCAAGGAAACCTATCATTTTCCTTCCTGCAACAAACCCTACTTTCTTATTCACCAAAAGAATCCTTCTTTCCCAAAGAGCTCTTTTATCGGGTTGAGTAACTCCTCACATTGTGTAGAGGAACAACTGAAAACTGCCCAAACAATTTTTGGCGCCTAGGAGCCACGGGGCTGGCGCTTAGGCGCTAATTTCTCAGACTGCATAATGTGGTATGAACACATATGAGCCCAATAAATCCGGCACCAAGGTGCTAGTGAACAAATGCCTAGGCTCCCACTGGCTGACGTTTAGGCTCCAACCTCTCGGGTTCCCAGGTCTGGGACTGGTGCCTAGGCACCTAAGAAATCAGACGTCAAGTTGCTAGTGAACTGTGTCCACTTTAGCTCCAAGTTACCTCAACTTTTCTCAATTTCATCTTCACCTTGCTCCACTTCAAATACCTATTGTACCTACAAAAAATACATAAAAATATCTTTCTTTAGAGTGAAATTTCATCCATAAAAATATGCATTCTGTTCTACACATCAGCCTCAACGCCAGTCTTAGAGCACCTTAAAGCTATCCCAACGCTTAGACACCATAATAGTAGTGTTGTTGCATTATGATCTCAATTGCTCAATTATTTTTTCTTAATTTCAAATTCTTTGGGAGAAATGATGGTTGGGAGGGCATGATTTCTTTAGGCGTGTTGGAGAGAGTTAGGTTTCTTATGCAGTATAGATGGAGTACTCAAGAGTATGTTTTAGTGTTTGTGAGTGAGTGAGAAAGAGATTTAAAAGAGTCTTGACCTAATGGATCAAGAGAGTAGTCATGATGAAGGAGAAAAAGATTTGGACAAAACTATTTCAGGGAAATTCGATTTGTGAAATTTAGGTTTTACTTATATCTTTTTATTTCTCTTGTTAAATCTTAATTATATTGAAATAAAAAAATATTTGTTTAGCGTAATCAAATTAAGCTAGGCTTAAATTTTTTTCCTCGTATGAATGAATAATTTGTAAATGGAATGATGCAACCAAGATTCTCTCACAAATCTTGTGAAACTCTTGTTTGTGATATTCTCCAACTTTATTTAGTATTTAGTGGTGGACACACTTGTATTTAAAACAAAGTGTAGTCATATTGACATCAAAAGAGTCTACTTTTGCTCATGGAGGAATATTAACTAGAGATGAAAGGAATAAACATATCCCCCCAAAACTTTAGCAATACCCTTGAGTTTTAATTAGGGTTTTCATGCTATTGAAATAGGCTTTAAACCACACATGTTTCCAATTAACAATTTTTTTTTATAATTAAAACCTTAGCACAAAATTTTATTTTACAAACTAAACATTTATAGCTAGTACCTTTGCATTTAAATCTCATCTTTGAATCCTCATGGGAAAGATCCTTATACGACAATTGTACTTTAATTGATATTATGCTGATAAATGTTCACTTGAACAGTGGAAGGAGTGCAACCCTTGTACTTTCCTAGGGTTTTCTTTTAATTTATTTTTTCCAACATGTACATAGCCGACCATTGGACCATAGTTTCATAAAATATTAAGATTTTACCTAATTTCATGGAAAATTAAGCTCGTACCTAAACCTAATTAAGAAGTTAGTAGTCAATTACATGTGTAACGTTTAAGATTTTGGCACATGTAAGTACATGTATTCGATATCTAGAAAAAAAATGTTAGTATGCATAGTTTAGGTGCTATTTATGTAACTCAGGAAGATTTTCTTTTAATTAGAAATTTAAGCTATTGATTGATGCCAATTGTTTGGGGTTGGTCATAGCTCTATTAGGATTGGTGTTTTAGGTAATTCTCAGATTCTCATCCCTAGTACCTATCATCATTAGGGCTGTCAATTTGGCCTGTTATTCGCAAGCAGCTCGCGTTCGGCTTGTTCGTTAAGCTTAATGAGTTGAACACGAACAAATTTTTAAGCTCGAGATATAAATGAGATTCGAATTGACTTGAAAAGAAATAAATAAATAAATACACACACACATATAATGCATATTCATAAAATTAAATATTATAAATTGTAATTAATTAAACTTTTTAAAATAAAAAAAATTATCAAATTTTAAAACATTAAGTCCTATAAATTATAATATATAACAAATTATTAATAAATATTACTTATATAAATATTATATATTTATATAATATAAATTATATAATTAATATAGTATAATATATAAGTATAAAACTAAAAAAAAAACCCTAACTCGTTACTCGGCTGAATGTTCTCCCTTGAATGTTCTCGAGTTCGACTGCCTCTCCCTATTTCGACTCTTCTCCTTCATCTCAAAATCGCAAAACGATCGACAGAGAGAGCTTAGGGTTTGTCGTGTTCGTTGCTCTCCTCCTCTTCCGAGTTATCTCCTTCTCCTCTCAAAATCGCAAAAGGGTTTCGGCGGCAAGAGCTTAGGGTTCACTCTTCCTCTTCCTCACCCGAGTTAACTTCCTCTTTCGATTCCTCCAATTTCTAGCCGAACTCGAACCGGAAAATATTATTCGAGTCAAACATGAACACACCCTTCACGAGTCATTTCGAACACGAGCCGATTTCAAACATGAGGCAATATCGAACGAGCCGAACACGAGTCGATGTTTACAGCCTTAATCACCATCAATATTATTGTAAGCAAATAAATGATAAAGAAAAATGAAGGGTGTTATGGTTGCTGTGGAAAAACTTTAGTTAACGAGCCAACTAAATTAATATTTAATTGTTATTATTTTAATTTACAAAACATAATATTTACATTGATTTAGAACCTAAATTTAAAAGTAATTTTAAATCTAATAATTTAACATTTAAAATTGCTTTTTGGTTGGTGGAGAGTGTACACGAGATTTAAGCCATGTAAGTCATACTTGACAGGCACTTGGTGTCGCAAAAGCACGGGCGGCTCAATAGTACCAGGATTAGAGTATAGTTTTCGATCCCACAGGAAACGAGATGAATCTAATTAAGAAAGATTTTAGCCTATAAATATTGATCCTAGCCTGCAATGTTGATTTATTTTAAGTCTTAAAAGAAATTCTAAGTTGTCAACATAGAAGGAAAATAGTTCTTCAAGTATTTGAGTAGATCTTCCTTGAAATGGTTCAATAAGTCAATGAATGAGAAAGTTAAATGAATATATAGATGACAAACAGGACAAAAAAATTTCCTTACCCCATTCCGGTGGAACAAGAAAAAGTGGCTAAAAATCATATTAGTTCCCTTATACCAACCTTTAACCCATGCTCAAATATCTCCTTATAAGTTTGCATTAATTTAGTAGATATATTTTTATTGCACCAAATTATTGTGATTAACTATCAAAACAATTACCATCTCTTTTGAGTTTGGTAACTCACGACAAATATTAACACATCACTTGACCAAAATGAAATGTAAATGAAGTGCAACAAATTAATCATTATCCATTGTAAGTCAACACAAATCTATAAAGAAACTTCCACATTCATCCTTCCTATCTCCCCATTCCAAGGAAGAAGGGATAGTTTAATCACTATGCATTCTTGAACACGCCAACTTGATTAATTGATTGAAAGAGATAACAATACCAAAGTATTACAAAGAAAATGAAAGCAATTACAAAATAAGACTTTAGAACTTTTCTCCCTTCCTTCAATCTTAAGAAGATGAGATTACAAGTACTTAATCACACAAAATCTCTCAAATTTTTACTTCTCTTAACTGGATTGTTTTTCCTTGGACTTCTTCTACAATTCCCCTCTCAGAAAAATGACAGAAGAAAAATGCAATAAAAAAGCCCCCTTCATTCGAAATCAAAGCGTATATATTTCTTCACATTCTTCTCAAAGTTCGAACTGCACTAACTGTCAATTTCAAGTTAGGCTGTCTAGGCGCTAGCCTCTTCTGTAACAGCTTGTGTTGGGAGGCTTATGGTGCCTAAGTACCAGTGGCCAAGCACCTAAGCACCCAATAGTCATGTTCTTATTTCAATCTCCATTCTGGTCCAATTCAATTCTCGTTCTTCTACTTTCTTGCTACCTTAATAAAACAACAAAAATCTTCCTCAAAGTGCAATATTATCATTTAAAATTAAAAAAAATATATATAACATCAAGTGCAAAATTAATAACGCATCAACATTCCTCAAACTTAAAGGTTACTTATCCCCAAATAACAACAAATCATAAGTAATAGATCTTGTTGGATATAAACGAAACGAAATTGAATAAGTGACCACTTACAATCAAATTTCCAAATAGATAGAGTATATAACGAAACACTTATATTTAATCATAATTTGAGGCTCTAATTTTCTTATATTCAGAAATATTGCAAGTAGTAATTGTCTCTGATTGTCAACATTAAGTTAGAGAATTTTTTTTGAAAAAAAAATTGAAGATTCATATCACCCATTTCAAAGAAGCTTGTTCTTCAAACTAGAAAAAAACTCAAATATGTATGTTTTTTTACTTTTGCAAAATTTGGACATTAGAAAACCCTTCAAAACCGTTGACACATTTTGAACTAGCGATACAATTAGCAACCTAGTAATTGGACTATTTGAGAATTAATTCATTTCTTGTAGGATCGGTACACAAACTCATACTTCATATACTACTTGATTAACACACAACTTGCATGATATCTAGTGCTTTACCGTACATCGGCTCATATTTTTGGCGTCTTTACAAGGGAACAACATAATTCTTTCAAATTAAAAGAATATTAATTTAAGATTCGAGGTTTATATTTGAAAATTATAGCGTCTTCATCTTTTGTTTTATATTTTATTGTGTGTTTACATTACTTTCTGTTACTATTTAAAATTATAAAAATTCACAAATATTGTGAATTATGGTTTAGTTCTTCTTGGATGTTATTTGCTTAACTATGATTGTAACATATTAGTTTAGGGTCATTAATTAGTCCTAGGCTGTATGCGTAGGATTGGACCTACTAAAGTATTACTGTTTGACTGTAAAATTGAGGAAAATGCTAAAAAAAAAAAAAAAAAAAACTTACAAAACTTGCAAAACTCAAAAGTCTTTTATTGCAATGTCAAACCATCATGTAGAAAATAACCACCCTTGATCACTTAGAAATTTTGCTGAATCATTTTTATATGAAATTCATCAAAGTATTAATAACCTCACCAGTAAGGCCAATAACTTTAAAATAAAACCTACCAATATTCAGATGGTCCAAAGTAAATAATTTGGAAGTTCACCAGTAGAGACCCAGCTTTTTATTTAATAATTCCATGGAATGATGTGTGACTTTTATGTATAATGTCGTCTTAAATGATTTTGTTAAAATTATATTATTTCAATTTTCTCGTAGAGATGATGCTAAGTTGTGGCTTGACTTTTTAGCACCATGGTCTATCAGTACTTAACTTAGCACGAAAAATTTCTAGCTAAATACTTCCCACATTCCAAAACTACCAAGCTTAAGAATGATGTTTCCTCTTTCACAGAGATGAACAAAGAGTCAATAAAGGAGGGTCATTAAGGCTATTCAAAAAGTTTAGATTTGTCCTTTCATGAAGGCAAAAAATGACACATATTTATGGCGAATGTGACTTAACACAAGAAACTTAAATGATGTGAGAAAAAAGAGGTAAAAAATTTGTGAATGCCACTGAGAATAAGAAATTAGTTCTTAATTAAAGTGGATGATAATGCAATGACCTGGATATAGTGATGTAGAAGCACAGAAAAATGTTTCAGAGGCAACTAAAGATAATCAGAGATGTTTTTCTAAGAGAATGTAGTGAAGAAAGTTTATAGGAAGTAATATTAATATTGCTTAAGCGAGATTGTGATAGTCCCTCTTCTATATTAAATGAGATTGAACTACCCTGTAGTCACTAAGTGACTGAATATGATTAGAGCCATCATTCTCTATATGGAGGGTTGGATTGAATAAGCTTGTGTTGGTAGGTGACTATAAGTGACCATAAAAAACCTTTCTTGAATTGAGTAGAAATTGTTTTATTAAGCATGAGTAAGAACGATATCATCGATGATTATGATAATACATCTTTTCAATGTATGACCTAATAGGTAATCATGATAGACTTTCTTCTAGATAGAGGGGTGGACTTACTTACCAAGATCTAGCTAGCTGGAGTGGGTGGATTAAATGACCTAGAAATTTTGGGGGTGTTTAAAATACATTAAATTTCAAAGACATTTGAAGTTTAAAATTACTAGAACGAAAAATATTTTAGTTTATTTCAAGGCTTAAAGTATTATATTAAATATTCCTTATTATTATTAGATCAAGGAAATCTTATCACTCCAACCGTTGATGGAAAATGTGATTTGATGATCCCGCCACTTAACATGCATGATTGACTTGCCTATATTAAGACAAAGTTGGATAGCTATCCATGAAGTATTGTAATAAAAGTGTGATTCAGTGGCAGTTGATATCAATAAAGTCTCTAATCAACAAACAATATAACAACTTTTAATGCCATAAATTCAATAGAATTGATTAAGTTAGATTTGATACTTAGATTGACCCTAATTTATTATGGATCAAATTTAGTGAATTTAAATATCCGATAATAGGACATCAATTTGTCATGAAAATATATATCTCTTCAGAAGCAATCATTCACAATAAACAACTTGAGATTCAGAGACTCTATCACCATAATATCTCAAGAACACCATTTAAAATGCTTGGGGAGAGAGGATGTAGGCTAGGCAAATGATGTCTCATTCCCCTGCTAGAGACATTTAACATTGGTTGATTCAATGTGTACTAATTTAACTTGCCAGTTCCTTAATATTTAGATATTTTTGATGTCATTGAAATCCTAATGATAAGACATTTATTTTAACTATAACTTCTATCTCACGGAATCTAATTGGTCCCTAAATTTCCTCTTTGTCCATAAGAAATTTTTCTTGATTGAATGGGATTTTTTGAGATGCATGCAAATTAAAAACAAGACAAAAATATATTTTATTATAACTTTTACTATGAAAATTAATTTTAACAAAATTTTAGTTTGTAGTAAAGTGAACACTTTAAGGATACCAATTTCCAATATATCTATAGTTTATTTTTAATTATTTTAAAATAAGAAAAAACAACATTTTTTGGGAAAAAAAACTTAAAATATAAATCTAAATTAATTTTTTTTTATCTAATATCATCATATCAAACCTAAATACAATAAATTTTATTTTCTTCAAAAACATAATTAAATTATCAAAAAAATCAATTTAATTAGAGAAAGATTTTAGGATTGAATTTATTTTCAGATAAGTTCAACACATAGACTTGAAATTGAGGATTTTGAGGCAAATTCAAATTCAAAATTCTTTAAAACAATTATCTTTTAACCCCCTCTTAATATATTTATTTACTCATTCCTCAATGCCGTACTGCAACTGCGCAGCCTGCGAGACACGTAATTCTCTCTCCTTTGTTTCTCTCTTTAGAATAATTGTGTCATACAAATATTTTTGTTCTTAAATAACGGAAAAAAGTGTGTGTTTCACGTCACATAAACTCAATTTAAATATGTGAATAGAATTCGAGTCAAAAAAGCCAACTTCACCTAAATTAGAATTCTGTCGACCCACACGTGCATGGTCCTCAGCGAGTTTCAGAATAAAATAAGGAAGAATTACATACATACCATTCAATTCTTATGTATTTATATATTAAGTGTCAATGCATGCTCTCGTGTTCGGCTCGTTTATATTTCAAGCTCAAAAAGTGTGTTTGTGTTCGACTCGTTTGCTTAACGAGGCAACACGAGCTGTTCACGAACAAAGAGTCATTCTGGTAACGCTAATCACGTAATCATAAGATGTTAAGGGTTGGAGCAATATTTAAAAATAATTTTTTTTTATTAAAACATCATTGGAATCTAATTTAATAATTTTTATTCTATTTTCTTAATTAATACATTTAATTGATTATAAATCTTTGTAGCCTTGTAACCAATTTATTTTTTAAAAAGTACTAATCATCTGTATATATATATATATTGATGAGTAGTATTTCGAGCTAAAACGAGCCGAACACGAACGAACAATTTTTTGTTCGTTTTGTTCGTGTTCAGCTCGTTAACTTATTGAAAGAGCCGATGACGAGCTTCTTAACGAGCCAAACACGAGCTGTTCGCGAACTACGGGTTGTTTTAACAACCCTAGTGGTATGGATGTAAATATTCCTTATTTTTTTATATTTATACGCCTTCTACCCATTAAAAACTAAAATAATGATATTTTTATTTGATTTGTATAAAATTTAAGGTTTTAGATATATTATTAATACATAGTTATTGGGTGGGTATGCATGCAAATGTGCTTAACATTAAATTTAGATGAGTTTCACAATTATTTAATTTATTTGAAAATTAATTTAATTGATATATAATTCAATAGTTTGTTAAGATATGATCAGAATATTCTGAGGTTTTTTAAATTTGTTCTGCTTATCTTGTAAATCTTTTAAGAGGAGATGGATGCCCATTAAATATCAATCAAATCATTGTCTAAATACCAAGGATTTGGCACCAAATTTCAACACAAATTTCCAAATCACATTTTGTCGTTTTTGGAATAATTTGTCCCACCACATAAATCACAATTGAGTTGTCATGAAATGAAAAATCATAGTCAATTAATATAACTATTAGATTAATGAGCAAAATAATTATGAAATTACATAATTTTATCATACTTATAATTAGTTAATAACATTTTAAGAAAATAAAAGCTATAGTTTTTTAGTTTATTATCAATAATAACTTTAATTAAAGAAATCAAAATTTATGATTGTGGTTATGGTGACATTAAATATGTGATTAATGAAAGGATATTACATTCATTAAATTAATACAACTATTTTATAAAATTTATAATAGAAAATGGGTTGCCAAAATTTAAAATAGGATATGGTGAGATGATTTCTAGAATATTGAAGTTTTTGTTATGTATTATGTCTACTCACTTTGTAAACTTGGTATTATGACAATTAAAGTTATGCCAAATCTTTTTGAATATGGAACCTACCACCTCTAAACTCTATAAGAAAAAAGTGACTAGTTTCATGGGGAGAATAGTCTATTTTATGCATAGTTTGCTTCCTAGTATCATAAAATAGGAAGAGAAGAGGGACACTGCAGGTAGTCAGTGGGCTTTTATGAATACCACATTGAGTTCAAAAGAAAGTATTACACAACAAATTATCTGAATAATCATTGTTGGTGTTTTAAGGAAAGCATTTATGATGATCTTAGTTGAAAATCAACATCTACTATGGTTTTTTTGTTTCTTTTCTCTTAGGAGTTGATTTATTTGGATATGAGGTAGAGAAATGAATAGGAGAAAGAAAAAATTGAGATCACTTATTTGTTGTAGCTATTTTTTATATATTAGAAATCCATTTCTATATTCAATTGTAGATGTAAGCTTCATTTTATCATACTACATATATTTTTTTTAAATTTTCTTATAGTACTTAAATTACTCTTTTAACTATTTCATGATTCATCATATTGGGTTGTATGTTGATGTAATACATATGATTTTCCTAAAATATGGTATCAAAACGAAGGGATTGGGTGACAATGATCATCATAAAGTTCAATATAACTAATTTTAACGACTTGAAGAGGTCTGAGCATTTAATGAAAAATTTACATTGTGTCATAGTGGACTCATGAATACACTCATTTGGTATACCAATATGCAAAAATAATGAGTGAAAAAAATTAAATAAACATCAATAAAATATTCTTATAATGATTCAAATATGTTCAATGGATTATGTCTTAGTAATATTCTTGGATAAGATTTGTTTTTTAAACTAAATTTTGATTCATGAACAATGGTTTCTCCAATTAATATTCCCTAAAGTAGGTATTAGACTTATTTTACTTTCAAGAACTTGCTGCCATTATTTCATATTTAACTAAAATAAATTACATTTTTTGAGTTATGAGTAATATTGGTGTCATAATTAAAAATAATTATAAATTTTTATTGCTATGTGTTCCTTATATATATATATATATATATATATATATATATATATATATATATATATATATATATATATATATATATATATATATATATATATATATTAGAGGATTTTATATGGTATCATATTATATTAGAGATATATAATCAACTCAAGTGATGTCAAATATTTATTTTTATAAAGTGTGACTATTACACTTTGAGGGTATTGTACAAAAAAAATTGAAATAGGGACTATTAGTTAGGGAGATCATTTAAAAAGGATATACTTTTAAAAATAATAAGAGCAAGTTTTGAGATAAACTCAAGGATATTATTTATTTATACTACTAAACAAAAAAAGTATATGTTGTCTTAAATGAGAAGTAGTGTTTAAATAATAGCCATAATGAGGATAAGTGAGCATATATCTTGACATTATTGTAAATTGGTTTAGTTGAATTTTGAATATAGAGTTTGCAATTATAATGAAAGTGCTACATATATAAAATGTTTATAATATATATACTACAACACTAAAAAATCCAACAAACCCATATTAAAATAAGGGTACGATTTAACTTAAAAGCTACGAAAGATTCAATAGAAACAATGGTGAAGTGCCAAAATGTAAATAATAACCTTGAAAATAAGGGTGGCTTTATAAGTAGCTTTCTAAAGTTTTTAGGGTTCTGATGGAATGTTTTGAGTAGTTTGAACCAACAAAAGCTAGCAACTTAACTTCTTTTTGACATAAGTTTTTGGAAGAAATCAAAGTTATTTTCGATTTATCTAACTAGTTATAGATAATACATGAAATGCTACAAAAACAAATCCAAGAAAATACACCAAAGCTTATTCCATATACACCAAAACCTATTCCATAAAAAAAAAAACTATCCAAAGCTTATATTGGTTGAACCCTGAACAACTCTCCATTGATAGAACTTAACAATATTGTTCTTATAAGTCAGCTAAATCTTTGTTTAATTTTCTGGAATTATTAATTGTTGAGAAATTAGAGCGAAGAAAAACAAGAATCAACATAAATCCAGAAGAACACAGAGATTTAACGAGGTTCGATAATGTGCCTACATCCTCGGGAGCAGAGCGTCGAATTTCACTATTTCAGAGGAATCCAGTACATACTCATAGGGCTACACATCATATATATAGATAAAACCCGCAGATAAAATTACCAACAAGCCCTCACTCCCCCAACCCACTTATCTCCAAGAGACACACCTCTTCACTCTAAGAGACTCCAAATTCTGGTATATGAGTCATACCTAACATTAATTTACATATATTAATATGAATGAAATTGAATATTTATATTCAAGATATATTCTAAAAAGAGTTAATATACACACACACACACACCCAGGTAATAGAAAGTTGAATAAGAGAAAGAGAGAGAGAGAGAGAGAGAGAGAGAGAGAGAGAGAGAGAGAGAGAGAGAGAAGTGCATAGTGACTCGCCTCTTTGGGGTAAACTAGTGTAAGCCCAAGTTCTTGTGACCATTTTTATATCATTGAAAGTTGAGTTTACAAGAGAGGAGTCCCAGAGCCCCTAATACATGAAAGACCCATCCTATTTATAAAGAATAGGATGATCATACATAAAAATTACATTGATGTCCATGCTTGATTGTAGTTTGTACAAGGTTTTCTAGTCTTTTTACATATCGGATATGTTGCTCAGCAACCCTTCACTTGGTTGGGCTTGCTTTTCAGCCGACTGGATGGCCTTCAGTCGGCTAGCACCCCTTTGATCGACTAGCAACTCTTCAGTCAGACAAAAATCCTTTGGTCAGATGGTAGCCCTTTTGTCGCCTGACTAGCTTTTGGTCGTCTGGATGTCTTTTTGTCGGCTGGCAGGTTTTTAGCTAGTTGAATGGCCTACACTCAACTGAGCTTGCCTTCGATCGACCAAATGGCCTTCAATCGACTGGGCTTGCCTTCAGTCAGATGAATGGCCTTTGATTGGATGGCAGACCTTCGATCAGCTAGCCGCTCTTCAGTCGGTTGGCTTGTATTTGGTCGTTTGAATAGCCTTTGGTTGTCGAACTAGCCTTCTGTTGGCTAGAAAGCCTTTGGTAGGCTGACAGACCTTCAATAGCTTTGATGGCCATCGGTCGGCTAAGCTTACCGTTGGTTCAATCTTTTGATACATTTAGATTTCTCTAAGATAAGCATGAACACATTTTTAGTGTATAGATTAAATTCTTCAATTCTCATACTTCTTAAAGGTAAAGCTGCAATAAGAATGAGAGAATTTTTAAGGTTAAAAAATGTGATTATATTTACAAATTAATTACTAATGATACTTCCTTATTTTTGACGTTTTTTATGCTCTGCCTTGCCAATGCCGAGTGACCTCTTTAGGTTATTGGTTGGCAATTTTGGCCTTCGGTTAACTGACAACACTTTGATAAGCTAGTTCAGTCATTTTATTTGTCGTTCAGTCGTTCAAGCTATTGGTTGGTTGTCTAGGTTATTGATCAGTCGTCCAGGTTGGTTTGGCTGTTTAGGCTGTCGGTCAGTCGTCCAAGATGCTGATAGGTCGTCCAGGCTAGTTTGGTTGTCCATGCTATCGGTCGGTCGTCCAGCCTATCGGTCGGGCGTTCAGAGTGTTGGTTCGTCTTATAAACTGACGGTCAGTCGGTCGATCGTCCAGTCTGTGAATCAGTCATCAACGTTGGGTCATTCTCTTTTCGACACATATTTGTTTATATTTTTTAGTTCTCTGATTCTCTTATGTCTTAAAAGTTAAGCTGTGATAAGAATGTGAGAATTTTAAATTAAAAAAAAATATATATTATCACATATACTCTTAATCAATAATTGAATAATATAACTTTCTTCATTTTTTATGACTTCAAAATGCTCCCGTAAGGTCTTCGGGTTGGTAGAACTGGCTCGGTCTGTTAGGCTTTACTGTCCTCTGGCTCAGTTGGTATTTTTTAGTTGGCTGATCTTGTATGACTATCAGCCTTATTTGTAACTTAAAGAATTTTATTTTCTTTTGGAACATTTGTACTTAAACATATAAGAAATTCTATGATTTTTTTTCGTGCATAAAATAAGGCAAAATATTTTATTCGTTTTTGCCTTTACCTTTATTTATCTTCACAGAACTTTCTTTACCATTTATTAATTGTGGAGTGTTTGTGGAGATCGATTGATCATTCCTTCGGAGAGTATTTTTGATCGGTTTTGCCACATTCACTACCCAACTCAAGTATTTAAATGACCCTTTCTTGTTGTCTCAGTCAGATTATTTTCTTGAGCAGTGGTAACTATCGATACTCACTCCCGAAGTGATTTACATGGTACCCTTAGCAGAGCTTGTCTCTACTGGGTAGGGAATCACCTTCAAAGCATTATTCGATATGAGTGTAGAACTAAAGGTCACTTGATACTTGGGCTCTAAGGGTTGGTCTTGATGTGTTAAATGTCAATCAAAAGTCTTGCATTTTTGTCAATTTTTGGTGTTGATCTCTGGCTCTCTCCTTACACTTCCTAAGTCTTGGCCGCTTGGTCAAATCTCTATCTCAGATGGAGTGCTTACTATGTTAAGCTTATTAAGTGAATCTTGTCGTTGCTTTTGCAGGGTAATCACCAAAACTCGATTCTGGGGTGATTTATTTTGTACCATTTGTGGAGCTTTTTGTTACTGAACAAGGAACCACCTCAATAACTATGTCTAACTCAAGTGTGGAGACATATGTTTATGATGCATGGGTGTTTAAGGCTAACTTTCGTGTATTCCATCGATTAGAACCCTTGGTATCGTTGTCTGGTCGTACAACTCGAGTTCAAGTTTCTTGAGAGTTGGTCGAACTTGGGATCATGCACATAAATTAAAAAGTAATTTTTATCATTTTTATGATTCAAACACATAAAATTTGACACAAAAACTCATTTTTATTGTTGTGGGCGATAATGGATTGCTAGTCATCTGGACTTCTAGTTGTTCAGACCTCTGGTCAACAGGACTTATGGTTGTCCGTGCTTCAGCTCATCTAGGTTTTTGGTTGCTCGAGATTCTGGTCGTTTGGGATTATATTCATCCGGGCTTTTGGTCATCCAAACTTCTGGTCATCTGGAATTCTATACATCAACACTATGTCGATTGGGACCTGGCCTGACCAAACTGAATGCTTAATTGTTCTCCTGTGATGCTCCTCTTCTTATTGCCGGCATGATCCACGCTCACCACACCATTTAGCGTGTTGAATCAGAATCTGTCTTATGAATTGCACCCAAAGAAAGAATGTAGAACGAGAGAGAGAGAGAGAGAGAGAGAGAGAGAGAGAGAGAGAGAGAAGTGTGTTGGAACTCACCCTTCTGGGAAAACTAGTGTATTCATGGGCTCCTGTGAACCTTATTATATCATTGAAAATAGTTCTTACAAGAGAGGAGCCCCAAAGTCCCTAATATAAGAAATGTCCCTCATATTTATAGGGGATAGGAAGACCGTACGTAAAAATTATATTTATGGCCTTGCTTGAGAGGTGTTGTAGATGGTATTCTAATTTTTTTTGCATATCGAAGCATGTCGCTCTTTGGCCCTTCTGTCGGTTGGGCCTGCATTTTGGTTGACCGGCAGGTCTTTAGTTATCTGGTTAGTCTTTGATCATCTAGCTGGCCTTCGATAGTCTATCTGGCTTTAGTTGGCGAGCTGGCCTTCGGTCAGCTGGGCTTGACTTCAGACTTTAATCGGCTGGGCTTGCCTTCGCTCTTCAATCGGCTGGCAGCCCTTCGGTTAGCTGGATGGTCTTCGATTGGTTGGTAGCCCTTTGGTCGTCTGGTTGGCCTTCAGTATGCTAAATGGTTTTTAGTTGCTTGACTGACCTTACGGTCCTCTGATAGACCTATGGTCGACTAGGTGTTCGTCGATCGACTTGCTGACTTTTAGTTCGTTGTGTTGACATTTCGATACCATTAGATCTTTTCAAGTTCAACATGATTTTTAGTGTACACACACACACTTGTACATATACATATATACATATAAAATTAATTTTCATAAAAACAGGCCTTAGCCATTGGTATGGTGATGGGCCTATTTGATTGTCCCACATCAAAACCCTAAATTATTTCTCAAAATTTAAATCTTATAAGTAGTCAATGTTTTCCTCAGTCTCCCAAAACCCCTAAGCCCTCCACGTACACTCCAACAACCCACCAAACCTACCAATAACATCCACATCAAGATCACTATAACTGTTTCCTTATCCATCTTTTTTATTTTTTATTTTGTCAATTTTAGTCATCATCTTTGACTTCTTAAGTATAGTGTTTGTGCAAAAGCCAAAATTCCATGAATAATTAAACTTCCCGATCTAAAACTTCATGGTTATTAAGGTCCGAAATTATAATAATGCCCGTTTACTGCAATGACACTATGACAGGATTGAACAACTTGGATTCAAATGTGCCATCAAGATTTAAAAAATGGATCATTAAGAGATAATATGTATAAGAAAATAAACATACAAGTTCTCTTATTCTCTTACTAGCTGGTTGTGAGAGTCTTGAATAGAGGTACTAAAAATACTTGAAGAGTTTGCTATGAGTGTAAAGGGTAAAAAATATTATGTCAATATTATCGGACGTCGGGACGATAGAGTGGGATGACAGAGTGTGTGGTGTGACCCACTCTGTCGTCCGTCCAGACATCGGACAATGCACACAATATTTTTTTATAGAAGAGAGCAGAAGAATTGGAGGCAACCTCTTAAATTTATTTTAATAGGGATAATCTCCATTGTAAATTACTTATGACTCATTAAGTGGCATTTAAGTTGATGTTTTCGAATTATATACATATTTCCCTATATATTTATATACTTTAAAGGGCAAAAGTTAAAAAAATATAGTAGTATTAGGAGTGCCAAATCGAGTCCACAAGTCAGAAAACTACTTGAACTAAACACAATCCAAATATAAATTGTGTCTTAAGTCAACCCAAACCCAACCCACCTTCAACCCTCTAACCCGAGTCCGAACCATAAAACTCATTTAACATACAACATAGTAATTATTCAAGTCAAACTAAGGTGCAATTTCAGACAATCTCGGGTCAATTTTTGTTTTGCCGGTTGATTTTGAATCAATTTCAAATTAGCGGATTAGTTTCGAATTAACTTTTGATTCAAGTGTCAGCCCGAACCGGACTTGAAAAATCAAACCTATTAGGATTAACCTACTCCGAACTTGGCCCGAAATTTATTTGGGCAGAGTAGGTTTTAAGTCAGGTTAGCCTGTTGGGTCAATTTTTGACACCTCTAGGCCATAATATATTGATAGAGAGGCATAGGTCTTTGTCCAAAATATTGCAAACTATGCAAGATTGAATTAGTTATATAGGCCAAACAATTCATCCACAAAATGGTCAAACTTGACTTAATCACGGTCATTAAGTTAATGATAATATTAATTTATTTTTATATTATTATCATAATAGACAATTCAATTTGTTCTAACTTCTAAATTCATTTTGATTTAAATTTTCATACCTAATTGATATCATATGAAAAAAAATAGCCTATTCATTAATTTAAGCTTAAGCTTTACATTCCTACATGCATCATGCTTTGTTTTTTTTCTTATTTAGGCAGCAGATAGAAAGAAATTATTGAACATTGATTTCAAGTCAATTTTAGCATCATTAGATTCACTCCATTTATTATCATTCAAATCACTTAAAACAATTTTTCTATTATCTTAATAGATAATTTAAGTGTTATTTTGACCCCCAATTATTGAACTAAGGTAAAAGAACGTTTTTGTAATGTGGTACCGCTCACCTACCACATCTCACCTACCGTTCACCTACCGCTCACCTATCTCCTACTTACCACTCTCTTGCTTCTATAAATAGAGAGTGTGAGGCTTAGGAGAGCAATAGAAGAGATCTTAAGCTACAACAAAGGAAGAGAGAATAGCTAGAGAGTTAGAAAGAAGGAGAGCATCTTGAGGCCTTGTATCAAAGTGTCGCTTGAGAGGGAGGCCACAGAAGGAATATGATGGTTCATCTCTATGTATAAGCTATGTATTCTCTTTTTTTTTGTCTTAGTGAACTATTTGATTGATTCCCTCCCGTGGACGTAGATCCAGTTGGATCGAACCACGTAAACGATCTGTGTTTGCTTGTGTTCTTTGTGTTTCCTTTCTATGCCAGAAAGTATATATCTCACAACATTAAGTTTTAATTTTAAATTATGAAAGTCCAAATATATTTATTCAGAATATGTAATGCAATAGCCACAACCTCGATTCCTTACATAATTTTCAATATATAAATTATTTATATCAGAGCAAGAAAAATGAATATGATCTTTTATTTTATTCAAATGCATCAAACAAAAATCATGAAAACATTCCTCAAACAAATGAACAAATTAATATAGAATGATATGTAAAAAATAATTAGATATTTGTGGAAAATTTAAATTGAGACTGAAATAAAATGATTTTGGGTGAAATTATTTAAAAAAATGAATATTACCTGAATTTTTTATTGAAAAAACTATGTACCTATGTTTGAAATATGTTGTTCTTAAGATGTATATGTTCTACATTCTTTGAAGTACTCAAAAGATATTTGATTCACTCTTATTAGATCATATAAATATCTCGATTAAATCGTTGTCTTCAATATAATGTATTATTTGCTGGTTATTGTGTTTGTAGCGATGTTGGGTTCGTTGGATTCGTCTCGTTGATACGCTCTATTTTATTATATTTTTTTTAAATTTAAAGATAATTTGGTAGCCCAAGCTTCTTATTATGGTTTAAGTGCATTATTAGAGCTCATTATTGTTGTTGTTGCGAGATCTAGATATACTAATTGATGTGGTATATATATAAATTAAACAGGAAAACGATCGACGAGGCGAAAAATAGAACGAGAAAAATTCACACTAGAAAAGAACAACACAGTGGAACACACAGATTTACGTGATTCGGCAAATTGCCTACGTCCACGGAGTTGCAGAGGATTTTACTAATTGAGGAATTTATATCAGTCGATCACCTCGACTTACAACGAAATCTCTCACTCTTCATTGCTCTCCCTCTTCTTCTCTCTTTGTTCTTCTCTCTCTATACCGAGATACACCGAAGAAAATTCTACATTGAGATACACCGAAGAAGACAAACTTACAAGAGAAATAAACACAATTTCTCTTCTGCCACAAGCCATCAATAAAAAGCCTAGGGAGAACAATCTTCTTCTTCTTCCTTATACTTCCTTCTGTCGCAAGGAACTGCTCCTCCTTGCACTTCTCTTCCTTTGCCCCGAGGAAACCATCCTCTATCCTGAGGAAACCGAAGAAGAACTCAAAGCGTGACTAAAAAACCCAAGTAGAGCCATCTGAAACTTTTATCACAAACAGGAGGGAGCGAAGAGATGTTTCACTTTACAAAAGAGGAAGGCGGGAGCGGTTATTTATGAAGAGGTGTGACTCTCCAAAGCAAAGTAATTGCCTAAGCATAGTGGACCGGGCTCCACCGTTTCTAACAACTATGACTTTGATTGGATAATTTATTAATTCATCTGCTTCGTCCTATCAAAACACTTCCTTCAAAATATAGAGATAGTTCTTAATTTAGTATTTGAAAGTCTCGGTCTTAAAATGCACCGAGATTCATGCCATATTAAGATAACTTTTAGGATCGCATAAAAAATATGATGTATTTTTTCATTATTTTTTTTCTGCAATAGAAACTTTCTGATTACCAATAGGTATAGCCATAGAAAAATTTGTTGAAAAAATAATAGTGATGAAATTTATGATTTCGATAAGATTGCCAGCACACACACACACACACACACACACACACATATATATATATATATATATATA